>CM055092.1:24166004-24338880 GCA_029204225.1 Diphasiastrum complanatum
AAATTCATCGGAGTTTGTGATTTTATATCGCGGTTTGCATGTGCGAAAGAACGTCCTATCGCACGTGTGGAATTTGTACGACCAAATGCGAGAGCAACACATGTTAGGTTGTCATTTTACACGTGTGGGATTTGTACGGGCAAATGCGAGAGCGGCACGTGTTGTCGAACCGACGAATGAACACGAGACACGTGTACTGGTTTCATTTCACACGTGTCCAGGTGTCACCTCACACGTGCCAGTGCCTGCAGTCCAATCGGAAGTAAACATGTGTCCATTGACCGTTGAGCACACGTGTGAAAATTTAGTATAAAAGACATGAAACCCGATTAATTTTTTACTTTTTTCTTTCTCAAAGTTCACAGCACATCGCTCTTGTGCGCGTGCATTGTTGTCCATTTCTTGCAACGATACCTACTTGTGCACAAGTGCGATATTCAGTAGCTACCTACCGTACATATCCCTCTTGTGCGCGATCTTTAGAGTTAGTTTTGTTTCGTTTGTTCTCCCTCACGCACAAGTGCGATATCTACATTAGTTCCATGGCCTCTTCCTCAGGATCTACACGAGATTCAGGCATGAGTTCATTATTTTACTGAATTTGGGATTACTGAAAATCTAGACTACTTCCACAGCCTATTCATGCCATATTTACATGTTTTCAAGACTGCACAACCAAATTCTGACTTATTTTATGAACATTATGTTATGTCATGTGCCAAATCCCAAGCAAATAGCAATAACAATGAAGTAAATCTAGAAGCAAGAAAAGTACAAGACAATCATGATAGCATATCAATAGAAAGCTAGAAACATGGAGATCTCAATGGAATCACATTATCAATGAAAGAAAGATTACAAGTCAATGTAAATGGAGCATTGATTCATGTGGATAGGGCACATGAGATGAATAATTCTTCTCCGGATTTATAAGCTGTCTGCTTGCAAATCGTATAGAATAATCCTTCTTATAGTCACCTGGCTGCGTCAAAACTGATCCAATGGCATATTTTGAGGCATCCGTATGAACATGAAATTCAATCGTCCAATCTGGAGAATGTAGTATTGGTGCTGAAGTTAATGCTTTTTTTAATTTTTTAAAGGCTTCTAACGCCTCTACTGTCCAAACATGAACAATAGTCAGTTTTTATATAGGTCGTGCTATATCCGCAAAGAAGATAATAAAAATTTGACAGTAGTTCGCATGACCCATAAACACATAAACTCCACAAATTGTTGTTGGCGGTGGCAATTCTACAATAATCTTGATTTAGAATAATCTGTGGCAGTACCATGTCTCGATATCACATGTCCAAGCACAACTCCGTGGGAAATCCATATCTGGCATTTTTCTGGATTTAGAGAAATCTGATAATTGCGGCATCTTTCAAATACTTTCTCCAATCGATCCAAGTGGTCTGCATCTGTACTATGGACTCCGAGGTCATCCAAGTAAATTTCAAGAAATTTCTGTAGATAATCTTTAAAAGCAAATTGCATTACTCTTTGGAACGAACTTGGTGCATTATAGAGTCCAAACGACATTACTTTGTGAGCATAGGTGCCCCATTCTGTTGCAAAAGCTATTTTGTGACGATCTGCAGGTGCAATCTTAACCTGGTTGTAGCAACTAAATCCATCCAGGAAACTATAAGCTTCTGCTCCAGCAAGGCAATCCAAAATGCTTTCAGTAAAAGGTAACGAAAAGTAATCCTTCCATGTCACTTTGTTCATCGTCTTGAGATTCACACAGATTCTCAATTTTTCATTCTTCTTAGGAACAATGACAATCGATGAGATCCATTCGATATGCTCAATCTCATAAATGAAATCGGTGTCAAGCAGTCTCTGAAGTTCTTTCTTTATCAGGTCCGCAATATTAGGATTACAACGATAGAACTTTGTAACCTTTGGAACTACATCAGGTACTAAAGGTATGGTATGTTCAATAACTGACGTCAGAATACCCTTCAGATCTTGATAAGTCCATGCAAAACAATCTTGATATTTAATAAGTAACATGCGGAGTGCTTGATACTGTTCAAGATTAAGTTGTGATCTCAACTTGTATAATCTTTTCCGGTTCTCCTGGTTCAGCAAGATTCATTGGCTGTGTCGTAGCTGGGCCATCGTAAACATCTTTTGATTCTAGCACGTGTTGAAAAACGTACTTCAGTTGTTGCTTTAGTAGCTTCAAGTTCCTCGTCTTCTTGTAGATGTTTAATCCACTGCCTCATATCTTGATATCTTCGTTTTTCTACATGAAACCACCCATTGATGCCATTTTTAAATGTGAAAAAGCACTAGAAACTCTTATGGTTTCTCTAAGAGATCTGAACCTATTATAGACACAATCCTATCCCTTATGAACCAATCTAGAATGATGGAAATTTAGATTCTAGTCTCAAACTTGCAAAATCACTCCTTAATCTATGACTTTTAGCAATATCTCTCTTCAACTTCAACATGCACTCAAAAAATCAGAGAAAACCATTAATTCAAGCTTCAATTTTAATTTTTTGGCTGATCTAATCCAAGAATTAATCAAGGGATTAGAATCTTTATTGAAAATTCTTGATTTTGCACTAAAAATCTCTCAAATTGGGTGTGTGAGTCAAATTGTACAATTTTTTGAATTTTCTCAGCCAAAACCGGAGCTGTCTCACACGTGTGAAAAGTGTTCCTACAGCCCACAACAAGTTCTGGTCCAAAAATTTTGAGAATACCTATCAAATCCAACTCGCTACACATAAATTAGCTAGTTTCCAAAAACTTGCTAATTTTGGCTTTGATTTGGATCAACCCTATCAATTTCAATAAAACCTCTTGTACTCGGCTCTGATACCGTGTGGAAAAAGTACAAAATGGACCAAGAGTGGATCCTAATCTGATTCTCAAGAGGGATTGGATATTAGATTTACTTGACATAAATAATTGGATTGCGAATATTAATGACATTGAAATTTTAGAGTCTCACTTGTTCGCAATGTCGTGGCAATACTAATGTGTCATGAGAGTCCATCGATATACATTTTGTTGAGTCGATTTGAAAAAACATTGAGTTATCATTTCTAATTGTGGCGTTGCTTCCACGATAGATGACCTTAAACCATTTTACGTCAAAAATAAAGTATTTGTCGTTAGTCTCATAATCGACTTCATAAATATGTTGTAATGTGCCGACATAGTCTAGGTCGCCCGAAATGACATTAGGGTCCCTCACACTAGAATGACTCTCTTGTTGAAAGTTGGCCATTATACCACAATCATATGTACGTTGCTTGTTGTCAACTCTCTCAACACGGTAATGGTGTCCATATGCCCACATGGCAGTGTATGATGTATACTAAAACACAAAAAAAAAAAAAAACAAATGTGTGTAATTAGAAATACTATTCATACATTGAGTAGTACAAAAACAAAACTTCACATAAACAATATTACACTAACCTTCCATCCACATCCGCGAACAAATTCCCATTCTAATTCAGTCACTTCTTCTCCATTTTCAGATGCTTTTAGCATCGTATCAAAAATCCATTCACGAGAGCATTTTGAAGGTAAAGGCTCCAAAGGTTCATTATTCTCCAACGCCCTTCTTATTCTTCGATTAATATTTCTTCTTCGTTTCCCATGCGTGGGGGTGGTGGTGTAGTTAGAGGATTATCTCTTCGCCCTCGCCTATTCAACTTTCAAAAAGGATGATCAGGCGGCAAGTATTTGCGATGGTTTTCGTACACCACTTTTTTTAACATATTTGTGCTATGTCGACCCTCTAAAAGTGGTCCACAAATATAACATGCCTTGTAACCCGATGTGGTTAAACCTGCATAGTTCATAGACCAAATTAAACATAATGTTAAACCCTAAAACGGATTAGATTCATTATATAGATACCTGAACATTAGCTTAAACCGAGGTAGTCATGCATCGTCCACATTAGAATTCCACGAACAGCGAAGTTTCGTTGTTGTAAAGGTCTCGAGATGTCGTAAGCGTGAATACCATTCCAAAGAATGCACAATTCATCGATCAAAGGTGCAAGATACACATCCATGTTTTTGGCCTTGTACTTTTCTGAAATCAATAAAGCCAATAACAAGTGTCCCGTTTTAGTGCTCAACCATGGGGGTATGTTGTAATTAACGAGCAGAACTGGCCATGTGGACCAAGTTGATACTTGAACGCTAAAAGGATTTACGCCATCCATAGCAAGGCCAAATCTCAAATTATGAGGTTCGTTTTTAAACTTGGTCCATTGGTCTTCAATATGTTTCCATGCAGGTGAATCACTTGGTACTCACATCACATCATCCGTAGATCGATTTTTGACATGCCAATCCATTAGTTGTGTGTGCCAAAGATTTACATCGAAATAAACGTTGCAATCATGGGATAATTGGAAAATGTCGTAACACTTTTCGTGGCACTTTATCCCCTTGTACGTCATCTCGAAAACGTGAAGCGTTACACATGGGACATTGAAGCTTTTCTGAATGCTCACCTCTATATAGAACATGGTCTTCTGGACATGCATGTATTGTGTCGTAATCCATTCCAAGCACGGTTACATCTCTCGTGCTTCTTTTCGTGTTTTAGGTATCACATTTTTTTTCGAAAGTATTCGATGCAACAACCTAAAAAAAGAGCATTGTGAGTTGTTAGAAAAGAAAAAAAATTAACCTAATGTACATATGCTATAAAATATAATAGTTATGTTATGCGTTAAGTACCCGAATAAAGATGTCATGCTACGATCACTCCATTTGTATGTTGCTTGAAGGTTTAGAATAAGAATTGACGTAGCTAGTCTCAAAATGGATGCTCCAGGATATAGAGGAGTGTCTACCTCCTTGCGCAATAGAATCTCGTCTTCATCCATCTCAAATTGTTCGTGATCTCCATTTCATTAGAAGATGCATGCATATCATCATTCTCATTTGTTTCAAAGTAAGATTCAAACATGTTGTGCATTGCTTCATCGTGTTGCACCTCATCATCATAATCATTAGAATTAAGTTGATTATTCTCTTTTCCAATTGTGTTTGCCTCTTCAATTTGTTTCATTCTTTATTTTCTCATGTCTATCAAAACTTGACGTTGATTGTAACTAAACACAGATGGATCAACTCCGTGGAATGGCATTCGATGTATTGGCTACACACATGAAACAAATTCCATAAGTGACATATATAGATTGACGAAAATTATAATAAAAGACAATCATATAAAATTAACAAACCTCAACATCTTCCAAATTCGATGGTTGACCTTCTTTTTTTCGTCCAAACTTCCATAAATGATTTTCAATAATGCGTCTTTCACGCATCTTTTGTCCATCACACTTGAGGCATGTGCACCATATTTTATTTTGAAAATAGTTTCTCTACGAAAAACAAAAATCAAGTACATGTCACTTTAGCACAATATTTTAACTTATAATAACAAAGTTTTTTATGAACAAGAAAACATGCATGTTTATTACTTACCTTGTTAACTTGAGTAGTGTCTTCATCGCTAGACTGATCTGAATGTAATTCATCTCGTTGTAATAAACTGCATATATGCACAAGTACAAAACACAAAGAACATAAAATTACTGTATGATTCTAATGTTTTAATTTTTAGATAGTACTATTCTTATACATTGTCGCTTATATGATTCTTTTGCATCTTGGTGCAGGCTCGAGTTCTACATGCATATCTCTCTTCTTTTGTTAACACAGGTATGAAAGTTCTACTCCAATATGCATTAAAGTTCTGTAATCGATTTTCTTTTCTACTTCATTTCAATATATTAGTGTCTATTGTAATGTATTGTATGTTTATGAATGTCGTAATCATGTCGGGGTCAGGCAGTGGTGAAGATGAGGGTGGTCCCTCACAAGCGGCCGCGGCTCCCGCCTCCACCGAAGAGTCATCCACAAATCCTTATTATGACGTGGATCCTCAAGGCAATATAATTGCCAATAGAAAAGGGAGGGTGGTTTTGGACCACCTCTATTCTTTATGTCAACGCCATGTTGACGATAGATTATTTAGTAAATGGTCCAAACAACCTGCCGTCGATAAACGACAGGTTATTGGTACCCTTCATGACGAATTCCAACAATAAGAGGAATTCGAGGAGAAGGAAATTTATAAGCATATGAGCTTATGGATTAGGCATCATCGTGATATGGCACGACGAGCTTATAGGGACGGGCAATCCAAGCCATCCTGGTATTCAAAAAATGATTGAAACCGTGTAAAAGCGGATGAACGAACACCACATAAATACAAGATTCAGAGAGATGTTGCGGCCGCTAGGATGCATGGGATAGGCAATTCTAGGTTGGGCTTGAGTGGAAAGGCGAGATTGCAAGCAAGCATGGTAAGTGAACTTACACTACTCTTATAGTTTATCTTTGATTTCATATGCTTTTATTTTTTAATATGCATTATGACTAGCTGCTTCAACGTAGCCCTAAATTAATTTCAACTTAAATTAAATGCATGGATAGTTGGTGGACTATGGGCGTTTGCCAACTAAAGAGGAATACGAATATGCCTACAGGGAATTGTACGACGCATTAGTCAACAAACTAAAGAGCGAGGGTCATCCTCCACATGTAAGTACTAGTTTTTGTATTCATACTAATGTGGTTTGTATCATGACGTCAATTTAATTTAACTTAATACGATCAAGTATTAAATATTCATGTAGTTTGTTTGCTTGTGTTCATGCAGACTGGACGTCACGACGACGACGAGTAGATTAGATTTATAAATTTTAGTTGATGTTAGATTTAGAAAGACTCGTGCGACATTAAAGCACCAATTTTGTAATACATTGATTCATATTATGAAAATATTATTATTGCAAATGATCGTGCTATATTGCCATTGCTTTTATATGTGCAATGGTCTTTTTTTTCAAAAATTGCAATGTCGAATTTAGGGATGTGGATTGACGTAATAACCAATAAGAAATTAAAACCATGTGCAATATTAGATTTCAAAACAACAATCAATATCATATATAAAAATCTAAATGAAATTTATGATGTGCACAAAGCAATGCAATAAAGTATTGTCATTCATAATGAACATAAAGTAATGCAATAATATATAAAATGAAAAGTACCTCATGCTTAGTTTGTTGTTTGATCCAAATGTTGAATGCAACTCAAAAATGTTGTTTTAAAAACAATTTACGAACATCGCTTCTCCAAGAACTCAACTCCAAGAACAGCCCGATAAAAATGCGCGTGCTATTTTTTATGCATTTTTTTTTTTTACCTAATTTGGGACGTGGGAATCCGATGTCCTAATGCGTCGGATAGACGTCGGACACACATCGAGCATTTTTTTGATCATTTTGTTAATAGACATCGGATTCCGACAACTTTATGGGACGTCGGAATCCGACGTCCAAACATACGTCAGATGGGCGTCGGACATTCGTCGGCGAAATTTTGGCATCATTATGTGTTTACAGACGTCAGAATCTGACTGAATTCTGAGACGTCGCAATGCAACATCCATGTCAGAATGTTTGCGATATGCTTCTGACACTTTCTCTAATGAAAGTTGCAACTTAGAAGTGTAGTCATCAATGAATGTGATGAAATAGTAACAACCACTAATGGACCTAGTTTGTATTGGTACACATAGATCACTATGAACAAGATTAGGGATGCCTTTGGCTCTTCTTGCTCCACCTTTGGGAAATCTCTCTCTCTATGCCGTTTTCCCAGAATGCAACCCTCACAAATTTTTTCTATTAAAGAGATATCAGGCAATCCAACAACTAGATTACCTCTTTTAAGGATTTGCAAGCTTTCAGCACTAATATGACCAAACCTTTGATGCCAAAGGTCTTTTTGCCTATCAACAGTGCTTACCATAGCTTGAGTAAAACACCTCGCATTCAATTTGTAGAGTCGATTCCCATTGACTCTAGCTCCTGTAGCAATCACTTGTAGTGATTCTTGATGTCCTTGACGAGACATTTGTCACTGTCAAATGTGGATTCTGGAGGAATCTGCCGAATAAGAATGTGTTTATGTATTGGATCATAGTGAGATTATTCACATATGTGCATAATTAATTTTGTATGAATCTACTATGTATTCTTGGATGGTCTTGAGACCTTGGAAGTCCAATTTCTTCCTCGTGTCTTTTGGGATTTGCACGTAGGCAAAGGTTCTTCATAGAAGGCCTAGAACCTGTCCACACCTCAAGGGGTGTCTTGCCTGAGAGGGCCTTGGTTCTCCGGAATCCAGGAACCAAGAACTGTCACCGTATGCTCCTTGATGGCTGGTCATGAAGGCATCATGATCCGCATTTTGAATAGGTTGTGGAGCTTATGTAGCTGTATTTGCCACTTGATTCGACTGCCCCTTGCTATTCTTCTTTGCTTGCAGTATCCGGCAGTCTTGAATTTCGTGGTTGTTTCGCTTGCAGTATCTGCAGAACAGCTTCTTCTTTGTTTGCAGATTCGATTGTTCTTTGTGTTGTGCTGGTTTCTGGTTTGGCTTTGATTGCTTTGGACCTTTCTTCTTCTTCTGCTTAGTCGTGCTCTTGTTCGTGTTCAAAGGGTGAGAATCAGTTGAGGAACTTGAGGCTTCATCACCCAACTGTCGTATGAGCTTGGCAAGCTTGTAAGCAGTTGCATCACTGCGTCTTGGTCGTCTATGACAGATCTGACAACAACCATTTGCTTCAGCAGGTGATTCTGCAGGGAATCACCATTCACCATCTTACACCATCGATCATCAGATCTTTACAGTCCTAGAATCTCCTTTCCAAAATTACTAATATCTCATACCATCAGCTTTTCCTTCCAGAAAACCCTTAACCATCTCATCTGATATTCTAGAGATCCACTGACCATCTAGTTGTCCTATAATCCATATAGGATATTGTCACTTGTTCCCAAAACCTGGAGAATTCATTTATTTAGATGACTGGCATGCCTATCAGATGGATACCACAAATCCACATCTAATCTAGTGATTTAAATAGAAGAATTAATATGGTTCCACATTACATTCTTACCCAAAAATTGATTAATATAGCTTGACCACCGATACAACGATATCAAAGCTCTACAAAATATGGGCTTACGTGTAACTGCCGATGTAAGAAAGAAAGGCCATGTAACTACTAAAAGTTACATCATTATAGGGCCTAAAAAATTGACAACTGGGCATCGAAAATTAAATTTCTATAACCGAGTGCTAGTAGCTTAAATTTATCTGGTTGATTTAAGGAATTAATATATTTCCAATATCAACCATTTCCACATCATGTAGAGCTTGACTCCATCCTATCCAAAACCACATCCTAGCTGGGGTCTGATACCAATGTAATGACCCTAAGGAATATCCCCTAAGATGAGGATAGGAGAACACAATAGGAGAGACTATGGAGCCAAACCACCCAACCAATCCTAGATCAAACCTGGATCTAGCCCCCAAGCCACGCCATGTGAAGCAAGAGGAGAAAAGAGAACCTAGTAACCTAAACCCAGTATGTCGACGGGAGAATCCCTACCTCATTATATAGAGAGTAGAGTCTTGTACATGAACCCATGCAATCCCCATGCAGGTCAACTATAAATAGGCCAACTCTTCATGCAGTCCTCCTGCCTATATCCGTCACATGTACATGCAATACTCCATATGTCTCAATTAGATTGTTTGGGTCCTCTCAAGGTAATTAGTCACAAACAGGCCTTGACATGGAATTAAATTTCAGTGTGAGCAATAATCTTGAACACTGAAGGGCCAGTCTTTTATATTAGAACTATTCCAGTTCCTTAACCGAATATGGCCATAACAAGAGATATGGCATAAGAGGCTTGGACATGTCGATTACAAGTCTTTGAAAACCATGGCAAGGGATGATTCATTGTGATGTATGTTTTTCTAGCTCAACTATCATAGGTGGAGCTACTCTGTTCTTATCTTTCATTGATGATCAAAGTAGATATGGTTGGGAGAAAGAAAAAGTTCTTGAATGCTTTGTATCTTTCAAATCATTAGTGGAAGATGTACATGCTTGATAATTATTCAAATGTTCAATCTAATGTGGAAAAATTTGCTGAGATCCAAGAGGAGTTGAGTATGGATGAGGAGGTGCAATTTTCCCATGCATGTATTCCAAGGAGATCTTCTAGAGCAAGGGCCGAGCATATAAGGATCACTTATGTTGAGAAAGAAAGAAAAAATCAGATGATATACCTCCTAACAAATCATTTCTTACTTTCTTTATATCTATTGAAGAACCATCTTGCATAGAAGACGTATTAGACTCAAAAGAATGGTATGTGGTAGTGTTAAGTGAGTACAATGCTTTAATTGAGAACAAAACTTGGTTGCCTCGTGAGTTACTTTTGGACAAGAAGGCAATAGGTTATATATGGATTTTCAAGTTAAAATGCAATCAAGATGGCTTGGTTTTGAAGCATAAAGCAAGGTTGGTGGCCAAGGGATATATGCTCAAACCAAATGAATGGACTATGATGAGACTTTTTCTCATGTATTTAAGATGGTAACCATTCAAATACTCATTGCTTTAGCATCACATTTTGATTGGTTTCTTTTCCGTAATTGAGAACAAAACTTGGTTGCTTTGTGAGTTACTTTTGGGCAAGAAGACAACAAGTTATATATGGCAACAAGTTATATATGGATTTTCAATTAAAAATGCAATCAAGATGGCTTGGTTTTGAAGCATAAAGCAAGGTTGGTGGCCAAGGGATATATGCTCAAACCAAATGAATGGACTATGATGAGACTTTTGCTCCTGTATTCAAGATGGTAACCATTCGAATACTCATTGCTTTAGCATCACATTTTGATTGGTTTCTTTTCCATATGGATGTATCTAATGCCTTCATAAATGGAGTTTTTGAAGAAGATATCTATATGGACCAACCCAAGGGGTTCATAGTCCAAGGATAATAGCACAAGGTTTGTCATTTGCAAAGAAGCTTGTATGGCCTAAAAGAAGCTTCAAGAGCTTCGTATGAAAGATTGTATTCTTTTCGTATTTCCATTGAGTTCATAGTAAAGTGAGCATGATCCATTAGTTTATCTAAAGTTTGATGATAATGGACATAATTTGTTTTACTTATTTACATTGATGACATAAAATTGAGTAGAACTGGCAACAAACCAAGATTGCTTTATGCAATGAATTTAGGGTGGTTGATCTTGGTTGTATTGGGGATAGAAGTCACTAGATCCAAATATTATAGCTTCATTTGTCAATCTAAATATGCTCGTCATATTTTCAAAAGATTCAAAATAAAAATTGTAAAAGTGTAAAAACCTATGGAGCTACTTGTAAATTATTGAAAAGATTAAGAACCATTGGGCCTTGCGTTATGCGAGTAATTATTTTGCGAGTGTCTTTTGTGCCACCTTTGCACCTTTGGAGGACGCAATTTTTTTTTCTTTTTATTTCACTTAGCACACCAGCGTTGAAGGCTACAAATTTTGTTTTCTAGTTTCTTCGCTTAGCATGTCGGCATGCTATGTTTGGACGCTGCAAAAAGTATTTTGATATAATATTTTATTCAAAATTTGGTTCTCAAATCTGTCAAAATACCTTTTCTGTATCATTAAAAATTTCAACCTATAAAACTTATAACATATTCACAAAAAACTAGATTTATCATTTTGTGTTGCATTGCCTAGAAAGCTGAAAATTGACTAGCTATTGCAAATCCGAGTCCGATAGGTTCTTGTGTTTATTCATTTACAACATCTGAATTTTTTATTTTCATCACTTTGAATTTCAAGCCCTTCTTCATCAACCCCTTTTTCCCTTCAAAATCACAAGGATGTGACTATCCCCCACATTTTCTTCTAGTTGAAAATCCATGAGATTCAAATCCCCTCTTCAAGCTTAATCATGGCCTCCTTACAAGCTATGCTCATCCTTGAAAAATTTTTGAGGGTGGTTTGTAATTGGGTATTTGCTATGACTTTGTCCTAAATATCATCAACTTGTTGTACTTTCTTACAAAACATCGGTTATAACCATCATTTTACGTTTGATAAAGATCGATTTGAATTTTTATTTTAGCTGGCAACAAGCAAATTCAAATTCCGCTTTATTTGTACATTTTATAAGCATCAACGAAGAGTTTTTCTTGAAAAAGGTGGCAAGAAGTAAAATTTGGATTCCACCTCACAACAGGAACTATGAACAACCTTGTAGAGTTGTTATTAAAGGTTTGCATAAAATGTGTTACAATGTAATAAGTAATCTTGTTCACTGGGAAACACTAGGGTACATGCATAGTGGCACTTCGAGCCCAACTTTAGAGTGGGAAAGCTAATTTGTAAACTGTAAGCACATGACATTTTAGTGCACTTACATTTTGGCCACACAAATTTTATGAAAATTTTCATTGTTCAATACTCCATTACTTGACTCTCCCCACTTGTGCTATTATTGGGCTATATAAACCAATGTAATTTAACAAAAGGGCTATATTGTCCTTAGTGCACAATCAATTTATGCGCTCTCAATCGTAAGCTCAAAGTCCAAGTTTTGCATGAGTGGGATGCTTGGAGCCTTACTCTCATTGTCCTTGGCCTTACTATGTGGTATAAAGTGCCCATATTGTACATTATCAAGCTAGTTAAGTTGGCTATTAATGTTTACATCTTATAGAGCCACCCCCTTTACCTAATTTCCAAGCTCCCTCCATGTTCATCATCATCATTGGTCTCAACATTCCTCGCTTAGTTTTTATGGCCCACGTTTTTCAACTTCGTGTTTTTATGGCCCACATTTTTTATCTTCTGAAAGAATTTAGACTTACTTTGCACCCAAAATTCTAGATTAATACGACCTATAGGCTGCTAACACCACTGAAAAAAATGAATCGCACAACTTGGAACCAACATTTCTTTGTTGGATTTAAACTTGTACCATGAAGCACAGGTAAATTTTGTTTTTGAAAAGTCAAAATTTGTCATGTGGCTATCACAAATTATAATCTAGAGTACATTTTATTTTTGGCGTAGAAGTTAAACTTGGAATAGTTATCTACCCCAATGCTCATTTGTAACATTGAATGGTGAGAAGGTACATTCAAATGATCTTTGAGGCCACCAACATGAGCTAGACATAGAGTGTGGCTGATGTTGGCAAGGGGATAAAATAACTGCTCAAATCCTAAGCTTGTTCAATTGAGAAACTAAGAATAATTTTCAGGGTTTAAGAAACCGACTAGGATATGGGCAACTAGTGCCAATGGCTCTTAGGCACCATGCTCAAGGAGCCATAATGACCTAGATTTGAGTTCCAAAGCTAGCTTGATTACGACAACTTAGTGACTACTAGTTCATCCACAAGTAGGAGTCTTAGCCACACCAAACAATTTTGCTAGCTCATCCACACATTGAAAGGTCATCCATGTTTGTCTAGACTTGGTATGGGAATATTTTGTTTGGGCCACACCAAGGTCCCACACCAAGGTCCACAGTGAGTCTTTAGAGAGCACTTTTAGACTCCCGAGTCATCATAAAATGACACAACTCCCAACCATGCTACATTATCTCCACCAACAAGCCATTTTGAAATATTGACAACGTAAATAACAAATAGACCAAGGTGATAATAAATCAAGAGAAAGTTTGCCTTATGCAAGGCATTCAAGTAGCTGACAAAAAACATGCTCAAAATAAATATCACATTTAAAAAAAAAATTAAAAGTAAATAAGAGAAATGCATTTTAATGCTCAAATTTACCTAGGATTGACACCTCAGCTTCAGCTAATCGTCACAATAGCTTATCTCTACTGCAACAAGGTTGAAAAAGGAATAAAATGTCCATCGGAGTGGGGTATATGGGTAGAATTGTTGACTGCCACCAGAAAGGCGCAGGCTTGAACCCCGACCACTACGTAGCGACATATGAGAAGCTTAGCTCCGTAAATGGCATTGCCAAGTTTTAGATGTTGTTGTATATAACGACCACTAGTTGCTTAACATGTATGCCAAGAAAAAAAAAAGAATAAAAGTGCGGGCCTTATATATACAAGGTCGGGCGACGCAAAAGCTCAGTGACTAGAAGGGTAACATTATCACGATGGTTTCAAATAATTAACCTAGGACGTTAGGAGTAGGTGGGTGCATGTGTGTGTGCGCGCATATGTGTGTGTGAGTGTGAGTGTGAGTGGTTGGATGTGGAAAGAAGGTTGGGTGGGTGACACATATTTTGTGGCACGAGGAGGCCTTTTAGCCCGTAAAGTGGCATCGCCGCCATTACATCTTTGGAGGTTCTCTATTGACGACGATCACACCATACTTTTTATATTATTGCTCCCTCCTCCTCCTCCCTCCTTCCAGCTAGGTTTTTTTCGCTCGATCCATGTTTTTTCGCCTGCCGCGTACAAACGTGCCTTGCCTGCGCTCTCCTTTGCCCATGTGCCCTGCAACTTTGACTCCTCGAGGTTTCTGTTTCAAGTAAAGGGGTTTTGAATGAATTGGCAGATGCATCTGCGAAAGTGAATATAATAATAATCTGATCAAGTACTTTGCTGATAAAGTTTTGAAGAGGGTTTAGGATATTGCGGCTGATCGAGTTGGCGGCTATGGTGTTGTTGCTGCAAACGGTGGGCATGGCTCTGGGATCAGATCTTTGTACGGAAGATTGAAAGCGGTTAGAGTTAGTTTGCCGAGTCTGAGTCTGTGTCTGTGTTTGCATCTATATGCAAAAGTTGTTCAAAATGGCGGGAGGGTTGGGGTTTGATGAGTTCATGGATTTGATGAGGCTTCTTCGATCTCGCTTCAGGCCATGTGTTTTAGAAGGCTCTGGTGGTAGAGACATGATACTTGTAAATTAGTCCGACCGGCGTTTTCTTCTGTAGAACGTTTTTTGCTACTTAGTTGTAGCTATTCTTGTGCATAATCATTCTAGGGTCTCAGGGGGGTATATATTTGAACCTCACACTTGTATAGCCTGGATCTTACATCTTGGATCTAGTTGTCAGGGAGTTTGTTTGCGTTTTCATAAAACTATTTAGCAGTCTTTGATTCGTTCTTTCTGTTTTTGAAGCACTTGTCTGGAATTTGTTCAAGTGCATCAAGCTTTGTGCAACTTTCAAGATCAAATTACTTTAGATTATTTAGAAAAGCGGACCGCAGCACCAACAGAGCGAAGTCAGAAAACTATGAGGAAGTAGTTTTATTCCGCTTCCAATTTCTGTAAGCCTAGAAGAGTAGAAGTTGGTTGTTATCTGCAATTTGATAGCAAAGCTAGTTTTTTCTAAATCTACTTCTTGAGACGTTTCAAAAGGAGATGAGTCTGAGAGCCGCGTCTCACCATGACGCCGCTGAGATACAGCGGCCTGCAGATGTGGAGTGGCATATGTTGGACAAATCTAAATTTTTTGTGCTTGGTGCGGCTCTGTTCTCCGGAGTATCAGCAATGCTCTACCCTATTGTTCTTCTTAAGACTCGGCAACAAGTTGCAGCAGTGAAACGCTCTTCTATGAGCATGGGCGTAGGCATTCTTCAGCATGAAGGTATAGCGGGTTTATACAGAGGATTCACCACCTCTGTGATGGGGACAATCCCTGCGCGTATGCTATACATGAGTGCATTAGAGATAACCAAAAGCAATGTTCTTTCCGTTTCTGGGAAGCTCGGATTTTCAGATCCAGCTTCGGCAGCCCTTGCTAATGGAGTTGCCGGGTTGAGTGCTGCAATAGCAGCGCAGCTTGTGTGGACACCTATTGATGTTGTCAGCCAGAGGCTTATGGTACAGGGCTCCGATGGGTCTGGCAAGCGCAAATATCATGGTGGCATCAATGCATTAGGGTCTATTTTACGAGCCGATGGTGTGAAAGGCCTTTACCGTGGATTTGGCATGTCTGTTCTCACCTATGCACCCTCGAATGCTCTATGGTGGGCTTCCTATTGTGTGGCTCAACGTTCCTTATGGTCTAGCATAAATTACAAGGCTACTGTAGGCAACAATTACGAATGTGCTTCTCCTAGCTCAGGTCTTGTAGTTGGTGTGCAGGGAATGAGTGCTGCCTTTGCAGGAGGCGTGGCAGCTCTTGTGACAACTCCTTTGGACACAATCAAGACGCGACTTCAGGTTTTTGAAAGCGAGGTAAACAAGCAGCCCACCATCTCCAGCACTTTGAGGACTCTTTGTAGAGAGGGGGGTTGGAAGGCATGCTATAAGGGCCTAGGACCCCGATGGGCCGGAATGTCCATGTCTGCAACGACGATGATCACGACTTATGAGTTTTTGAAAAGGATGTCTGCCAAGTCAAATGAGTAAGGGATAAACAGAAGCAAGCAGTTTTGTGATCTTAAATATGAAATAGTCTAAGCATGGTACATCAAGCTTGCCGTTATCTTGAAGTCATGAACCACAGAGTAGCTTTTTTATACAACAGGAAGGGAAATGTTGCCTTGAAGCAGAGTTTAAGGTTCACAATTTTGTAAATATGGGCACATTTCAGATGTTTGAAGGTTTAAGGTTTGTGACACCCCTTTAATAGTCTATTGGTTAATAGTCTATTGGGACTGTATAGTAAAAATGCAGAGACAAAGCAATCTGTGGTATGCCCTTTGTCTCAATAGTTAATATTCAAAGGGCGTTATGCAAAGTACAATTGCTATCTTCGCCTTGTTATGATTTTTTCTGGCTTACATAATTGCAGAAGCAAGACGGGTGTGGTTGAAGAGGTTCCATGTGCTTCAGCTCTAATATTTTGTATGTGCTGAACTAGATTGCATTTTCTGAAGGCTCCTGATTTCTACACGGCACTAAACACATGATTTTGTATAGTTTGATGGAACCCCGTCGTTCTCGTTCTGTCTCTCTGATTTTTGGGCTGGGCTCTTATGTCTCGTTTGTGTCAACTTCGAGTTTTCACAGCAGATTCAGTGGTCAATGCTCTAATACGGCTTTTTAAGAAAAGATATGTAATTACAGTCAAGCAGTTTTGTCTATTCAAGAATATAGTTATTTTTTCAATTTGTCATAATATTTAGGAACCCAATTGTCCTCATTCAAATGGTATACGACCTGGTGTACTTTTAAGTTTTCTCGTCTTGTATTGGAGCTAGGTCGGCAGAAAATAGCTATGCTCCTGTAGGCTGTAGACTTCGTTCCACTCAGGGGACACACAGAAAATTCATTTATAATGTTACTTCGCACGAGATATTTTCTTTAGAAACAATGTTGTACACTCTTGATTTCAAGAGGTGTGTTACAACATTACAATGAACGATTGTGTTGGCATTTTAATTCATATGTTTTAAGTGCATTAAATCATGCAAAGAACTTCATTCATTCAAAATTATGCTTTGAGCCTTGTGCATGACTTGTTTTATGAAAAAGGACCTTAAAATAAAATGTACTCTAGATTATCATTTGTGATAGCCACATGACACATTTTGACTTTTCAAAAAGCATTTTACAATGCTTAAATTGTTCATAAAGAATTTGGGGTAGCACATTACACATAAAAAGCCAAAATCATCTTTGGGCCGTGAAAATGTTATCAACCTTAGCTAAGACAATTCCTTAGGCTTGGAAAAAGTCTTTTTAGTGACCATTCAATGGTTGTTTGCTTATGATTTGGCATAATGGCCTTGCCATAAATTTATGGTTGCTTTATTAGGTGCATAGATCACTTAAAAGACAATTTTCCAATACAAAATACAAAAATTACCAGTGCTTCATGGTACAAGTTTAAATCCAACAAAAAAATGTTGGTTCCTAAGTTGTGTGATTCATTTTTCAGTGGTGTTAGTAGCCTATAGGTCGTATTAATCTAGAATTTTCGGTGCAAATTAAGTCTAAATTCTTTGAGAAGATAAAAAATGTGGGCCATAAAAACACGAAGTTAAAAAATGTGGCCATAAAAATTAAGCGAGGAATGTTGAGACCAATGATGATGATGAACATGGAGGGAGCTTGGAAATTAGGTAAAGGGGGTGGCTCTATAAGATGTGAACATTAATAGCCAACTTACCTAGCTTGATAATGTACAATATGTGTACTTTATACCACATAGTAAGGCCAAGGACAATGAGAGTAAGGCTCCAAGCATCCCAACTCATGCAAAACTTGGACTTTGAGCTTACGATTGAGTGCGCCAAATCATAAATTGATTGTGCACTAATACATTGGTTTATATAGCCCAATAATAGCACAAGTGGGGAGAGTCAAGTATTGGAGTATTGAACAATGAAAATTTTCATAAAATTTGTGTGGCCAAAATGTAAGTGCATTAAAATGTTGTTAAAAATTCACAATTCTTGCTTGACTAGTTTTGGTCATATGACTTGTAAATGGTAAGATGGTTATGATGTGGCTTGTCACACGTGCCAAATAGCATAGGATTCCATTCATAAGGATGTTCTCAAGTTGACCTAAGTGATAGAACCTTTGGAATGAGTCCAAATCACGCTTAGATACAAGAGAGAAAAAGTAGGAGCTATTTTTGGTAATTTTTACATTGTTGAAGGATCTCCAAGATTCCAATCCTAACTTGGTAGGGATGAAAGATCCACCAGAATTAGCATTAGGGATAGGTTTAGGGCTACTCATACCTGCCCAAAACCGTGATGGATCATGTATATATATGTGATGATCTCTGACCAAAATCAATCAAGCAATTCCATGATTTTTTTCTCATATTGGTGTAATTGCTCTCTATGTTTATAATTCTTTGAGTTCTTGTGATTCCTAATGATTATAGGATTGAATGTAAGTCTGGTGTACAGTACTCAGACTGTGGGAGGCCGTACTTTCACACATGTGAAGGCTTCTTCAAGTATTTGGGCCATTTAGTGAGGTTCAAGCATAGATTCTTGATGGATTTTGATGGTTCAACTTGTGCTAACCTTATGAGATCATAATCTATTGTTTCCCTCATCATTTCAAGTGTTTTAGGATTCTTATTTGTTGTAATTTTTACATGGTATCAGAGCCTAAAGGTTGAAATGAGCTAAATTCTTGGTTTTCATTCAATTTGATCACAATTTTTTATCTAAATCTTGTGTAGATTGGATCTTAGCATCTAGCATTGATTCTGGAACTCAAAGTGAGTCAAATCCATTGGAGATTGGTGTTATGTGACTTCATTTGCAAGTGTTTAGGTGTCTAAAACCAGAGGCAAAGTTGAATTCAATTCACATTACCAATATAGCAAGTTTTGCATTTCTAAGCGAGTTTTGGAGGTGATTTCATAGAGGAGGCTTTCTAGCATTCAAGGAGAGGGAAGATTAGAGATTTGGAGACTCTTCAAGGCTGTTCTTAGATGTAGAGGACACCTCCTAAAGTGATTTAGGTTCAGTCCAACCATTGCTTGACTTATGCATCAAATTAGATCAATTTTTCATTAATTTTGATCGATTTTTGCTTGTGATCGGATAGTAGATTGTGTTGCATCCTCATTAAGTTCCATTTAGATCTTTTGCAAGTGATTTTGGAAGGATATTAGGTTGTTGAAATTCACTCTTGATCAGAGCTTTTATGTTCTTTATAGAAAGAGAGACAATTCTACTAGTATTATCTACTTCAATCAAGCAAGTGCATTGTTTCTAGTATTCTATGATTTGATTTTGTTAAAGATCATTCTTAGATCTTTATAGGAAGTCTATTACTGATCTTTTCAGGTCCCTAAGAAGTGGGATAAGGTATATCTTCAATCAAATCAATAGAAGTAACCTTCATTTGTGTCAAGTCCTTGATTAGGAGAATAGATGGCATCTTTAAATGCATATCTTTTGGATACTAATGAGAGGCTTAACAAAATTAACTATTCTATATGGAAAGTTAGAATGGAATCCATCATGATCATGCAAGATCTAATGGAGATTGTAAATGGTAAGGAGGGTGAACCTATTCATCTACAAGAAAAAGCCAAATACATCAAGAGGTGCAATATTGCACTACATTGTATAAAAATGAATGCTGCAAGTGAACTCTTAAGAGAGGTAGGAGATTGCACTTCAGCTCAAGATGCTTGGGAGACTTTGCAAAAGGTCTATGAATCCAAGAACCAAACTAGGATGTTAGCTTTGAAGAATCAAATATATAGAAGCTATCAAAAGAAAGGAGAGAGTGCACATACTTTTGTCTTAAGAGTGAAGGAATTGAACAAAGAGCTAGCCTTCATAGGTGACTATCAAGGATGAAGAGCTTGTTCAACTCATATTGAATGGACTAAGCTTTGAATTTGACAATTTGGTTCAGGGATATGCAATTATGGGTAAGCTACCCATACTTGAAGAGCAAGGCACACTCATGGTTGAGGAGTCAAGAAGGAGCCAAACACAAGAGAGGATGGATAGACTTTCCATCCAAGGTGGAGATGACCAAGCTCTCTTCAACCAAGGCAAAGGGAAGCCCAAAGGCAAAGGATCAAAATTCAAGAAGTCTTCAAAGCTTGAGAATCAAGTGTTAGATTTCTTATGCTCAGCCTTAAACAAATCGTTCAAGTAATGAGCATCCTGAAAAACTCGAAGGCCAACAACATATTTTTTGGCCTTCACATTTTTTCCCCTTTTGAGATTTCTTATGCCTTAGAAATCATTTTAAAGGCACCTTTGTCTTTTTTTCCTTTTTCACTCCTTAGCAAAAAATGCGACACACTGGCCAAGTGGCCAGAATACCTTGGAAATCATTTTAAAGGCATCTTCGCCTTTTTCGCGTTTTTGCTTTTTCGCTTTTTCTACATTGGCTGACCGACATTGCCAACTTATGAGTAACACTAAAAAGAGCTGGACAAACAAGTATCCCAAAGGCGGTTGGCGGTTACCAACTTTGTACATATGGAAAGACTGGTGTAAATAGCATTAAAAGCTGGAAGATATTTTTTGACACTTGTAAATCTATATATTAGCTGATTCGAGCTATGTAAGTGTTAGTTTTTGTTGAAGAAGCATTGAACTCCAAAGAATGGTATAAAGCTATGTTGGATGAGTATAATGCCTTGATTGAGAATGAAACTTGGTTGCTTGTTGATAGACCTCAAAGGAATGTAATAGAATGCAAGTGGGTCTTCAAGCTTAAGTTGAATGCAAATGGGAGTGTTAACAAACATAAAGCAAGATTAGTTGCAAAAGGTTATGCTCAAGAGAGAGGGATAGACTATGAGGAAAATTTTGCACCCGTGGCCAAGATGGTCATAATAAGGCTAATCATTGCACTTGCATCACATTTTGGATGGATCCTATATCAAATGGATGTCTCTAATGCCTTCTTGAATGGTTTTTTGGAAGATGATATCTATATGGAGCAGCCACAAGGGTTCATCAAGCATGGAATAGAGAACAAAGTATGTCATCTCCAAAGAAGCATCTATGGCTTGAAGCAAGCCTCGAGATCTTGGAATTCAAGATTACATTGCTATCTTATATCACTTTTTTTTTGGTTCAAAGTGAATATGATCCCATTCTTTACATTAAGTTTGATGATGGTGGTATTGTACTTTTACTCATTTATGTAGATGACATCATCATTAGTGAAAATAGTGTTGATGATGGTATTGAAAAATCAAGATAGATCTATCCTTAGAGTTCAAGATGGTAGATCTAGGGTGTCTTCACTTCATCTTAGGCACAGAGGTACTTAGAGGATCTGATTTTATCTTTATAAGTCAAGTAAACTATGCTCAAAGTCTTTTGAAGAAGTTTAAGATGGAAGAGTGCAAAAGTGTTGACACACCAATGGAGCAAGATGTAAAAGTGCCAAATGATGATGATGAAAGATCCTTCATGGACATCACTTTGTTTAGGCAACTTATAGGCTCCTTAATGTGGATCACTATAAATAGACCATATATGAGCTTTAGTATATGTAGGTTGAGCCAATCCATGCAAAAACCATTGAATATCCATTGGAAAAAGGCTAAGAGGATTCTAAGATACATCTCGGGTACATTGGATTTTGGGATTCTATATAGAGGAGATGTGATTAACCTTCAGGCATTTAGTGATTTAGATTTTGCAGGGGACAAGAGGGATATGAAATCAACAAGTGCCTGTTCAACTTTCATAGGAGAAGGTGTGGTTTCATGGCTTTCCAAAAAGCAAGAAACTATATCTCTATCTTCAACCGAGGCCGAGTACAAAGCTTTGACAACCACTACAAAGGAGGTACTTTGGATCAAGAGATTATTGGTGGAGCTAAAGATCATGGATTCAGAGGAGGCACCAATCATCTACAATGACAATATATTAGCCCAACACCTTGCATCTAACCCAATCTTCCATTCAAGATCTAAGTACATTGAGATATGCCATCACTTTGTGAGAGAAATGGTGCAAGCCAAGGAGATTGCTTTGGAGCATGTTCCAAGCAATGAATGTGTAGCTGATCTACTTACTAAACAACTTCAAAAGACACCTTTTATGAAGTCCAAATCATCACTTGGAGTGATTAGTAAAGCAGTGATTGAACCAAGCTAGATAGTGAGGAGGAGTGTTAAAAATTCACACGCTGGTGTCCTAAGTGAAATAGAAAGAAAAAAAAATTGCATCCTCCAAAGGTGCAAAGGTGGCACGAAAGACACTCGCAAAAAAATTACTCGCATGACGCAAGGCCCAATGGTTCTTAATCTTTTCAAGAATTTACAAGTAGCTCCATAGGTTTTTACACTTTTACAATTTTTATTTTGAATCTTTTGAAAACATGATGAACATATTTAGATTGACAAATGAAGCTATAATATTTGGATCTAGTGACTTCTATCCCCAATACAACCAAGATCAACCACCCTAAATTCATTGCATAAAGCAATCTTGGTTTGTTGCCAGTTCTACTCAATTTTATGTCATCGATGTAAATAAGTAAAACAAATTATTTCCATTATCATCAAACTTTAGATAAACTGATGGATCATGCTCACTTTACTATGAACTCAATGGAAATACGAAAAGAATACAATCTTTCATACGAAGCTCTTGAAGCTTCTTTTAGGCCATACAAGCTTCTTTGCAAATGACAAACCTTGTGCTATTATCCTTGGACTATGAACCCCTTGGGTTGGTCCATATAGATATCTTCTTCAAAAACTCCATTTATGAAGGCATTAGATACATCCATATGGAAAAGAAACCAATCAAAATGTGATGCTAAAGCAATGAGTATTTGAATGGTTACCATCTTGAATACATGAGCAAAAGTCTCATCATAGTCCATTCATTTGGTTTGAGCATATATCCCTTGGCCACCAACCTTGCTTTATGCTTCAAAACCAAGCCATCTTGATTGCATATTAACTTGAAAATCCATATATAACATGTGCCTTCTTGTCCAAAAGCAACTCACGAAGCAACCAAGTTTTGTTCTCAATTAAAGCATTGTACTCACTTAACACTCCCACATACCATTCTTTTGAGTCTAATACGTCTTCTATGCAAGATGGTTCTTCAATAGATATAAAGAAAGTAAGAAATGATGTGTTAGGAGGTATATCATCTGATTTTTTCTTTCTTTCTCAACACAAGTGATCCTTATATGCTCGGCCCTTGCTCTAGAAGATCTCCTTGGAATACATGCATGGGAAAATTGCTCCTCCTCATCCATACCCAACTCCTCTTGGATCTCAGCAACTTTTTTCACATTAGATTGAACATTTGAATTATTATCAGGCATGTACATCTTCCACTAATGATTTGAAAGATGCAAAGCATTCAAGAACTTTTGCTTTCTCCCAACCATATCTACTTTGATCATCAATGAAAGATAAGAACATAGTAGGTCCACCTATGATAGTTGTGCTAGAAAAACATACATCACAATGAATCATCCCTTGCCATGGTTTTCAAAGACTTGTAATTGACATGTCCAGGCTTCTTATGCCATATCTCTAGTTATGGCCATATTCTGTTAAGGACCTGGAATAGTTCTAATATGGTAGGCCGGCCCTCCAGTGTTCGAGATTATTGGTCACACTGAGATTTGATTCCATGTCGAGGCCTGTTTGTGACTAATTACCTTGAGAGGACCCATACACTCTAATTGAGACATATGGAGTATTGCATGTACGTGGATATAGGCAAGAGGACTGCATGAGAGTTGACCTATTTATAGTTGACCTACATGGGGATTACTTGGGTTCATGTACAAGCCTCTACTCTCTATATAATGAGGTAGGGATTCTCCCGTTGACATATTGGGTTTAGGTTACTAGGTTCTCTTTTCTCCTTTTGCTTCACATGGCATGGCTTGGGGGCTAGATCCAGGTTTGATCTATAGGATTGGTTGGGCTGTTTGGCTCCGTAGTCTCTCCTACTGTGTTCGCCTATCCTCATCTTAGGGGTTATCCCTTAGGGTCATTACATTGGTATCAGAGCCCACCGGCTAAGATGCGGTTTTGGATAGGATGGAGTCAAGCTCTACATCGGTTTGGAAGTTCGGAGCACTTGGATTTACATCCCAGTTGGTTCTCAAGGAAATTATGGAGTTAGATTCACAAATTCTGGTTTAAGGTCCAATATGATGGTAGAGTGCTCCTCTACATGATCGGTTTTGGTAAAGATGCTAAGAATCAGTGTAAGTTCATTCTTAATTCTCTGTTTTTGTCGATGGCAAAAGTGATTGTAGGGCTAATTCATTTTAATGTGATCGAGTTTGAAACGTTGATTGATTGTGAAAAGCACAAACTATCACTCTGCAGACCACGCCCTGAAGCAAATCGTTGCTTCCCTGTTGCATGGTTGGAACATCTCCCTCCCATCTATGACTCAATTTTATAGTCCAATCTACAGTTCCTAGAAGAAGCATGCTTTCTAATGATGAAGCACAAAAACTATCAAAGCTCCATGTTGCTCGAGGTGCATGCATTCTTGTTCTTATAAGAAGATCACCATCGTCCCTGCTCCATGGATTTCCATTGCCCTTGCTCCATGAATCTCCAGTGCCTGCTCGATGTTGGGAAAGACGAAACGGCGAGGAAGTGCTTGATTGTAGAAAAGCTCCATATATGGAGAGAAAACGACGGGGAAAGGGTATAGTTTTGGAAGCTTCTTAAAAAAAGGAAATTTTTTGGAGAGAGCTTTTGCTGGGGAAGGCCCGTGTGCGGGGGCAAGGCCCAATGGCTTTAAATCGGGGAAGGCCCTCAGACGGAGAGGGGCCTTCTCCTTAACATTTGTGTGAGGGAAGAAGGGGATATCCCTTATGGCAATAGAGGGAAGTCAATATCCGTTATGGGATATCCCCATTCCCCACCAAGTATTTTAAGGCTGCCCCCGTTAAGATCAAGAGCATCATATGGTGCTCAACGAGAGTTCATCCCGCATGCTCGGATATGTGCCAAGTGCACGTTTTACAGACGTCAGCATCTCACCGGTCGATCCTGACAGCAGCTATACACGTGGCTAGGTCTGGACGTATGGTACGACATCGCACGGCCAGGAATCCAGTACGACATTGCTACGCAAGAGCCAAACCCTCGCTCTCTCTCTCCTCTCTCTCTCTCTCTCTCTCTCTCTCTCTCTCTCTCTCTCTCGTCTCTCGTTCTACCTTCATATGTATGTCTCTGCTTTTTGCGATCGGAGATGCCTGGATTGTGCAAGCCCCGTGCTCTGATAAGGTGCCGACTTTTACTTTTTCTCCTAGAATATGCTGCTCGCTAATCTCCTTATTTTCTGTCACATAATTCCGCTTGAATCGAGGTTTATTAAGCATCTGCGAGGTTATTTGAAGGAAATTGAATGGGTTAAGCAAACTGGTTGACTCCTTCTTGATATTCACCAATCAGGAACCTTTCCATGCTGCGATAGGTCATGCATAGTAAATATATTTTTCATCAGACGCGTCGGTTCTTCCTACCTGCATAGATCCAGCGGAGGATCTGAATAGGCGCCATCCTTTAGGGTTCCGTTTTTTCATATGACATGCTTTGATTTTGTTGCAACACATGCCTACTTTTCGGCTTACTTTACTGACTTTCTTGGAGTTTTGCAAACCTGTCTTAGATCTCTCTTGTGCAATTGTTAGTAGATCTGTGACTGATCCTCGTGTTTGGATTGTCTAGCCTTTTTTATGAAATCCAAATACTTGAGCACATTCAGCAGATGGTGGCCTCTGTTGTTAACCTACAGGGGTTTGTGAGTGCGGCCATTACTGCATAAATTGCTTATTCTCTTTGACCCCTTGGCTCTTTCCTCAAGGAGATAACTGGATACTTGGCCATTGATTTGTGTGACTGTCACAAGAAATGGACACAACTGCAGCAGCCGAGCTTGGAATGGGAGGGATAGATGATGTGGGAAACTGGAATGGTGAGGGATGGCAAGAGCAAGAGTATGAATCTTTTCCCACTGGTAAGGCGGCTAAATTTTCAAGAGGTACAAGGACTGGGGAAGGGAATGAACCAGGCCTGTCAGCGAGCCGCGGACGCACAGGATCAGAACAAGACAGGCCCCCTCCATCAGGTCCAGAGCCTCCACAAAAGCGGATACGGACCACCCATGGACGACAAGGTACAGGATATGGGAATTTTCAGGAAAATGGGGACTACAATGAAGAAGTAGACGATGGTGATGGACAGGGGCTAGATTACAATGCTGGCCAGAATTTTGATTCTGATGATTGGTATGGGGCTGAATCTGGTCCTGAATTGGGGTATCCTGGAGGTGCAGATGGAGGTTGGTACCCCAGCTATGGTCCGGGAGTTGGTCCTCAACATCAAATGGCTGATCCTTGTATGATGCCTAACTTTTATCATGATGGCATGAACTATGGATCAGCAGGCCCAATGAACTTTTTTGGAGTGTCTGCACCACCATCAGGTGCAGGATTGGGGAATGGCAGAGGAAACACATCGCGAATATTCTATAAAACAAAGCTATGCAGCAAGTTCAGGGCTGGAACTTGTACTTTTGATGGCAATTGCAACTTTGCCCATGGAGCAGCAGAACTCAGAAAGCCACCACCAGGTTGGGATAGCATCCCGGTTGCACAGAATCAGAATGGCTGGGGTCGAGGTCAGCGCACATCTTCGGCTCCAAATCAGTCTCATAGTCGAAGCCAGAGGGGGTCCTCAGATTTCCAGAAACTTCACAAGACCCGTCCTTGCAAGAATTATTTCACTGATGGGGTCTGTCCATATGGTGACAAATGCAGTTTCTTACATGATGTTGACGGAATGCAGCCAAGATCAAACAGAGACAGCACCACTTGGTCGGGAAGAGTTCCAGGAGGTGGCAGACGAGGAGGAAGAGGGGGCAGTGGATCATCGAGGCCTTTCAGCTGGAAGACAAAGATGTGCAGAAGATGGGAGACCACAGGAGAGTGCCATTTTGGAGATAATTGTCACTTTGCTCATGGAGCAGCAGGTATGGCACTACTATGACCATCTGAATTTAACTGCATTGAACATTTCCTATCGTGTGGTTGAAATTTTCAATTTGGGCAGCCATGATGAGATGTTTTTTTTGGGGAAATCTTAAGATTTGTGGTTAAAATTTTCAATTTGGGCAGCCATGAGAGGCTCTAAGATTCAACTGTAAGATCCCTCTGGTCCCATAGATTAGAAAATATCTAAAGTCAAATGCTCCTTCCTCTTGACCTTGCCCAAAGTACACAAATAACAAATTTCATCTCTCGGGGGAATACCTTAGAAATAGCATCTCCACATGTAGCTGCTGTGAGGAAACCTGAAGCTATCCCAAAGTGAACCTGAAGCTATGTTACAGTCCTGAGCCTGAATAATGAGACACAGATAGAGAGAGTGAGTTAGTCAAGTCGGACAATCTAGAAAGCTACTAATAACTATAAATAATGGAGCAATTATGAACATGAACAGTAATGTGAGCATTAGAACAGGAGGAAAGGAAGAAATAGCAAACATGAGTTAGTGACAGGATCTAGGGCTAATGTGGGACACTGCAAAAAAAATATTTCTTTTAACATAGAAGAGCAATATGTGTGTTTACACACACAGGGTCGTAGTTCTAGAAACAGTAAACTCTGGTAAATTTATCCCAGTTATAGGACCTTAGTATGATAGTATTTTTCAAAACCCAGATAGCAACTTATGTTGGGTATTGATGAGACATAAGCAATGCTGGCTAAATTTTTTGTTTGTTGAATTCTATACTATTGGTTTGATAAGATCCTTTGACTTTTTTGTTGCATATACATTTTGTCGATGCTTTACCTTATGATATCACTGACTGCTCAAATTAAATATGTGAAATTGGATATATTACAATTTCACAAATAGTATCATCATAGGAGAATATGTGGACGTTTTTTTCTAAGATCTTTTCTTCAACCCAAATGACCCAAACAAAAGCAGAAGTACCAAAATAACTAAGCACTCCGTACCTTTCAGAATATGGAAACTTCAATTGAAGAGTTTGTAGTACATAATTCAATTCTACCAACTGTATGAAGGCAATAGTACTTGACCTCTTTCCTTTTTATACAGCGCTTAGCAATGTGCCCTGGTTTTGGACTTTGGTATTGTAGATTATCTTTTCGAGCATTCAAATGAGACTCTTTTTTGGGCTTTTTATTGACATTGATCAATATGTGCTTGAAAGTGCCAAGAGTGGAGTTGAGTCTAACTTTCCCATTTTTCTTTCGGTATTATTGTGTTTGTGCACTTTTTGGAAACAACTATGCTGGACTCAGAGTTTTGCAACACGAACCCTATCTCTCTATGCACACCAGAGTAGCCTAACTGGTTGGGTTCAGTAGGCTTCAGGATGAGTAGCTTAATCGGGTTTAGCCTGATCAAGGCTCTCCACCCCCTTCTTGACCCGAGTGGAAGGATTGTTTCTTCTAATATTGGTAGGAAGCTTGCTACCTGATTACCTGTCCATAGATTCACAACTGTGTTCTATAAATTCCATCGTTGTTCTTATGACATAGTTGTTGATATCTTGATTTCTTTATGCTTTTCAACTAGACACTGGCTGATGCTTGCTAGTTTGTATCCAATTCAATTACTAGCTTTTGCAGGCAACAAATCAACATATCCTCAAGAGAATCAAGACACCTTTGAGATCCCACCACGTTAGTTGACCCAATTGAAAGAGAAACACCCTGCAAGGATAATGCTTAGGAAGGAGAAAGTCGCTTGGCATTCTAGCAATGAAATAAGTTCTTTGTCATGAAATACTTATGCAACACCTAGGTCGTATTAGGTTCAATTAAAAATTTCAAAGAATTGGACGTGGGACTCACCCCCCAACCTAGAATATCAATCTCAATGTTTACCCGTCTCATGGGGCTAACCACTAGTTAGAGCCTAAGCTCATAGGGCTTTCCTTAACCGGAGATTAGACACTGACTAGCCACACTTAGTAATGGACATAAGAAAGATTATGTATGTACCATAGGAGTATCATTTAGAGGTAAGACCTTATCGGTTTCAGACTCTGAAAGATGTTATTTGTTTCACCAAAATATACATGGGGATTTTGAAGGAAGTAGAATTCATCAATTTCATGATTAAAATCCCAAAGCTTTGTTGGGATTTTTTGAAAGGAAATATTCAAAAGAAACAAAATTCTGTAATATTGAAATCAAGATGTTGAAGAAGTTTATATTGGAAGTTTCCAATTTGTGGATGCTTGAACTTTGAAGCAAAGGTTTGACCTTTGTGACAAAATTGAAGTGAAATATCTGAAGTTTTGAAGACAACCTTAAATATCTGAGATGTTTATAGGTAAGTCATGTGAAAGCTGTTGGTGTCTCATGATTCAAGCCTTAAGGATGTGTTTAGTACATCGTAGTAAATTTTACATCCTATCTATGCCTAGTTAAGGAGTGGAGTTGATGTTGTGACTCTTCTAAGTGGGCCACATGAAATCAAAAGGGCTTTGTATCTTCTTTCAAATTTTGGGACTCAAATCTTTGAGATACATTGGCAGTCACAAGTCAGAAAGTTTAATCAGCTGAACCTATCTTATATAGCTGTTTCATGAATCGTTAGCGTTCAGAATGGGCACATACAGAACGTCATTGTGTATGTATTTTCAAAATTCCTACAAATTCATTTGATACGGTTTTTTTGTTTTGTTTTGGTTTATTTCTAGAAATACCCCCAAAATGTTGCTTGTGGCTGGGAAGCCCTCAAAATGCACTTGTGGCTGCAAATTTGTAGCTGGGAAACTCTAAAAATGGGCCTTCAGCTGAAAGTGGTAACTCTAATTTTTACGCCTATTGGATGTAAATCATGCTTTTCTGACCATCCTCATAGTATACAAGACATTTTGTGCGCATTACGATTGGGGTATTTTATGGTAAAAATCCTTTCGAATATATGTCTGTTATTTTGTCATTGGCTAGGTGTTTGTTTGATTCCAGCTACGGCTTGAGCCCTTAATCCCATGTGCTATGAAAAATTCTTTGAACTTAGTTGAAGTGTATTCCCCTCCATTATATTGAATTGGTTTTCCATTTCATTTTTGAACTTGACAAATGCCGCAAACACTTCATGGGACTGACAATCATGTTTCACAAAACAATGGTAGTAGGCTAGGAAAATTTGTGGCTCACGCTCAATCTCACATAATGATGGCAATAGGCAGGGAAAATATCAATATGCTTTGTCCTGCTGTGATAAACTGGATTTTTCGCCAATTTAATACAACTTTGATTGTCACATTGAAGTACCCTAGGTGAATCTTGTACCATATGTAGATCATGTAGAATCCTTTGCAACCATATTGCTTCACATGTTGCACTCGTAGTAGCTCGATATTCTGCCCTGTAGATGATAAAGCAATAGTATGTTGCTTCTTTGAACTCCAAGAGATAGCACCAGAACCAAGACTAAAACCATAACCTGTAGTAGATCTTCGGTCTTCCGCATCTCCAGCCCAATCAACATCCACATATCCCTGTAACTTCAAAACATCCTGTCTACCATGCTCCAAACTACTTCTCTGAAAGCCAAGCTCCTCAAAGTATGTGTCAATCCTCGTGTACCACGCCCTAGGTGCTTGCTTAAGTCCATATAGTGCCTTGTCCAACCTGCAAACCTTGTCTTCAAGTCCTGCTACTATGTATCCCTCTGGCTGCTCCATGTAGACTTCTTCCTCTAGAAATCCATTCAGGAATGCACTCTTTACATCCATTTGTTGAATATCCCATCCAAACTGAGCTGCCAATGGTAAAACAGTTCTTATAGTAGTAGACTTAGCAACCGGTGCAAAAGTTTCCTCATAGTCAATCCCTTCCTGTTGAGCATAACCTTTTGCCACCAATCTTGCCTTATGTTTATCTATAGAACCATTTGATTTGTACTTAGTCCTATAGACCCGCTTGCATCCACTGGCCTTTTTACCTGCAGGTAGCTGAACAAGTCTCCAAGTCTTGTTCTTCATGATTGAGTCATACTCCTCATCCATAGCTTTCCTCCAAATATCCTCTTTTTCAGCCTCTCTGAAAGTAGATGGATCTTTGGTCTCTAATACTGTGGCCATATATGCAAAATGTACATCCTCATCTTCATGATGATCCTCTTGTCGAACCTCCTGTCGATCTTGATCTTCATGTCGCTTTTCAAGTCTAGTTGATCTCCTAGTTCCATGTGTACTGGACTCTCCCTGTTCCATAATAACACTATCCTTGATAGTTTCATAGTACCACCTAGGCAATCTTCTAGATTCTGATGTAGGATGCTTCCTGCTTGGTGAAGTAGGAGGTGAATAAGTATCCCATATACCTGACCTCTCCTTCCTCTTTCCTATCTCAACCAAAGACACTTTAGGTTCTTGAATTGGCGTAGGCGATACATGTGTCGATTCAAGTTCCTGTAATAACTCATCACATAATATAGGGATTCCACCATCTTGATCTTTATCAAAATATATCTCTATATCTTTATGAGTTGCCTCCTCATCAAAGATTACATCCCTACTTATGATTATTTTCTTACTCTCCAAGTCATATAACCTGTATTCCTTCTCTTGATTATCATAACCAAGAAATAAACACTTGGTCGCCTTAGAATCCAATTTGCTCCTTGAATCCTTAGGTATGTGAGAATAAGCAATACTTCCAAACACTCTCAAATGACTTACATCTGGCTTCCGACCCATGTAAGCTTCCTCTGGAGTTCGATTCTCTACAACCTTTGTAGGACTTCGATTCAAAAGATAAACCGCCGTCTTAACTGCTTCACCCCAAAACATATTTTGCAAATTGTCTCTTTATGCCATGATCCTTGCAAAACACCTGAAATTCCGTAGAAAGATACTCTCCCCCTTTGTCTGAGCGAAGTATCTAAATTTGTCTATTTGTTTCTTTCTCCACCTGTGTCTTAAACCATGTGAAATATTTGAAAGCTTCACCCTTATTCTTTAGAAGTTAGATTCATGTCTTCCTAGAATAGTCATCCACAAACACCATAAAGTAATTTGCTCCCCCATAAGATTGAGTCTTCATAGGACCACACAAATCTGTATGAACAAGTTCTAGAACATTTTTTGCCCTGAATGTACTAGGCAAAAATTTCTTTATATGATGCTTGCCTAAGACACAGCCTTCACAAACCTTGTGATCAGAAACGACTTGAGGTAGACTTGTAACCATGTTAAATTTCCTCAAGTCTTGTAGACTTTTGTAATTCAGATGTCCATACCTCTCGTGCCATAACTTACTCAATGATTCAGTATCCGCAACACTTGCATGATGATCCACCACCTGAGCTTGAAGTTTATACAACCGCCTTGCAAGTATGCCTTTAGCTACTACTTCGTCATTTTTCCTCTTGATGAGACACCGTTGTTCATCAAATTGCACCACCATGTGTTGCTTTGCAATAGCTGATACTGAGAGCAAGTTTTTCTTGATTCTTGGTACATAAAACACATCCTTTATGTTTCCAATCTTCCCTGAAGGTAGTTGTACTTGTACGTTTCCAACTCCCTTTATATCATATGTGTAGTTGTCTCCTAACTTCACATTTGATCCATCATCTAATTTTTGAAAATTAGATAGCCAGTCTCGCCTAGGTGTCATGTGTTTAGAAGCTCCTGAATCAATAAACTCTTCCTTTGAGAAGGCACTACCAGAAGATGTCGATGCCGAAAACAACTCATAGTCTTCAAGATCTAAAGCACTCAATTTTGCATTAGAAGTTTCTTCTTCTTCAACAAAATTTCCATCCTGCTTTTTCTTGAACTTGTTGTGCCAGCACTCCTTTGCATAATGTCCTAATTTTCCACAAATGAAGCAGTTTCCTTTTCGAACCACTTTTTTTCCATCTTCTGACCGATTTGATTGATTCTCCTCCATATCTTGTTGCATTTTCTTCTTCTTCTTCCCTTTGCCACCCTTCTTGGAACTTTGCTCTTGCTTCTTTGCCAGGCATGCCTGTTCCTTGAAATCGTCCCTGTTAACAATATTTTGTCGTCTCATTTCTTCCTGTAGTAAGATGGCATTTAGCTCATCAAAAGAAGGCCTCTTTTCTCTTAACGATAGCATCATTACAAAGTTTTGATAGGCCAAAGGTAGACTATTAAGTACAATAGATACCAATACTGAATCTTGAACACTTTCTCCAACTGCAATAAGTTGCCCTCTCAGATCTTTCACTCGAGTAAAGTAGTCCGTTACTGATTCACCTGTACCTATCTTCAACGTGTGAAGCTTATTAGTCAAGAACAAGATCCGTGACTGATTTACCGTTTCATGCAAGTTCTTTAGTATATCCCGAGACTCCTTGGGTCCAGCAACATCTCTGATATGAGGTATAATCATATCTCTAACTGATAAGTTGATGATATGATGAGCTTTTCTTCTACGTCTCTGATACTCCCGCAACTCTCTATCAGTGGTAGGAGGTATCTCGACACCTGTGACGATCTCCCAATATTTTCTATCTTGGAGAATATTCTGCATCTTGAACTTCCATATACTGTAGTTCGTTCCATCTAGCTTGCTAGATTCCGGCAACACAGCATCGTTCGATCCTGCCATTATACTGATCTTTATAGCCTGATTTTTTGGCGATCAATGTCTCTTCAAATTCAATTAAGATTCCCTTCAGAAATCAGTAACCAAAGCCTCTGCAAAAAGACTAGCAAACAGATCTGAATTTAATCTTTTAGCGACCTGCCTCAGTAGGTATCTGTCTTGCAGCAACCTGTCTGAGTAACGATCTGTCCAGCAGTGCTCTGACAGCAGTCTGACAGCGATCTGTAATCCGAAACAGCAGTTCTTCAACAATCCTGAAATCAGAAAACAATCCCTGCAACCGGCGATTGACATGCAAAAACTTCTGATTCTGCCAGCAATCCAACAGGTAGCAGGTCTATAGGTATAGTGATCCAACCAGACCAGATCTGCAGCTCCACCAGCAGCGAACAGGTCTGAAACAAACTCTTTGATTTCAGCACAGTGATCCAATATGCAGTCAACGATCCAACACGCAGCTGCAGCCAGAGATTCACTAGTCTAAAATCTTCTTGATTCCAGCGAACTACTTCCAATAGTAGTCCAGCGCAACAGCTCCTCCAATCTGATTGCACACCTGCAAATACAAACCCTCTCTCTCACCAAAGAGCCTGCTCTGATACCATGTCAGAATTTGTGATACAAATTCTAGATGGAGATACTAGTCCTACTAGCACTCACACAAAACCCAAGCATAGAGAGAATTCAGATCATAGGAGAATTGAGCAATTGCTCTAGCTCATTGAATTGGATGGAATGGTTGTGGTGGGGCGCCAGCCTATTTAAATAGTTTCTTTAATGATTGATAAAAGCTAATGAGCCTAAAGTAAATAGCAAAAGACAAAAAGCTAATTGCTATAATTACTACCTATATTGGGTAAACACCCAAGATGAGTTTCTAAGTGATAAAAGCAAATCCTATTCTAGTAGTAGTGCACCCACCTACATGCATGACTAAAGAACGAATTTACTATGAATAGTAATGGCCCTTAAAAATAGCACGCAGGCATGGCCAAACTATCATTAAGGGGTATCAAATAAACATTAATGCCTAACAGTTCCATTGATTTATTCATGGCAAGACTATGGCTCTGTATTGTCTTCTTTGTTTGTTTAGAGATTTCAACACCTTTGCTGATCTCTGTGAATGACGAAAAGAAAATTAGAAATCTAGTCTTGGAAATAATGTTGTTGGCAGTTGCTTTATGTAGTGGTTGAGATGCATGAATTAGAACCTATCATATTACTTTAGAGTGTCAAACAGATCTGGGTAACTCAGTGATGAAAACTCTTGAGTTACGTGCATTTTCTTCATCTTGTTTGTTACTCAGAGCTACACAAGTATGGTGGTGGTGCCACTGAGAGTTTGGGAAGAAGTGGGGCCTACACAGCATCGTATAAAGACAATTTTGGTGTTTCTGGACCAAACTCTTCAATAGAAGCTCCATCTCATAGTTCAGAAGGTGATGAATAGGTCAACGATGGTGATGCAAGTTCAGGACTCTTTTGCCTTTTGTTTCTTTCTGGTAACTTGAGAATCTAACCCTCTGTCAGTTACAGGACCTAAAGCATCGCTAGATATGAAGGCTCCATTTGATGGTCCCTCAAATACATATGAGGACTGGGATGAGGATAATGAGTGGGAGACACAAAACCCTGGAGGCATGGAAGGGCAACAAATTCAGTCGTTCAATAACAACTATTCTGGGAATGAGTTTTACCCAGTGGAGTCGTATGGTGCTCAGTATTTCCAGCAACCCCAACAGAATGTGCCATACTATTATATGGACAACAGTCATAATGTTTCAGGACAGTCAAATTCAGCTAAGAAAATAGGTGTCAGAGTGGCTGCAAAGAATGTGAATGCTGATTATTTGCATGATGAGCATGACTACTATGAACTGGAGACGGGGGGCTACCAAGAAAACTTTGACCTATTGCAGGCATAGGTGGTGACTATTTCGCTCAAGCTTTTGGTTTGTTCTATTCTCTGCAGCAGCTCTGCTTATGGATGTTTGCTTCTGGTGCGTACCTAGCTTATTCAGTTCAATCTAACCTCCCTCTTACCTATCTACGTACCCTTTCACTTAACTCATAAAAGTAGAATTTTGGTATTTGGATAGTTTATGCTTTATAGAGTCTTGCAGTTTCTTGAGCATTACTTATTTTTGACTGTCATACCTATTAGGATCTGTACCTGTTTACACTCTTTTACTCTGGACTCTCAAGGTTTCAACTTTATGATTTTTGACATACTATTAATCACCACTGCCAGTAAGCCTCCTCTCTCTTCTATATTACTACTATTAGAAAACACATGCTTTGCAGATAGTTGTTAAACGGATGACATTAGCAACTGGTGAATCACAGGATCAAAGATGCAGAATTTGGTCCTGGAATTGAAATTTTTTTTGGCTTCGTTGAATCATAGGACTCAGAATAACTGGATCAACGATAAAGACCAAATAGAGGCCTATAAATTGCTTGTCATATCTTAAAATTCTCTGGCTACAATTAGCCTTAACAATAATATCAACATGAATTTAGGGGCCCTTGAATTTTTGAGTGCCCCTGCATCAGAGAGGTTTTATTAGTGAAAGACAGATTGATGATATGACATTATAAATCTCTTTTAAGCAATCACTTGTTCCTAAACTTAGCATGCATGTGAAAAATCAGAAGCACACAACTTTACCACTACCTTTTTTCATGTTTAAGCAAGACTAAATAGTTATGTTAGCTTTTCTGTTTTGAAAACAGTATGCTACACTCAGTAACCCCATTTTGCAAGTGGCTGAAGCCCAAGGCCTGCTTGCGAATGCTTTTACCTTCCATGAAACTCAAAGTTTTCTTTTCTGTGAAGGCCAAATTTTAGGATAGCTTAGAATTCTATTCAATACTGCTGTCCTTGAATAATGGTTTCTTATCTCTTCCATAAGAGAGCAAAGAACTTCAAAGTTGGACACTTGAGGTGCTGAAAGCCTTCATTCCTTCAATGCTAGGGGATATGGTACTGTAACTTCTCCAAATTTATCAAGTCCTTTCACTTCCCATTCCTCTGATGGAGGAAGATTCTTGGGAAGAAGTCAGTGGATGATTTCTCCAAGTGACCAAGCAGGGCCGATTGCTGCTTGAATCCATCATCAAGTAGGAAGCATGAAGATTCTTGTCCACTTTGACTGGAGGAGTTTTTCAGACCGACATTAGTGTGGTTGTTCTATCACTAATAATAACGAGGCTGTTGAACTTCAAATTTCTCAAGATTTGACAAGCCAGTTCTTCTCTGCTTGGTGTGGATTTGAAAGTGGGCATCTTCCAGCCATTTGATCCAGATTTTGCCGTCAGCGTTATGCTGATTTTCTGGTTGCTGATCTGTGATGGCAGTAGCTTCTAATAGCAACTTCTGTGTTATGATAAGTTTCTTCTCTGCTATTTCCACGAGAACCTCTCTTAGTCCACAGTTGCTCTCTTCAAGAAATCTCCTCCCTTCTCTCTTGCCATAATAATCATTTTCGTATCTCCAGCATTTTAAGAAGCAGAATATTTTTACTTCTCTAATTGGGTGGTTGCATGTGTCAGTCCACCTACCCGCCAAACTAGGGCTGCTTCTTGCACGACTTGCATGCATCCCCATGTGCCCTCAAATAATTTATCATATAATGCCTTCGCTTGCAATTTCCTTGCATGCAATGTTATTACCTGATTGCTGAGTCTGTTAGCCTGATGCCTTCCTCGGATAAAAATTTCTCCCCTGGAATCAGTACAACTGATTTCTTAAAATTTCCTGGCAACTATTTCTATCATGTACCTACTAGGTAGTAGGTGCATGTCATATTCTAACCAATTGCCTGCTGGGACTTATTTCTGCAGTCTGAGAGTGCTTCAGTTCTTGACAACATCTTTTCCCATTACCAGGCACTAGCACTGAATCATGGAGTCACTAGGTCACGATCTTACCCCTATTCTAGTGGCCCAACGGAACTTCACCAGCAATCAGGATATTCTTTTCATCATCTACCCTGTCAGCTACGTGGCTAGATTATTACTGGTTGATCAAAACACTATTGTACCCATAATCTAGTCACTCAACGGGATTCACTGCTAGAAATGAGTAGATGCACTATCTTCTACCAGTTGACTGGTGGGACTTATACCAAATAGATTTGACGACTCTTTACTTTTAAAATTAACCATATCATTTAAAATAATTCACAATGATAAGCAAAATAAATAGCTAAATTTTCTGATATACAAAAGGATATAATGGGAAATTTTATCCGCTTGGAAATTTTTTTTTTTGATTGAGCTGGTACTTTATTCCTGTGACAGTTTCTACTGTCTGCATGACTTGGCCAATTGGATTATAATAAGCTTTTTTTGATGATATGCTACCTTGCACCTTTTGTTGCTTTCATTTAAGATTTTGGTGGTTTTTCATGTTTGTTTAGGACCAGTTTGTCGGAAGAATTTTATGTCTTTCTGCAGATGACTGACATTGAACTGCCAAGCTTCATACATTTTACTGGTATCAACCTAGGGATGAAAATTCCTTTTTTAAGCAAAGAAACCACTTGTTAAGCAAGATGTTTAGGGCAGACCAACACCACAAATCAGCTTCAGGACTTTTTACTTCAGTTGTATTGTTCTCCTGTTGATGATGCTATATACAAAATATGATTGTTTTGTCAAATTACACTCGCTTTGTCAATGTGTCTGTGTCTGTTGAAACTGATAGTATAGTAGCCCAGTACAACAACTGCTCATGATGTGGCACACCAACTTGCCATGAGAATATTGCGCCATCTTCGTTTCGTGAATCACTGCTGGTTTATTACTTGCTTTTTGAAGATTCCTCAAGTTGGTAAAAGATTCCTGAATGTTTGGAAGTTAAGACAATATTCACTAGTTGCCACAAGAATCAAGTGTTTGTTTCTAGCTAATCCTTGCTGACTATGTATCATGTTTTACCGTGAAAACTTGATGTTGCGCATATTTGGGAACTATTTTAATCCTAAATGCCTATTTTGACATCTATCTGTGGCCAATGTTCACTGAAACTCATTTCATTCAATGAAACTCTGTTTCGAGAAGTCTGTTCCAAACAGACCGTGCAAAACGGATTTTAAATTACGAGGGGAAAAAAAAAACCCTTATGTGTGTTTGTGTGTGTGTGTGTGTGTGTAAGTATGAAACTTTAGTTAGAACCTTAGAAGCCCGTTCTGACCCATTCTGGTTGGAATGTACAGTACATTCCGGAAGGTACTGGGTCAGAACGACTTTTTTTTTAATAAGAAAAAAATGGATATATACACCTGCTGGCTGCGATCTTCCTTCTTTGTTCGTTTACTTAGTCCAAAATGTTGGCTATGCAATTAATCATAATCAAGTACGCACAATCATCTAGGATCACGTCGTCATCTTACGAATATCATGAAAAGAGATCAAATAGAATATGAGGAACTCTTACAAATCATGATCTCTGCATCATCCGAGTAGGTGCGTGTAACTATGTCAATTGAAAAATTTGAAACAAAAACTGATGTTACACTCAATAACGCTTACTAAAATTTTAAGAGAACGATGGCTTGTGAAGATTGCTGAAGGTGGTGACTACGAAATTCGAATTATTTGATGCCTCACAATCATAATTGATAATTACTTCATAATTCACTAGAATATTGAACGATAACCATTCGTAATAGACGACATTACTAGAGTAATCAGAATATTTGATGTCTAAGTTAGCTAGCTTAATCTTAAAGAGAATCATGTATGGTGGACATGCTGAAAGTGTAAAGACATCACCAAAACTTCCTTGTCACATATACAAAACAAGAAGCTCATCAGTAAACCAGATTACCAGACTATTTACTTGTTTACCAGCTAAAGATGCTCCACCATAGCGTTGTCCTATTTAGATACAAAGATATCCTATTTTCTTATCAGCATCAAAATCTTTGCTAGAAAGCCTGAGCTTGGATCACAAATAAAGTGCGTACACTACAACTGAAGGCAGCAAACGTAATAGCAAATTGCAGTTTTTTACGTAACAGCAAATGTAATAGCAAATGGCAGGTTTTTACGTGATAGCAAACGTAATAGTCACGTTTTTTGAAGGCAGTTTATTGATTCAAATTTGCGTCGTGGCGAAAGCCACTCAAGCTCAACGTTTTAAGTTTTTGGAATGTAGGCCAGTGGTTGGCAACCTCTTTCCTCTGATGACTGTATTCAATGTATCAAGATACAGCAATTCTAGCTCAGATATATGTCTTCTCTTGAACCGATGTCTTGAACAATGATTTCAAATCGATTTCTGATCTGTAGTGTCCCTGTAGCGTCCCTCAGTGCAAAGAAGGAAGATCACGGCCAGCAGGTGGCACTTTGATGCCTTGTTTCTTTTTTACATGAACTCGTTCCGACCCAGTACGTTCTGGAACGTACGGAACGGACAGAACGGAACGTTCCGACCCATTTTGCTCGGAATGGGTTTCTAAGGTTTGAACTCAGTAGTGAATAGTAGAATTATGAGTACCTTGTGCATGTGCATTGTGTGATGTATCTCCATGTCTCATAAAGTCCTTGATCATCTAAGTGTGTCAATTACCAATCGTTTATATGCTATCATCATAGTCTAGACACTTAAACAACAGTTGGTTTTTCTTTAATAAAAGGCCAGGAATAAAACCAAGCAAAAAAGAACAATCTAAAAAATGTTTCGCTGTTTCTTTCGTGACAACATGGATTCTTTCCTTTTTCAAATGCGTTGCAAAAAGGCTTTTCAAAAAGGTCCATGAAACATTGTCTGCAGCTGTGCTTGACTGTAGACTGGGTTTTTGCTTTACCATCAGGAGACATCCACAGCATCGATACGCATTATAAAATCATTTTTCAACATAACAGCAGTCACTAGTTAACTTAGCAACAGCACATCATAGAAGCTACTTTAGGGCTGAGTTGGATATGTTCTTTTTATTTATTTATTGAACCTTTAAATGTGCAACTCTTACTGTTAAGGGCTTGTTAAGCTTTATTTGAAACTTTAAGAGGAAGGTGTTGGAGATTTTTCTGTTTGTTCCAGGAGTTTTTTCTAGCATCTTTAACCCACAGTGCATTCTATCGGATTTTCTACACAAATAGTACTGTTATATGAAAGCATATTTGGAAAAAATTCTACCTGGCATGCACCTTGAGGCCCTATAAATTCAGTCTGCATTGTGAATGGGGAATTTAGGCTTTTGTAAACCATCTCAGTGCAATTTAAGAACGACTGCAGTTTGACAAGCTGTATAATATTGCAGTGAAATTGGTCTAATTTTGATATTTGAATTTTGAAAGTATTACCTTACTTTCTAGATAATATTATATATTGCTAGCCATATGGACATGGTAGTCTTACTCCAACAGAGCTTTCATGAGAGATCTCCCATCCTTTTGGAGCTGGATCATTTTCAACTTTCTACAACCTACAGTCTTGAAGGGTATTGTGGATAATGCCAGTGCAGTTGACACAAGCTTCCTGATTTGGATTGTGAGGTAATGCATAACTGCTGGTATTACGTGCTGTGGCTTTTTAGAAATGCAGCTGAAATTCTTGCATTATAACAATCTCTTTTATAGCACCATCAGCTGGGTTCTTACTGACATCATACTAGAACCATATACGTAATGTCAACGTCTGAGATGAAGCAATCCTGATTAATATATTATTGTACAATTATGAAGAGCTGGAAAACGATGAGTTCAACCTTATCTGCTCTTGAGAGCACATAATATGCAGTCAGAGACATCAAAATCAGTACCCACAAGAGAACCTTGCAGTACAATTTACAATGTGCTCTTTGGTAACTTATTCAAAAGTTCCGTTCTGCATGATTATCCATAAACTTTTCATTCTTTACACACACACAAGGAGGCTTCTCTCCCTCTTTAAAGGTTTGCAGCTTTTGGGAAGTCCAATTTGCAGATGATTTTATGTCAAAAAAAATGGTTCTCTTTCGAGCCTGCTTAATTGGCTGATTGTGTCTTGGTGTTGTTTTCACTCCAAATACACCTGTCAGTATCAGTACTTCGACATACTGTTCTATCGATTTCCTTCAAAACTCATTCATGGCCTTACATGTCAAATACTTGTTCATCATTCTCAAGTTCGTTAGCTTCATAAGGGAGATTCTATTTACTCCCTCTGATTGTGGCTGATGCTTTTCCACTGCTCTTACTTTTTATAATCACCTCTCTTTTGACTTGTATGATCAACAAATTAGTTCTTGCGATCTTCATATGGCACAACGAGAGAAATCCAATCAGATTCTTTTTCCACATTCTAAATGGCAACCATTTTGGCCGAGTCTTAAAAGACCACATGAGACTCCTTTCATCATTAGATATTTTCGTGATTTGAAGAAGCTGCCAAGCAGGGTTTGATTGGACACAACTCCAATCAAGCATGTGCATGTATTTTCACAAAAGCTTCTGATGCGCATATCGAATTTGGCCATGGTTTAGGTGATGCATTCAAGTGTGCAGCTCTACAACATTGCATTTGAGTTTAACAAAAATTGAAAAGAGCTAATTAACTTCAAAGTATATTTTAGGAAAGCATTTGGTGGTGGATCTGTTAGCCTAAGGATGTTGAAAAATTTATCATGCCTTGATTTTTTTTTTTCAAAGTTTATTTCCCTTGACATAATGTGGGTTGTATGATGCCACATGATCATAATGGGCTCCTCTTATTTTTAGCACCTTGACGGGTGCTGGCACGTGTCAGGGTGGGCCAGGTAGGGAGTTTTTTTTTTTTTTTTTTTCTTTGAACTGGTTGCCCAAGTGCCACATGTCGGGCACCAGGGTTTATCCCATAAGCAAATCTCTGAGATAAACCAGTACCTATATATAACTGAACCCACCTACTTACTCACATGTGTGCAAGTGGGTGTGAACCTGCCAAGTGCCACCTGCCCGGTTCCCGGCGCCATTGGCGTTGCCCGGCGTCACCTGGGCGCTGCTTGCCCGGCACCACCCACCTGGGTGTTGCCCGGTGCCCTTTGGGCTCCCCGGCGCCATTGGCGCTGCCCGGCGCCACCCACCTGGCGTTGGTGCCCACCCTGGAGCGCCGCGGGCACCGTGGCGCCCGCCTGCGCCTTTTTGGCCAGCCCCTGGCTGGCGCACCTGGCGCGTCAGGGTGCTAAAATTATGTGGAACCATCAGAATGTGGTTCATATGATGCCATGTGATCAATTCCACTATCAGCTAGATGATAGACAGTGTTGAATTCAACACTTATGCAAGGAACATTGCCATCTGAACTTTTCTATCATTCAAGTAATACATGAGTGATTGATACTAGATTTGATGTGCTAAGAGAAGAGGGAGAAAAAATTGGAACATTGATACAATGCGATGTTCGATAAGTTATAGCACTCCAAGCCCTTGGTAACTGTTAGATGTTTGTAGAGATGTCTTTGAGATGCCATGCCCTTATACCCAATATGGAGCTTTGAGTGACTTGACATCACTATATGCAATCACATGTTGTTTTTCTTTTTTTCAATGTTTCTTCAATAGGCATTTGTGGAAAAGGATGGAAATGAGAAATCAAAGTATAAATGTAACAAATTGAGTTAACCTCATTGGCCTAGAGTGTGAACTGATTGTATGGATGAGCACTACCAAGTATACTTTTTTCACATGCAGATCACATTTTTCAAGTAGTTAAATGAATATTTGTATCACAAAAAAGATAACAATTTAAAGGTAGAATGAGCTCTAGCATTCATCAAAAGTGTGGTAAAAATGATATATGAAAGAAGTGAAAAAATCATTCATTTCTCATCTTATACATGGCAAGTACTTTTGGTGGAAGTTGGTTATTAGACTTAATTTCGCTCCAATATAATCTGGAAATGTATTTTATACTTGATGTGGCCCTTTTGATGGTTATTGTCCCTAAGCGGAGCTTTAACTTGATGTTCTTGGAAAACAGATTATTAGGATCAATATATTTTATATCTTGTATGCCCATATGTGCCTCTCCACATAATTGAACTTGACCATAAGATAGAATCACTACTTTATGCTAACATAAAGTGAGGCAGTTGCTTTTCTTTGTTGCACACATGATAACATGATTGGTTTTCTAGAAATGTCAAAGTCAAATGATGTTCCAATATTTTTATAGAAATAGCCAATTTTGAAAATTTTCGGCCTTCTCAAAGCTCAATCAAAGGTATTTTTACTCCAACTTTTACAACACAATAACTAGACTTCAAAGTTGTTACATTCATTAATAATTGCATTGAATGGGTTGGTACATCGCTAGAGACCATTTCTTAATACAAAATAAATTTGAGTTTTTTGTAAACATTTGAAATTTGAATTGTACTATACGATACTCAAGTTTAATAAGATGCTTAGAATTTTTACTTTAGCTGACTTTGGCCTCATCTATGAAGAAGCTAGTAGAAATTAAGAATGTTGGTTGTTGTATGAAAGCTATTGTGGACTTGTTTGTGCATTTGACCTTAACCTACTCTACCAATGATGTAAGTAGAGATGCAGCATATTGGCCTTCTAATGAGCGATAATTGTCTGGAATGCTTCTAAAAAAGTTTTTATAATTGATCGATAGCTTCCACGGATGTCATTATGTTGCACAATATTGATAGGATAAGATGCAAGATCAACACCAATTTGGATACACCTATATAACCAGGCAGTAAACTTGCAAGAAAGTTCTAGTGTGCAGGGTACAAAGCACGAACAACACTACATTTATTTCAATATGTTGAATTGAACATGAAAGCTTGTAGTGGACTACTTGTAACAAAACCTAAACACAGTTTGAATAGTTCAAACATGCTCTCTCCATCATGTAAGAAAACTAAACACAATTTGTATAGTTTAGACATGCTATCTCCATCATGCATGGCTCATTCAATTTGAATCGTTTGAATTGTTGGAGTGCAAGACAAATCAAAATAATTTGAAAAGCTTTCAAATATTCCAGTTTGTTTTAGGAAAAGCTCACGATTAGAAAAAATTGAGTAGTGAAACTTCTCAAATCGACTTAAATTGATGTAATGATTTCTTAAGAAAGCCATGAAGCATGACTTGTTGAACCATGCCATGACGTAGAAGACTAAAATATTGGCAGCTTTTTTAACCACATCTCCATTTGTTCATGAGTAGCTATATGTGATGGTGGAAATGTGTGTTTCTATTGAACCAAAGTTATGTTTTATTCTATGTTATTGATTAGACATCATTGTCTCATTGATTAGCATTGAAAACATTTTGGATGCTCAATTTGAAAGCACTACAAGAGTTGCCAAACAATAGAAATAAAATCATAAATATACAAAAAGTTGATTGAAATGTTCCTTATATCTACCACTACTTGCCTTATAAAAATTTTGGTGATAACAATAGAGCCTATTTATCTACACAGATTTTCAAGATCGCAGCAAATCCACGGGTTGCAAAAGCAAGCTCTCTTAATGAAAAAATGAAACCACCACACACCAAAATAGACACATTTCGATTTTCAGATATTTGGTATTGAGTTTAAAGCTGTAAGCTTGAACGAAGATGAGCTATAAACTTGAATGAAGATGAATTGGAAGTAGATAAAAAAAAGACACTGCTTACTAGATTAAAAAAAACATGTATTTTCCTTCATTTCTATGATATCTGTAGCTAATTCTTTTGGTATTCGTAGTATGCCTTATAATACTGTTGCATGAAAATTCAAACCATATTTTAAATCATATTTTTAAGAGCATTGAGTATAGAAAAGTACAAGGAGGTCTTCAAGAGCAAGGGCCGAGAGCCATCAAGGCTCACATATGTTGACAAACTCCTTCACATCTTTTGTTTGTTATTGCCGGTTTTGCTGATTGAAGTCATCTCCATAGCAGTTGATTCTGTGTACATAGGCGAATGACCTAGTTATGAAATGAGAATGTCTCTTTAAGGATGTAATTACAAACAATTATTATGCGTATTTCAAAAGCTCACTAATCTATCATGGTACCAAAAGTGTCTTCCTCCACATCATCCAATTTATCAACAACAAATGAAGGTATGTTTTTTCGTTTCTTGGAAGTAGAAGATATGGATGGAAGCACACACTTATTACTGATCACATCCATGTCAATGTCAATAGCCAAGCAGGTACGTCGAAAGGCAATGCATGCATGCAAAATTGGTGTTGATTCACAACACAGCTCAAGGACCGATACTCCAAAGGGACAAAGTAGTTCCAAAAAGAATGCCATAAAAGATGCAACTTTCTCTAGTGGCCCATGGCATGGCGATTTGTCTTGTTGCATGCATCTCTCGGATGATGGCATGTAATGGCAATATGTTTGAATTTCAAAAGACATCAATCATCTTGCCATAGTCATTTACTTTGTCACTCACAGGACGCCTTTATCCCCAAGCTTTCTCAAGACATATGCCATTTGACAATCGATTTACAAATAATAAATTTATTATTGCATGTTTATTCTGTACAACAAATATCACTTGCTAAAAAATTGAAAAAGACAATGCTGGAAGAGATTTTTTCATTGATAAATTACAAACTTACTAGTATGTTTCAGTGGGGCGAGTATCAAAATTTTTGATACCATCCAAGTTAGGGTATTGCAAGTTTTTAAAAAATTTAATACCAGTAGCTGGTATCAACATAAGGAGGTATAGGAGTTGTAGACTGGTATAGATCGGGTTGATCACACGGGTGATACCAGCCGGTTATCAACCCGAGTATAAACATGTATGAATTATATTATAATTTAAAATATCAAAAAATCTGAAATATAAAAACAAAGTACAAAAAATAGTACTATTATTGATAACATGCCAAAAATCCACAAAATCTTCCCAGTATGGATATCAACATGAATAGTAAAATAGTTAATACTGGGTGCCCAGTTCTAGACCCTGATATTAGAAATTCATATACCAGTCAGGTTGGTTTCCATGTTGATACCCGTTATTGATACCAGCCGTGACCCTATATACCCGCCCAAACATTGGTATGCTCGTCTGACCAACGTGCTCAAGGCCTACTGTGTGATGGATCTCAAAACAATCTCAAAACCGATTCCCTTGCATAGTCACTCCATGTCTCTAATGACATTCATGGGACACATGACGAGCACCCATCCATGATCATCCATCATTCCGAATGATACACCCAACGAATAACGTAACAAGTCGGCATGCAAAACATTCCAGGGTTATTTGATTCATGGGAATCCAATATCATACATATAGGAATGTCCACCATCACACAAATCCATACACCATGAGGCAACAACACCTCCTTGTGCTTTGTTACCCTTTGTATTTTTTTTGAAAAAATCTCTTATCCTCAACAGGTTATCGAATGATGTGTTTCTTGTTTTTACTGCATGGCCAAGAGCACAAAGATCACAAGCAAATGCATCAACTTTACAAGAGATGTCAGCAACAAGATGTGATGGGTATTGCAATTTCGACGATGATATAAATGTTGTCTCAACGGTACGCTTCTTTGTTGGCACATACATGGGACGAGGGTTAACTTGAGAATCTGTAGAATAAAAGACAAGCGATTTTATGTTTTGCATGCAGAAAATCACAAGCCAATCTTTTTCTTTTGCAACCAAAAATAAATACCTTGGGATTGATGTGGTTGGGATTTCATGGGTCTCCTTAATGTTGGCACATCTGAAACAACATGACCCTTATCTTTTAATGTTTTGAGCATTTGTACTGCTCAACAACATTGTTGCTATTATTTTCAGAATCCGATTTTTCCACAAATAGCTCTCCCTTTTTGTTTTTGTGGTAAAAGTCCTTCTCTTCCTCTATGCAACTCTCAAGCTACATCTCCAACCACCATGGACAATTCTTTCGCTCCCATTTTGTGAATGATGCCCTACCACCATGCAAGTGTAGTAAAGTTTTTGAGTACATGCAAGCATTAGTGTCCATGGTTGTCCAAGCTCTTAGAACAGGAGGCATGGAGTCTCCTTTGCCTTCAGAATGTAAATGTGTCAGATATCTGTTCAATATACGAGTTACGCAATTAGTGACACATCGTGCAAAAATAAAATCATACTTGACATCGCACAAACTAAAATGTTGACATAATCAAATATATCAATCCATATCAAAAAACCACACGTCGAAAAGCACAATACATATCAACCTGATGTGATATATCATACTGATTTACCTTCAACATCTTTTGTAAAGGTGAATATAACTCTTTTCTATAGACTGACATCAGATTGTGCATGTATTCAAATCAACGTGGGATGAGATAGTAGAATAATTGGGGTTTTGACATGCATAGAACAAAGACTAGAGAGAATGGACTCTGACTCTATTCGCAGTTGTTTAGCCCAGATCACTTTGGCAAGCCAGAGTACAAAAAGCTTATCCCCCTTGGCATTCCATATATCAATCGTACGCTCTCCTCTCTCCTCAACAAAGATAGCCAATTCACTCTCATGGAATCAGAAACAGCTGCGATAGACAATTGGTATAACTTCTCGAGAGTTATAGCACCCTTTTTGGAATCAAATGGCAATAACCACAGAACGTCGAACCAGTCCTGCTTTAGTTTTGGGATAAAAATGGAATGCACCTGACCAAAAAGATAACATTGAATATTTTCTAAATCACAAAACTCACCCTCGACATCTTCCTACAATATCGGCTACAAATTTCTCTTTGACATTCCTTTGTCTTTCCTCCCTTTGTTCACTTGACATCACACGTGGCAGAGATGCGTTAGGCTTGCGCAGCTGGAGACAAATGTGGGCTATTTTCAACAAGGAGCACACACATATGAAGAGAGAAAATAGGGAGCATTATAGAGTTCTAATCAAAACTCTCGAACCATATGATTATATCCTATTCCAGAATGTCACCACATGCTCCCTCCCTGTGGCGTTTGGTCTTTCTTGCAGAACTTCCAACAAAAAACATTTGAACCACGCTTTTAACAAAAGGAAACAAGGGATACACACCTTCCTAGAATTGGGAGTATTGATTATCTTTACCCCTCTCTCTCTCTCTCTCTCTCTCTCTCTCTCTCATTTCTTTTCTTCTCTCATTCTCTATCTCTCTCCATCTCTCTCTTATTCTCTCACTCAATCTACAATAAAATGATCGATTAGTAGCTTTTATATTCCACAAAACCAACAACAACATTCAAGTGGTTCATGATCGGTATTTTCTACTTGCATTGTAGACTCTCTTCGCTTTTTCCTACCTCTCAATCTTCTACCCAGTCCTCCCCTTTTTTATTTTCCACTAGGTTCTGCTTTTCTTGAACGTACCATTTTTTGTTTACTTGTGTGGAGAACAAGATCTTTGAGTGAGCACTACGCGTAGTAACGATATGTATGTCACATATGACATCTCCAAAATTTTGACTGTAGCCTGCAGCTATAAAGCTCTTAGTAAGCACTTAAAGGAACGGATTTCAAAATTATAACAGAAAGGATTTCAAGCATGTCATGTTAATAAACTTTGAAAGAAACTTAAGAAAACATCAAAGAAATTCCTTATTGGCAACTTCTACTTCCATTGTAGACTCTCTTTGGTTTTTCTACCTTTCAATCCTCTACCCAATCCATGGAGATACAGTCTACATGAATCAAATGTCACTTTTGAAATATTGACTACAGACACGGCAAAATGGTGTCATATGTCAGAAAGCTCACATGTAAACATGTCGGACTTATAAACTTCAAAGTATCAGTGCATCATATATAGGATCAAAAGAGTATTATACTTGTGCAAAGAGAGAAGAGGGTTTGGAAGTGCATGAAAAGAAAGTGCCAACAGAGGATTCTAGTTACAAACTGCTATGGACAGATGGCTAAAAATGTCTGCTTTGAAGACGTGTGCTAGTGTGCTGCAAAATCTACTCGTCTAAAGACAAATATATTCTTGATTGCTGCTTGCTTGGAGAATGGCATATACACTAATGCATCCTTGCTGCTACTATCCTTACTCTCATTGAAATCTTTTTTTTTGCATTTGCATTGGATTTGTTTATTGATTGACTTGCTACTTTGTTTGGTGTTTTCTTAGAGAGAGTGGAAGAAGCAAGTTGCCTCCATGTTTTCATATTGGTTGCTTGTGGTGTGGATAATTAGGTGTGATTCATTAGATTTAGTGGGCTAGATAGCCATTAAGTTTGCCAACCATAGAAAGCGGGAAGGCCAACCCCGCATTAAATGCAAGCCAAGGGTGAGGCCACAGAAGAAGGTAGCTTTTGGCCACTACACTAAAGAATAAAAAACAGACACTAAGCATGGCTAGCACAAGGCATTATACATGCATAATAGACAAGCAATGCAAATGGAAACAAGCATAAGCATGAATCAAAGCATAATTGTCACAATTCTCTCTCTCTCTCTCTCTCTCTCTCTCTCTCTCTCTCTCTCTCTCTCTCTCTCTCTCTCTCTCTCTCTCTCTCTCTCTCTCACACACACACACACACACACACACACACACACACACACACACACACACACAAACCTCATAAAACTCAATAGGAGGAATTTCAACACAAAATAAAAAGAGTTGACTTATATAGTTGGTACCAAAATTCATTATGTGCCATCAGACTTTTGGTCCAAACTAAACCATATCAAGTCTAAATTGTTTGGTCTTTACATTTTCCTCAAGCAACTTGACTTTTACAAGGTATTATGATATATCTTTTAATTTGGATAGCCACATTAGTTCCTATTGTGCTTCAAGGCACATATGCTTTTAGAAATTACATTATCTTACTTCTGGTTGTTGGCATATTGACATTATTGACACTTGTCAATATGAGAGTACATTGCACCATTATGCGGTATTTGATTTATCTGATTACATAGCTTACAACATCATGGCTGTGAGAGCCCTCATTATTACAATATCATGTTTTTAAAAGTTCTTGAAAAGCCATCTTCAAGGAGAGGCGGTGAGCTACTAGACTTCAACATGAAGAGAATGTGCTAGAAATTTATATATGCAAACAACTTGCTATAAAATCTTGATGAACTAGTTCCCTTAGCTAAATAAAGTGTATTTGCTTTTAGGCCATGTGGAATTGCACCCTTGAATCTAACATCGCACTAGTGTTGTTACTGCTCCTCACCTTCTCAAAATAGCCCTAGCTTTCTAAAGTTATCCACCTCCACAATTAATCTACAAACAACACAATTTGAATAATTCTTCTAGGCCTATTTCTATGATCAAACAAAATGTGGCTGATTGTTATCCATCTCCACATTTTGTTAAATAACGTAATTTGAATAGTTGTTTTAAGCATTTTTTGTTAGTCAAACAAAATGTGGTTGACTGTCATGGTCTTTTCTTTTTTACTATTATCATTTAGTTGACTCTAAAGGGTGTGGAATAGGTTATGTGATATTTCAACATGTATACTTATTTGCAAAATTTCATGAATATTCATCAATAAATGATTTATACAGGCTAGGATATATTTAAATCTAACAAGTAATCTCAATAACAAATATAAGCAAATGCTATAACATATAAGTAAAACTCTTCATACAGAACGATCAAAGTGAGCATAGTATGGTGTTTATAGTATCAAATGTAATTACATGCTTTTATGCACCTTTGACATGATTTTTTTAGGTCAAAATTTGACCTACTTTACTCTATGGAAATAAATAGCTGACATGTGCAACATATGAGTAACATAATGTTGATAATAGCCCTAGAGTATTTCAATATGTTTAATATCTCTCTCAAGCTTATTGCCATATAGTTGAAGTGACTATAGCCAAACCATCATAAACATGGAAATGTTTTTTGCTTGTTGCTTGTTCTAAGCAAATAAAATTGTTTAGGCCCTTGTTAAGTGGCTCCATATTAAGCTTTTGATTTGAAATGTTGTGATAATGGGGAACAATACTATTAAGTAATTCATAAATTTATTTGTTACTATATTCATGTCAATAGACCATTTATTTTGTACTAGCTAAAGTAACAAATGCAAATCCAAGATTGATATGGTTGGCTTTACAATGCTATTCATCACAATAAAAAAAAAGTGTTATTTTATAGCCCATATGGGTATATATTGAATTCTTGATAAATTGAAAAAAAAAACATAATTGCATGCGTGTATTGTGTAAAGAACGAGAAAGTGATAGAACTTTATAGAACTTATTTTTATTTTTGTTGATATCAAACCCCAAAACATTAACATTAATTTTTGAATATATGCTTTTATATGACCTCCATATTATGTTGAGCATTGTTTTTGGCCAAATGTAAAAAAGGAAAAGTGTCATTTGTAGTCGCACGATTAATTCTATGATTATTGACCCCCATGTGGCTTGGTGTGCTTGAATTGGTGGGATAACCAAGCCAAAGACATTTCCAAAGATTATCAATATCATGACCTTGAAATCATGTCATCAATGTTGGCACAAAAGGTGGATGAAATTAATGTGAAACAAGTATGATTGTATTACATGTAACAATCAACCAGATAATATGTCACTAAATTGATGAATGTGAATATCGGTGCATATAGCATTTTTCTCAAGAAAAAAATGTTAACTTTAGGATCCCTAAACATTTTTATAAAAAGTATTTTTGAAAAACAAGGTAACAAATCTATTTTTAAAATTAGTATAAGTTAAAACAAGTTTGTCCAATGTTGTTATTGGTGCAACTACACAAACATGGATCAATAGAATACTATAAGAGGTGGAGTGTGTGGAGGGTTACACTCAATTGGACATCAAATGGTTGATCTTTTTGATGAGCTGACACCTTGCCAACTTAATTTTTGATTGTTACAAGATGGTGGAGTGTGTCTAGGGTTGCACTCAATTGGACATTAATTAATTTAGCACTTGATGAGTTGTGACTCACCAATTTAAGTTTTTTCAATGACCTCAAGCACGTGAGCATGTATATAAATTAACTTTCTTGTGAGATGTTATTCCAATTAAACATAGTTTGAAGGTCTTCGTTTGATGTACTTGGTACTTGGATGGATTTATACAACTAGCTATTTTTTTTTTTCTTTCTCTAGAACCACCACAGAGCACATCACCATTGCATAATTTATGCACAAGTGTACAATGCTAGGCCAAATCAAATGTGAGAGCCAAACCTCAAGTATGTCAATGGAGTAGCAAAAGTTTGCATCAACATGGGGAGAATTTCTCTTGTTACACACCCACTTAAATGAAAGCCTATGTTGTTCTTAAGTTGACATTTTGAAGTTAATCTTGACTTTTATGGCCCATCTTATGAAGGGAAACAAGCTACTTTGCATGTTCATAGGGGGATCTTGAGGAGATTCTACCCATCAAGGAGGAGCAAAATGCCTTGGGAGGACATTGCTTACTCCTTGTCCTTTTGCAAGCTGGGCTAAGAGCCACTAGTGTGAGGCACTTTAAGATTCTCCTAGCTCTCAAGCAAGGAGCACTTGTGGATAAGATTGGGCCCATTACTTCATCTCTTACTGAAGTGAAATTCTTGTGGTGGATTAATGTCATCCACTTTGATTAGCCTTTGTGGCAATTCCTTGTGCAGGGGCATCGCAAAAATTGGGGCTTGCAAATTGAAGGGTTGCCTCAAGATTTCCAAATGTTCTAAAATTGGTACAGTGTTATGTAGGTGCCCGACTAGATATCAAGGAAGTGACCCGATTTGAATATGCTTATGTGATTCTAGAATCGAGAAATGAAACTCTTTGATATTAGTTATGTCAATACTTGGATCAATACTTGACTAGGGATATATGAGTTTCAAACTAGTATAACCAGATTACTAATGCAAATGGTGATGCTAGTGGATTATCAACTCTTTATGACTATAAACAAATTGTTGAAAGGCATATAATTTTTGAAGGGTAATATGCCATTGCTGAAAGACTAACTTTTTTAGATAAAATATACATTTGATTTGAACAACCAATATTTTGTTGTTGCCACGAAGCTACTTGGGACATCATGAATATAATTTATTACATTTTATGAAACATAATTTGCCCCAAGCCGTATCAGTATGAGTGTCATTAGGGCCATATCATAAATTCAAGATCTTCTGAATCTATGAATGCTAAGACTACCGACTCTTGATGATACCCACGCCCACTAGTGAAGATTTCATTTCTTGTGCTTGGGTGGTGACTTCTTTCCCTTAGCTTGAAGCTAGGAGTTAAACTCCATTCCTAATCTCCAACTAATGTATAGATGATTACAAAGACATACAAGGAAAAAATGTATTCTAAAACTAGATTTTTTCATCTTCAATTATTTTTCTCAAGAGATGATGATTTTGACGTTTGCAACCTTGATAGGGTCACTTAAATGGAGCGGGGTTTCAAGATGACTTTTTTTAGTCTAGCATTGACTTTTATCGCTGCTCTCATAAAGAATCTAATTTTTCTTGAAGAAGTTTAACCATAGAGTATAGACTTTTTACAAAAGTACATGTAAAAAAAGCTCAAAGAAGCAAATGTTTATCGGCCTCCTTGGAAAGAAATAGGGGGGAGATGACAAAGTCACCACTCCCAAATTCCCTACTCTTCCTTTCTAACCAAATGTTCCAGAGTAATAATCCTAATGCATTGCTAAAAAGCATTAATCTTTATATCTTCAAAAATGATATCGGTCAAGAGCAAATCTGTATGACTGAATCTCCTGAATCTGGTATGAAAGTGACCAATAAATAGATCAATCACTGACTTTCAAAGAGAAGCATGGCAATGAAAAACAAATGTGAGTCACATCTTCATCTAATAGTTTACATTTAGAACAGACATGTGTTACATCCCCTCTACAATGGGCACAAACATGAAGAGAGAGAGAGAGAGAGAGAGAGAGAGAGAGAGAGAGAGAGAGAGAGAGAGAGAGAGAGAGAGAGAGAGAGAGAGAGAGAGAGAGAGAGAGAGAGAGAGAGAGAGAGAGAGAGAGAGAGAGAGAGAACCTTGAGAGAAAAGGCTCTGAGTTTGCCAGTCCTAATTTTATGTGTGCGTCGAAATCTAGCTTTCTATGGGGGGGGGGGGGGATCAGAGAGATTCCACTTGGAATTAAGCCAAGAGAAAGTAAAATTCGGCTCTTTGGTGGCAGTGAAGACGGAAGAGCATGAGATTTTGCCTGATTTGTCGCCTTGGAAATGAAGTTTGTTTCACGAGAGGTAAGCCTAAGGGAATAGATGGCGAGAGCATTGACGAATCGGGGTTCTGGTGGGGTGGCATGCTTAGTCTGCGACTTCATTCAGCCTTGGCTCGAGTTGGTACATACTGATGAGCGAGCTCGATATATTTGGATTCAGGTGGATCTAATGTTTCATGGGCGCATTTCATACATCGTTTTGAAATGCGTTTGAAACGCATATGAAACGTCTGGTTCAGGTTCGAAACGAGAAATTTTTTTTAGGATTTTTTTTTTTTTCGAAAATGTGTTCCCAAGTAACAAGACCCTTACGAGGAAGACTACGACATAGTCTATTTTCAATCAAAGCAAGAGATTTAGATTTGATGGTGATCGCTTTAGAGAACCACAGAGATTCCAGAGGAGAGACAGAGTTATCACCAATCCAAAAGGTAAGCTTGCGCATGGATATGAGAACTCTATAAATAGATTTGAACAGAGGAGGGAGAGAGATGGAGAAGAAAAAAGATGAGTGGGTTAACTCAAGGAAATAGGAATGAAAAGTGTTATCCTCAAATGGGAGAATAGTTGTCATCAAACGGGTCCAAGGTTGAGGACATGTAAAATTGGAATGAATACATCTGTAAAGGAGGGAAAGGGAGAATCTAAAATTTTGCTTATAGTTAGAGATTGATTTAGTAACTTTATATTGTTAAGAAGGGCAAAAATTCTTATAATGTCTGGACTGTTGAACATATTTTGGACAAGCAATGATGTCAGTGTAGATTCTCAACAAGGTTATTATTAGTGTTTGGGTTATTGTTTTATAACACCCACCAGGTCTAGTGAATAAAAATCTTTAAGCTAAACATAACCGTCAATTTCTAGTATATGAAACATCTTATGATGATTTACCCGTAGTTTAGGAATATTAAATACATTCTTATTACTCTATGGTTATCTATTGATGATAAGGCACAGAGCATCGACACAGATGATAGCCAATCCTATATATATGATTCTCAATTATAATCGGTTGTTTAGGAAAAGTATACCCGTTGGATCCGGGTTGTGATACTGGCCAACAATAATCGAACTTGTCTTGTAGCCACCCAATACTCAATGCTCAAAACCAACACCCAACACCTAAAACATGTGAGTATTAGAATAAGGCCCCACCTTATATCAAGAACAAGTGAGTATGAGTGAATAAGATCCCACTTGATATATGGAAATTGAGAGTATGGGATTCAATATATCTTATTTTATGATCTCTAATTACTAGTTTATCGTCATAAAATGTTTATGCAGAATTTGGGGAGCACACTACAAATAAAAAGTTAGAACCTATTTGCCATAACAACTATTTTTAAATGCCATGTAAAATGCCAAAACAATCCTAAGAATGGTCGTTTTAGTGACTTACGTACTATTTAAACAATAACCTTGCCATAATGAGAGGGCAAAGGTCATCATTAAGAACATTTCCCAATACATCCCCGTGAGGTGTATGGTTAGAGCTGTTGACTGCCACTCGAAAGGTGCAGGCTCGAACCTCGACCAGTGTGTAGTGACATCTAAGGAGCTTAGCTTCGTAAATGGCGTTGCCAGGTTGTATATGTGTTATACATAACAAAAAAATGCGTTTGAAAAACATTCAAGGTGATCTAAAAATTTCCAACATTTTTTGAAAGATGTAAAAAAAAATTAAATGATTAAAAAGCCCCGGAAAAGACACATCAACTTTGAGAGAATCGTAAGGCATCGAAGCTTAAAAAAAAGTTATACCGAAAGCCAAAGACAAAAATACTCCAACAAAAAGGCTTGAAGCAGTGCTCGGGAAAACCGGCATAGTCTAGAAAAGGAACTGGCAAATTTTGTAAAAAATTGACATCAGATATATATTGCAGGATGTTGACTTCTAAAAAATGGATAAAATTTTGATTTTGTAGGAAATTGTATGTTTACTCAAATATATGTAGGATTCTAAACTGTTGGCTTATAAATATATATAATACTTCAGGAACTGTTGCGAAGTTCTACCTTGCAAGTGCTCGACCTTTTGCACTATTTTTTTATATAAGTTATATTTGTAAACCTATTGATACGTGGCTAATTTCCAACCTTATAACACATTGTACCATGAAAATTATTGTTGGAGCGAGCTAGGTTGATGCCGAAGAAAATTAGTTGGATGCCAACGATGTTTGAAATTTTTGATGTTTTTTTTTATGTTTGAAAGCCGACATCCATTGAAAGATGCAGGATATCAAAGGGAAACTTGAGGGAGGTTTCCTGAGCACTGGCTTGCCTGTGTTCGGGAAAGCCGACATCTCTTGAGAATGGAACCGACGCTTTTCGTTTAAAATCGATTTCATACAGGAAGTTGACTTTAAAAAACCGACAACTTTTTTTTAATGCAGGAAATTTTACGTTTGTCATTTTCATATGGAGGAAATTTTTGTTTAGTAAACTAGGTAGATCCTTATAAAAGTTGGGTTACATAGGTTTATTGAGTCAACAAAATCAAATTTAATGTACATATTTAATGCTACGTCGGCGAAAAATCTAAGATGCAGGATCTCGAAGGCCAAAAATTTTAAAAACTGATAACTTCAAAAAAAATGCAGAAAATAGGAGGTTTTTGGAACACTAGCAGTATGACAAGGAGAGAATCATTTATTTGGGGTCCAAAGCCCAAAGGAAGGCTAGAATCATTTATTTTGGGGGGTCCAAAGTCCAAAGGCTCAAAGCAAGGCTTGAAGCCTTTGGAGTCTGGACCCCAATAATAAGAACGATCATTGGGGGGTGGGGGGGGGGGGTTGGGGTTTGGTCCCCACGCGACCCTGACGGGTGGCTAAGTGGATGAGTTTTCACATGGTCCGCGACACTCGTCGCCACTCCTCCGCATCCACATGCCCGCTCCTTAATGCGATTTAAAATCGGAATTCGCGACAAATCTGCCTCCCATGACGGGCTGCCCACTGGCTGACGGGCACGTCACCAGTGCCCATCGCCCCGCCCTCTCACGGTCAACCCGTCTTCCGTACCCTTCTTAACCGGAAGCACCTGACTGGTGTGGTTAAGATTTAACCCGGGTTAAGCCTCTTGGGGTTAACTAGATAAGCCTCCTGCCTCGTGGATCAGTCGCAAATTGGAAAATCGAGCCCGTCTGCCAGGCGCCGCCTCTGGTGGTTCTTAAAGGCACGGAGTGGGTTACAGCTGGGCACCGTTGGATTTAAATGTAACGCAGGCCGGTTTTGCCACCTGTCAAGGGTTGTGTAGAGAAGGGTTTAAGCGATCGTTTTTGCCACGTGGCTTTGATCTGATTTCGCGGGTGGAGAGCGGGTGGTGCTACTATATAAGGGCGGAGGGGATTAGTGGTAATTGAGAGGGATTAGGTTACTAATCAGGATTAGGGACACGCGTTCTTGTTAAATCTCTCCAGCGCTCTCGCTTTCTTGCTCTCTTCTTCTTCTTCTTCTCCTTCTCTTGCGGTTTCTAGCGATTTCTGGGGTGATGGATTGTGGCGACTGGCATTTTTGCGCTGGTTATTGATTGTGGGTTGGATCGGTGCTGTTGTTTGATGGCGGATGCTAGCATACTAGCTCAGTTGGTGGTGTTTGGATGATCCTGGTGCTGAATTTTCGAGTTTCTTTGATGCAGTTTGATGCGATTGCTTTAAAAGTATGTTCTGGTCTTTGGATTTTGTTAGTTCTGCTTCCTGAGTTAGTGTGAGCGTCTTGGTTGATGAGGCTTTCGGTTTGGTGTGATGGGTCGTCGTCGCTGTTTATTTTGATCGGAAGGAAGTTCATGAGTTTTAGTCTTTTAATACTGGAATGTTATGAAGCTGATCAGTCTGCTGATGTACATTTCTGAGCTGAAGTTTAATGTTGAGCTTTAATGTAAGACTTCTGGAAGGTTATTATTGTTTGGTTGATCGTTGCACTTGCTTTCTGAAAAAGGCCGGTAATGAATGGTGGCTTGGTGTTTGAGTAATTGAATATTTTGGATTTAATGCACGTTTTAGAGCTGAATGTTGGTTGTGTTGGTTGTTTTGTAGGCATAATCTTGGGATTTTAGACAAGCGCAAGAATACCTCAGCAGATTTTCTTCAGTTTGGGCAGTATGCAAGGCGTTTCAGTAGATGACGCAGGCTTGGGGGTGGATGGAGTCTCCAAAGCAGACCGCTTTGAATCCCTGGCACTTGCTATCAGGAGTCTTAAGGCACCAGCTTTTACGCTTAACAACATTTCGGAAGGTAGTCTTGAAGTCGACTGGAGACCCTCACAAACAGAATCTGTTATCTACAACAGTAGCAGTAGTGTCGGGGGGGCCTCAACATCTCACAGCTCCTCCACTCCACGTTCAAGTCCCTTTGTGATAAGGGACCTGACCCTACAGAATGCAGCTGACCGTGAAAGTGCTAGAGGAAAAATGCTGCCTTCATTTCAAGATATTGTAGTTAACTCTGATCTCTCAGAGATGGGTAGTGCTGGTGATGGTGCAGACTTTTTAGGATCAAATTCTGGAATAATGATGGGAGGCTTTTTCTGCGATCTCAAGAACTTGTCGGGGGGTGCTCCTTTTCAAATGGACGGATCGTGTCGGAGCCCTGGCGTGCTTTTAGGATCTCCCTCTTCTTCAGAAGCTTTATCTGTTTATGAAACGTTTTTGGCTTCAACTAGAGAAAATTCTTGTTCAGCAGAAGATTTATATGCCAGCGATGAGTTCCGAATGTTTGAGTTTAAGGTGAGGAGATGTATGAGAGGAAGAAGCCATGACTGGACCGAATGTCCTTTTGCTCATCCTGGGGAGAAGGCAAGCAGACGAGATCCTTGTCGATTTCGTTACTCAGGTGCTGCTTGTCCAGATTTCAAGAAAGGAAATTGCAAAAAAGGAGAAGCTTGCGAATTTTCACATGGCGTTTTTGAGACCTGGCTTCATCCTGCTCGTTACCGAACACAGCCGTGTAAAGATGGAAGAAACTGCACTCGCAAAACATGTTTCTTTGCTCATAACATAGACGAGCTCCGCCTCCTGCCGGCAGCTGCACAAGCAGCCAGTGCTGCCCTCAGGAGCGTGGAGTCTTACCAAGCACAATTGCGTACTTTAAAGGCATGTGCTGCTCAAAATGGCTCTTGTTATGGCAGCTTTGATGGAAGCTCTTTAATGCACAACTCCTTTGGCGATACTTTTGATGGAAGCAACATTTATGACAGGTTTGGTTGTCTTGCTCATGGACTATTTGATGGATCGTGCTCTCGGCATGGTGGCTGTCATGGCGGATCTCCGCGCTTCAAAGTAGGTGCTCAACGTTCCTCAATCAACTGTGCCAGTCACGGAGGCATCTGCTCTGTGTCTTCTCAAATTTCATCTCCAACATCCACATTGGTTGGGATATCACGGTCGCCACCCACGCTTTCACCTCCGCTTTCTCCAACAGAGTCTCCGCCAGCTTCTCCTGAGGATGGCCAGGTTACTGTCTCGCGCACTCTTCCGATTGCTGCTACACGGGGTGGTTTTTCTTACAATTTGTCATCTCCTTCTCAGACGACCGTTTCCCAAGTGCAAGGCCTTGTCTCACGAACTCAAAGCAACAACTCCAAGGCCACAGCAGCAGGGACCAACATTTCTCACACATCTTCTCACCTTATGACCTCTGTTCAGAGGCAGCACATGGATCGTCTCAAGTCCGTACCTACTTTAGGCATTCCTAATCTAGGACAAAGGAGGCTGCTTGAAGCATTTGCTTCCGCACCCTCATCTCCCCACAGTGCTATTCCAACATCATCTAAAGCTAGTGATCTGGTCTACAATTTGCAGCCGGCGGAGCTGCCGAACGGTGCAAATTCAATCTGGCTTCAAATTCCTTCCGCCCAGGCTCCGCAGATGTGCCCTCTCTATTCATCAATTTCATCTAGACCAAAAATGGGAGAATTGTGGGAGGCAAATGCTATTGAAGAGGATGAAGTCAGCATGACTAGGGTAGAATCTGGCAGAGTTCTTCGTGCAAAAATTTATGGTAAGCTGGGGAAAGCTAACCGGCTGGATGCGGTAGACAGCCCTGATTTTGGGTGGGTGAACGAACTAGTCGAGGAGTAATTTTTCAAAGGAAGAACAATATTTTTTAGGATGAGAATTTTTTATTTGTTTATCATTCTAGGAATAATAAGGCAGAAGCCATGGGACAGGATTACAGGATGCGAGTAAGGTTTCTATCATTCTAGGAATACGAAGGAAATTTGTTTGTAGGATTCAAGTTAGGTTGATTTTAAAAAAGATACGGGAATTCATTAGGTAACAGGCTTGATCTTGGATATGTGATGGTGCGGCTTCTTTGTGGTATTATCGCTATCAAGGTCGGAACTGCATTTTGTTGTTTTGAGTGAATAGTCATGACAGGTAGTTGAACGGACTTATAGAGCTAATGCTATTTTGTTAAAAGCAATTGCCTGATCAATGTGAATTTTGTCCTGCTTTGTGGGTTTATCTTGATTGGAAGAGATGTGAGGAGGCTCAGGATCTAAGAACTTGGGAGGTGGTAATGGTTCAAGCATTTGTAAACTTTTGTAAATAAGTGATGGGACGACTTTGGTAGGAGTTGCGGAGACTGATCGTTTTGTTGATGCTGTGTTGTGAAACGACACATTTCTCAAGGAGAAACTGATCATTTCCAGCTGCAAGATGGGTTTGTTGATTCTGTGTTGTGAAACGGCATTTGTCAAAGTAGGAACTGATCATTTCCAGCTTCATTTCCAGTGGATATTATTTTCTGAAGTCAAATTGAATCAAAGTGGGTGGGAGGAATAACTTCTCTAACCATTGTACATTCTCAAGTCAGCAAGCCTTCTTTTCGTGTCTATATTCTCATATGAGATGGTCAATTCTCAATGCGATGCAAACGAGCCCAGCCTAATTTTGCAGTGTGTTTACGATTCTGCATTTTATGATCAGATTTAACTGTGGTGGTACATAGTGTGGACGTACATGTTATATACATACTGGAACGTCTGCAGCAGATTGCTGCAATTACTCTTTTAAGACGGAGAAACTATTTTTGTTCAACATGTGACAAGGATCGAACCTTTTCCCCAAGCAGGAAACTCTGAAATTTCAGACATTGTGCATATTTTTATTAATTGTTATTAGCCTATTTGATTCTACCTTACAGGCATCCTGGTCCAACCTCAGAGTAGGCCAAGATGATTGATTCCTTGTTTTTTGTTACTACAATGCAGCCTTTAATGCAATTTCTGATGAGCATTTTCTCTTAACCTGTTGGCTCAGGTTGGCAGTTGTACACACTTTTCTGCACATTTACCCATTTTGTTTGTTTGAAAAGTTGAGTAATTACTACTATTACTTGTCCATAGTGCATGGCGTGTTGATTATTGATCTGATGTGGATATATCTGCCATCATGCTTGCAATGATAATCTTAATTTTAAGTCAAAGATGTTCTTCCCACTAGTAAGTCGTATCATAGGGCAAACAATCACAGTTGACCTTGGCTAAATGTGACCTGTACATGAAGCGTGCTGTGCCAATCTTAACAATCATATGATGTTCTTTGCACAATCAAGCCATATCGCAGGGCAAATAATCACAGTAGACCTTGGCTACGACTTACCTGCCAAGATTAATCTTGCAAACATGTTATTTGAAAGAGTTCTAGTTGTGTAAATGTTGATGGCACCTGTTCATTAGGTGCACCATTTTACCTAGTAAAATCTACAAAGTAAAAATTTGGATGCACGTCATATTTTGTATTTCCATTGTGCTTGTATAGGCAATCGTTCCATCCTCTCCATTGATGGATAAGAGTAACAAAGTGGTGACATTAAGCAGCCTGTATTTTATGGTTTAGTTTTTAGCTCCGTCTGTCTGATGCCACTTAAATTGGATTGACACTAAATTGTGTAGTTCCAATTGTGCTTGTTTTAAGCAGTTGGTCCATCCTCTCCATTGATGTTAGAGTAACAAAATGGTGGCCACTGGCATCAAGCAACCTGTTTTTTGTGGTTTCGGTATTTAGCTCAGGCTGTCCGATGTCACATGTTTTAGGACAGTTAAAAATTAGGAGTACCGTAACCCGTTGCTGCTCAGTTCATCGCAATGATAATTGTCCCAACCGCCTGACTGTCATCCTCAGCCTGTCAGGGCATGTCAGGCTGTCAGATTCAGGATAGTCGTCACACATCCATGTCAGCTGATATTCAGTTTATGCAATGTTTGAATACAGTTTAAACAAACTGTTTTTGTGGAAGACCCATCATACTTGTTTACATTCCTATATGATTCCTTAGATGCATGTCATTTTGTGCTGTGATCCCCCCCTCATTTGACATCCTGTTCCCTTGACAATATCAATATAATATTATATTTATATGTTGAACTCCTAGGGCTTTGCAACATTTGTCTGTTTTGCAGATATCACCAGCATTTAATATACTGTAAACTCTTTGTAATAGCTAGTTTTCAACCCCATAGCTATGACATTTATCCACAGTTGACTGTTATACTTACAATAGATTTAACGTATGAAGAGATTAATGGGTATGTTCTTTACAGGTATATAATGATGTATTTGTATTTTTCCTCTTTTAAAGGCATATACTAATCAAACTGTACACAATGATGACAACAGTACACAATGTATGGGTCCGTTTTTTCTTTTTGGTGTGTGTCCCTGTCTTGTATGGCGTATGCTAAGTAGATAAGTAGATATGATGTCGACTTGTATATAATGTATTGTTCCAGGTGGTGTTTTGGGTTCAACGATCCATGGAAATGTAGTCAATATTTCCACTAGGCAAAGGTGGGTTTTGTGGAAAATCTAATTTCATTGCGTGTTGATGGTGACACTCACTTTTTTGGGATTTTGACCACGTTTTTCCCATTATACAAAGGATCACTCACCCACCTTTTTACCGTGGAAAACTTCAAAGTTAAGCAAAGTTCATCCCCCTTCAAACAACTTTTGAGGGCCATCTTTTTCACCTTCTATGAGGAGAATTTGTTTGTAGGAACTTGTGTAAACAATTGTGGATTATGGCAAATTTAACAAATGACCACTACACTACAAACATTGGGTGAGAGGTGAATAATTTTCAAGCTATTTGTATGATGGGTCTAATGTATAAGCTATATGAATATATATAGGCATGAGTATTAGTATTGTTGTGTTTGGACCACTAGTTTGTGAGGAAAGTCAAAATGATTGTGGTCATCTTGAGAGAAAACTATGTTTTGTTTTGGGCTTCCATGCCTAGTTTTGAGTTATTGATAAAGAGTGTGGATTTGGTGTAAATTATTGTTATGTTCAAAGTGTCGATGCTTTACCAAGTTTGAGTAGTATATTGTTAAGTTCAAGTGGTGATGATCACCAAGTTTGCTATGGTGAAAATTAAAGGATATGTCCTTGAGGGACACCTTTGGTTTGGGCTTCCATGCCTAGTTTTGAGCTTCTCTATATCTTGGCCTTTTGATAATCCTAAAGAAAGAGTGTCTTAAAAAATAAAATATAAAGGGTTTTCTTTCAAGGGGCCTTGGCATTATGCAAGTAATTATCTGTGAGTTTAGGATTCAAGGAGAGGGCAATTGGTGCCCGATAAATGTCGTGGATATTTGAAAGTTGTATGTGCTTGGTGTGCTTCAATTTTTTGCTTTTTTTATAACTATCTTCCAATTTGTGGTAAATATTTTCACCTACACAATTTCACTCCCCTAGTTTCATATTTATATTAAATGAGAGAGAGAGAGAGAGAGAGAGAGAGAGAGAGAGAGAGAGAGAGAGAGAGAGAGAGAGAGAGAGAGAGTCTCCCATGCATATACATAACAATATGTAGTTCAATACAAATTGCCATTAACTGCACAACTTCAACAAGAACTTTGATTTTTTGACATAATTGAAAAATAACACATATATTGTAGTCAATGTCAACTAGGCACATTAATATCCCTATTTAGAGTCTAAAGTAGTTCAAAGATGAGAGATATCGTTGGTGAATGCATATGTTATTATCGATACTAATCTCAAAACTTATATAAACAAAATACATATGTTCGCAAGGAGTGAACTTTTTTTTTTTCCTCAAAAAAACTAGCCATTGATTAGGAAATTTATACAAAGTACATGCTGGAAATAAATTTACATAAATGAAAGTTTTTCAGCCTCTCTGAAAAGAATCAGGGGGTAATTACAAAAGTCATCGCTCCCGAATTTTCTGCTATTTCTATCTAGCCAGATGTGCCAAAGAGTAGTTACTCTAATATGCTGCCAAACAGTATTAGTCTTAGCATCCTCAAAAGTGATATCGTTCAGCAGTGTGGCTGAACCTCTTGAATCTGACATGGAAGCGCACAATAAAGAGGGCAGTCACTGATTTCCAAAGAGGAGCATAACAATGAAAGAACAGGTGGATCACATCTTCAACAAATGATTTGCATTTAGTGTAGACATGTGAAACTTCACCTCTATAATAGGCACGTACAGGAAGAGAACATTGGAGAATCCTAAGAGAAAAAATTCTAAGTTTGCCATTCTTGATATTGTGAGTACGGCGAAATCTGGTCTTCCGAAGGAGGGGGGAGTCAGAAAGGGACCATTTGGAGTTGAACCAGGAGAAGGTGAAGTTCGGCTCCTTAGTGGCAGAAAAAACTGAGGAGTAAGATATCTTACCCGCCTTATAAAAGGCCTTAAAAAGCCATATTTTTTCATGGTCACAGGGTAGCGAGGTGGTGAGGGGGCCAAGATCACCGTGGGAGAAAGCGTAGGAGAAGAATTTGGATTCCCTGGAGGATAGGTCAAGATCAGTTTTGAGACGAGAAAGGCTAAGGGAGTAAATAGAATCCATAATGTTAGTCGAGGAAAGCCTTTCCGACTTAGGTTGCGACAAAGTCTCCCTTCAATCAATGCCAAAGGCTTAGAGTTCAAGATAATAGCTTTAGAGAACCACAAGGACTCCAAGGGGGAGATGGAATTGTCTCCATTCCATAAGGTAACCTCATGCATAGAGAGTAAAGACTCTGGAGATTGATTTGAATAAGTGGGAAAGGGACGAAGCAAGGCAATAGTGGGAACGAGTTAAGTCAAGTAAACAAGAATGAGAGAGATTCCCCTTAGACAAAGGAAAAGAAGGGAGAATAGTCGTCATCAAAAGGGCCCAAGGCTACGAGCAGGTAAAATTGAAGTGAATTTGCCTGAAGAGAAGAGAGAAGTAGTAGTGGGGCCAAGAAGCCCAAAACCCCTAATTTCTTAGGAGCAGTGCAGATATCCCAGTTTAGGAGGCTAGGACCATTGTTCCAAAGAAACTTTATGAAAACCTTAGCAATGGAAATGGAGTATGAGGGAGGGAGAAACCAAAGGAAGAGAAAGTGAGTGAAGTAAGAGGAGATAATATGTTTGAGAACAATGAGTCTAGCTGAGAAGGAAAGGTCCGACGAGTTCCAAATCAAAACTTTGGACCTAATTCTCTCTAAAATCCAATTGAAGCGATCTTTGTTGGATAGAGAAGCTCCAATTGAGAAACCAAGGAATTTGAAGACAGTGCCGTGGTGAAGGACGTTGAAACCCAGATGAAGACACCAATCAAGAGGAGCATCATGAGAGAGAACAAGAATATCATATTTATGATGATTGATCAGAGAGCCAGAAACATGAGAAAACCAAGAGAGTTCAAGAAGGAGAAGAGAAGCAGATTGATGGTGAAGTCATAATGCATGCCAAGTCATCTGCAAAAAGTTGTGGTCCAAGAGGAACACCACGGAAGGAGTGAACTTTTCCTTTGATGTCATGTATTTGAAATTTCACAAGTACATGTCATCGAGTCACAAATTGTGACCATGTAAACAGTTTCATTTAGATTAGTTGCAATACTATGCACATGAAACTTCCACATGCCTATTCTTAATGCTCATATCGTCATTCACCAGAATGACATATAAATCAATTGCCCTTTTAATTTTGTCATTTGCTGCTTGGAAAATGGAGGTCCTTTGTCTCACCTTAGCTCTATATATTAGCATAAAATTTAAACTCTTCTTAAGTGTGCACATTGTGGTATTGCTTTGAAGATCATCAAAGGTCTGGAGATGTGTGGTAGTGCACTCCATAATATATCCCCCCTTGTTCAGATTGTCCCGCCTCATCTTGGCATAAAGTAGTGCCTATTGATTTCTTTCATTTATGGGAGGGAGGGCCACAATATTTCTATTAGGATGGCATGTGTGTGTAAAATTTATATTACAAAACCACATGAATTGCATTGTCTAATCTTGATTATCCCGTCAAACAGAAAAAAAAACTTGGGGCGACCATAGTTTCCTGTGCCCTGCCAAATGAAATTATTGCCCACATTTTATTCGACCATTTGTTAGTCCCATGTATATTATTTTGCTTCCACAAGGTATCCTACGAACAGACCACATTGTCTTATGCAGTTCTCTCTCCAAAATTGCACCAACAAGTTGTGAAAGTACTGTACTTTAGGACCATTAGAGAAACTTAGAGCCCGACGAGGGCCTCTGAAAAAGATGCCTTTTTATTTTTTATGTTCATTTTCGTAGCCATGTGGACCAATAGAAACCTTGATATCAGGCTTATACGTAACGTAGCTTTTCTCAGATATAAAATAATAATTTTGTTTTTCAAATATAATTGTTTCATTGGGCAACGTGTGAAAATGCTATTGGATGTTGAGGCCTACCCTTCCAGCTAATCACTGCCCGAAGAGGCCCAAAAATATTGAAAATGAATATGATAGATGGTTGGATTGAGAAAATCAATGTAACATTAATGTAATTACATTGTCAAATCATGGTTTATAGGGTGAACTAGAGTTAACTTGTAGCACCAAATAGTTCAGTGTTCAAATGTTTGCCTACACATATTTTCAGATTCATGGCTTTTCACCTACACATATTCTCAGATTTATAGTTCAGTGTTTCAAATTTTGGCCTGCACATAACGAATGGCGCCATCAAGGAAGCTGTGCTCCTCAATCGACTCTGTGATTCTCTTCAATGAGCAAGATGACAATGGATTATGGGTGCCAAGAAAATATTCGAAAAACTCTGGGTTCTGATGCATCCATTAGCAAAAGAACATTTCGAAAAAGCAAAAGGACAAAACTACCATTTCGATATTATTTGAAGGGCAGAATTTTGGATTTCAGAACACCATCAGGAGGAAAATCTATTTTTGAAATTTTAGTCCAACATGTATATATGCATTCAGAGATAAATGTGCAAGGATTCAACCGTCAGGATTACAAAAAAACAACAATTGTGAGTATTGATATATTATAATACTTTGATTTTTTTGTCATTCCTTATCATCTATTACAAAATTTGCTAATCTAATCATTTTTCTCTTGCAGATTTATATCCATCAATTATAAATGAATGGGAGCAAGTGGATCTCTTGCAGGTGTGTTAGATGTGGTACGCACTGATATTGGACATCTGCAATAGAGGTAGAACTGCAAAAAATCTTGTTGATTGTGGAATCTTCTTTTATGAATCAATGTATATTCATGATATAAATGAAAATTTTTGGTAAATAGTCCCAATTCCATTATCTAGTTTTAAAAGTTATCAATGGATTGCTCCAGATGCTGCAGTATTAGAATCATTTTGTTGCAAACTATATAATGATATAAAAAATTCATTAAAGATAAGCATGGGTTCAAAAACAGTCCAAATAAGTTGGTTTATTTCTTTGAATATATTTACGGATTTCTTTTTAAGTGTCAATGTACACAAAACTCCAACAATGTTTGTATAAAAAATTTATCAGATAGTTTACTATCTGAACTTATGGATGAAGACTGAGTTAAAAAATCAGATGGAGAAATAGAATGTATAATTAAAATGTCTTCCATGTGCTTTCGCTATCAAATAGAAAAGCAAATGTTGAGCTTATGCTTCCATTATTAAATATGGAGAAAGAACAAGAGTAAATGGGTGCTACTTGATCAAGACTTGGAAGCCACTGGACATTCTAAGTGAAAAAAGATTGAAATAATATACAATGATGCACTTTTGACATGTGTTGAGGTGGAAGAGGATTGGAGCCTAAATTACATCAGGCAGAAACTGTTGCTCCTACAAGATGATATACTTTCAAACCTCAGATTCATTTCAAATGGTAAACTCGTAAGTAATTGTAAACACTCTATTATTTTTGTATAATCTCTTTCAAAAATTGCTCGTATAATCTCTATACAAAATGTAATATACTTTGTATTAAATTTATGCAGGTGCGTAAAAGACATGAGCTCGAGATCAAATGCATAGATATTGGCGAAACTATTCAACTGATGGAAGAACACTGACATTTACTATCAGAAAATACACATCCATCATCGTTACTCAAGATGAAAACAAGAATCTTGTCTTTTATCAATGTAGAAAAATTGCAATCTAGTATTGTACTATGGACACAACTTGATTGTAAGAAACTATATTGATATCAATAAAAGTCACATAAATGGGTTTTATACATGTATGATTCTATCTCCTTTTTCGGATGATAATATATACACGTTTACAATCGAAATCCTATTCAGTAACTTTATCTTTATTTTCTATATTAGTATCAGCAGCTATGATGGCTACAATCTCTTGTCCTGTAATTTCGCCTTCCTCTGTAGTAGGAAAGACTTGTATGCTTCTTAGATTGTATAAAATAATCTCTGCATCCTCAGCAACTTGATGTTAGGGCAGGAGCAGGATTCTTCACAACGCCCTCAAGCTCAAGCACAAAAGCTACGCTATTCTGTACAAATGTTTTGATCAACTCTTGCTGCAATCTATATAAATCATCGGAATTGCACGGCTCAAGTGTGAACTGTCATCACAAACCAGGTGGATGAGTAAATAACTAACAATCACACTAACAAAATAAAGATTTCAATCAATAGAACAACAAATGAACAATATCTACATCAAATTGTACCACTCAAAAAAGAGCTTTGTATTGTATAGGATGAACCAAGCACAACTATAAGCATCCTTTTGTTGTACACACTGCAGATATTTAACAAAAATTATTAATATTATGTGACATACAATTTATTTATGCTATGACGATAGACTAAAAAAAAAAATGCATATCAACGATAAATTGTATATACCTTGAGAGATTTAATAGTTATCTCCCCAATAGAAGTCGTCGTTGTTGGTATTTCACGCACGACATCATGAAGTAGAGAATCGAATTCTTTATGTGTATTTTTAGTTGAGTTTGTTTTTACACATAGAAAATTTGATACTCCCTCCTTAAATATTTAGGTTCCAATGCCAAGTGCAACAAGCAAAATGAAATTTAGAATCAATTTTGACATGAGTATAATGATCAAAATAAAAGAAATCAACAACATATAGCAAAGCTTACTTATTCCTATATGGAATCAAGTAGAATGTGGCCACATGACTGCAATCGATGAAATATACAGCCCTTTCAAAATTGGCCTCTTTTGCCTTTACAGCACCCATGAAAAATGGACTGACAACAAAAATGATTCCCTTCGAATCCATACTATTACTATGCTGCAAAAATTTTTAGCCAGCTTCAACAATGACATTTGTGATTTCTGAAGTTTTATCTTTAAGCTCTATACAGATTTGGGACCTAATCTATAGCTTCTATTTGAATTTGGAAGGAAAAAGTCAAAATAATTTCTGAGCATATCAATTTCATTGCCTAAATAAGCCTTGTATTGATTGTGATGGTCAGAATAGAAAAAATCTGATTGGGATCGTATGGGATTCTAACAAAAAGGTTATGTACAGGTTTTGAATCCGATGCCCCAACAATGTTTCAATTATCTTATCAAGCTCCTCTTTGGTTATCTCCACCTTCAGTGAAGAAACCTTCTGAGAAGCTGGACGGATAACATGAGAAACTCTGCTTCTGAATCAGAATCTAATTTAGAGGACAGAAAGATCTGGGTCGCTTTGTAGGGACTACGAAGGGAAGCAGCTAGCCTACGAGATCCAGCTTTCTTAGGAACTGCCTGTTTCCTTTTCCTCCTTGAGGTAGTTGGCATGATCTATCTAGAGGCAAGTCTCTAGAGGTGATGGCGTTATATCCAAATGAAGACATGAATATCGGTCTCGAAGTCGTTTGAGAATAACAAAATCCTTAGGCATGATGGTAACACGCCTAACATGCATTGTCAGAAGACATGAATCCTCAAAGAACTGGGACATGAAATCTTCTACAACACCTTGTAGGACCTACATGGCTGTCACGACAAAACGAACATCTAGCCCAAGTGACAAGGTGACATTTCTAACATATCGGTCGAAAGGAGCTCTAGGGATCAACAATTCAGTTGATCTTTGAAGTTTTCTAATCTCCCTCAATCAGACCTGCTTCCTTCCACGTCTATGGCCAGTACCATGGGGGACACAGGCATGGGAGGGCTATAGAGAGGTTATGGCATGAGCAGTGGCCTTGGTCCTAGCCATCATGGTCAGATATTAAAGAAGAACACAAAAAAGTTTTGTGGAGGATAAGACCAAAAAAAAAAAATTTGTAGAAGAAAGGACACAAAAAAATTTGCAGAAGAAAGGAGCTTGAAAGGTTGAGTATCAGTTTCGAGTGCAAGATAAACAACAAAAAAGGAAGAAGTGATGTTCCACGCTCAAAAGCGATATCGAAGATATCGTGGTATCAGTCTTGAGCCTGGGGGGCGATGGTGGATACTAGGAGGCTGTTGGACTTGCTTGAGATCGATATTCGAATATAAAAACTGAAAATTTGCGAGAAAAAATGAAAAAATCGTGGAGGTATTTATAATTTTTTTTTCACACGTGTGAAAAATTGCCCCAGGACACGTGGCGTCCTTTCAATGGTCCACGTGTCAATCTATACAATAATTATGACTCATTGATGAGGGTCACGTGGGTATTTGCCACGTGCACTAATCAGATTGAGCCACGTGTCATTCCGCACGTGACAATTGTCGCATCAATCATTTTGTGTACAAAGCAACATTTTCAACCAATCAAGAAACAACACGTGTCAATCTCAATTTCATTCATTTTTGCGCATGATATCGATTTCAAGCGCAATTGTCAACCTCATTAGCCTGCGTTGGTACCTTTACGCTTGAAATTGATATTACTTTCTGGGATATCGCTCTCAAGCGCGGGTTTTCATTACAATTTTCTCTGGACAATGCACCAGCGCTCCAAACCGATACGAGAAGCCTTTTTGATGCACTTGAGATCAATATTGCAAGATTAAAACTGAGAATTTGTGACAATAAATGAACACTTCGAGACACGTGGCATCATTTCACAGGTGCATGTATCCATCCGTACATTAATTATGACTCATTAATGAGGGACACGTGGGGGTGTGACACATGCACTAATCAGATATCGCCATGTGTCATTCTGCACATGACAATCATCGCATCGATCATTCTCTGCATGGGCAAATATTTTGAGCAATCACAAAATGACACATGTCCTTCACAATTTCTCTGATTTTTACGTCTGATATCGATTTAAAGCGCACTTCTCAACCTTTTTCATCTCAGTTTGTACCTACGTGCCTGAAGTCAATATTATAGTCTATAATATCGGTCTCCACCGCGCATTTCATTCCAAAATTTTGTGGCCAATGTACCCGCGCTCGAAACCGATATGAGAAGCCTTTTTGACGCACTTGAGATCAATATTGTGAGAAAAAAACTAAGAATTTGCGATTATAGTTGAATTATTTGGAACACGTGGCATCATGTTAGTGGTCCACGTGTCTATCTGTACACATCATTATGACTCATTGATGATGGCACATGGGCAATGACATGTGCACCAATCCTATTGTGCCATGTGTCATTCCGCACATGTCCACTGTCGCCAATCATTATCTGTACGGACGAATATAATCAACAAATCACAAAATGACACATGTCCTATCGATCATATTCCACATGTGTGAAATCCAAGTCTAAAATTGGCCTAATCACTTAATTACAAGTGCACAATGAGTGGTTTCGATAGAGGACCTCCAAACCTCAAGATTAAGGCCTATTAACTATTCAAACTTATCATAAATGAACTAAAGTGACTATGATTACCCTCCACACGTGGGAACATGCTCCACACGTGTGAAATCAATATGTACATGAAAGTGCAAAATGATCAAGCTAAATTTTGTCAAATCTTCACATGACACAGCTTCCTCCCTAACCTATGTCAGCCATGCATAGCTTCATCACCTGTGCCAATCATAGGTAAAAATGGAATCTATGATTGGACTCTAATTTTCAGTTGATAAAATTGACGCTCATCTTCCTCGTTAGAGTCTATCGACAAATTCTCATATGAGTTAGCATCCAATTGTTGACTTTTGTAAATGGTTCGTCATTGTCAACTCGAAATTGAATCAATCAATCAACATCTTGGAGATTGACATTATTGACTCATGGCTGATTCTTTGTTGAACGCGTCCTCTTGTCTTTTGGATCTAATTGCAACATTTCTAACTCGTACTTTCCCAAGAAAGCATTTGTTGAAGTGGTATGCAGCCAATGCACACATAAAATTTTTGCAAATGTGTCGTCAATCTGAATAAAGCCAATCACTTTAGAAATCCCAAATGGATGATTTTTGCTATTTTATGAAGCTAAAAATACAATGAGACTCCCAACATTTATTTCATTGAGGTTACCAGACCATTTAGCCGTGGGAGCATATATAGTTGGGCGATGTTATTGTGAAAGTACTGTACTTTAGGACCATAAATGGATCTACAAATTATCCACAAGAGTGATTGGATGCTTGCTTAACAATCTATAAAAAAACTAGCCATCAAAAAGTTGATTTAGATTGGCAATTTGACAAACAACAAGCATTAACAATCAAAAGCATTGATCAACATTGAAATCCGAGACCACACGTGTGTACTATAGGTTGTAGTATAGCCTTCAAGCTGAGAAACAAGTAGAAATTGATTTGGTTACATTTGGATAACAAAAACTCAATGTACATAGTGGAGTAGCTGGAGATTGTCAATGAGCTCCAAAAAATTCTATCTTCTCACTATGGGAGTTGGAATACATAGCAAATTTGACTTCCTTTGTGAAGTTAGGTGGATTTCTAGCATGTAATAAGGAAGTTAACTCAGTTTTGCCCTAAAATGAAACCCTGGTCTATTTCCTAGAGTCATGCTTGGAAGATAACTAGTTGGTCAATTTTCACCTTAAATCTAGGATTTAGGTCCTATAAACTAGGAATCATTACCAAAATGACATGACCAATCCTATGGACTTGACCTAACCTACATTAGGAGTGGATTACCATGTGGCATATTGGCCTCACATGTGTGGAATCCACTTATGTACAAAATTTACATTATACTACATGGTTTTTGATCAAGCTAGATTTGCCAATTTTTTGACAATTTTTCACACTCCTCAAATTTAGCTTGATCTATTTACAACTCTCTTGATAGATGAAAGAAATCTTTTACAAGTGTCTAAAAAATCTAGCTACAAACAAGGAACTTTTGAGACTCCAACAGAGAATGATGTCCATGAACGATCTTTCACCACCTCTTCAAAATGAAACAAACACCATGCTTAAAGTGGACATCCAAACCACTTTTGAAGAGTAGACCAACACTAAGCATATTCTTGGTGATTGGTCTCCCTAATATTTAAATTTGAAAAAGTGAGGGAACCCATTCAAAAAATGGAGGGAACCAATTTGAATTTGAATTTTGGTGGGAACCCCTATTATTGCCATTGTTTGTTGGTGAGGATGTAGATGCCATCAAGAATACATCTACTTCATCCTCCTCCTCATGTGCAAGGTTTCCTTGTTTATCCTCCTCCTCTTGTATTTTGGATGCATAATGCCCCTTCTTTTCACAAAAGAAGTATTTTTGCTTTGACTTGTCCTTTGAGCTTGATGTATCATCCTCTTCTTTGGCCTCCTTTGGATGCTTCTTCTTTCCATTGGTCTTCTTTTTGCCTTGAATGAGAAATTTACTCTCTCATCTCCTTCTTGCAATGAAAATGAACCCATCCTTGCTTTTTTATGGAGCATCCTACACTCTTCAACCACAAGCACACTATGGAGCTTATCAATAGATGGCAAAGTGTCTTGGATGGCAAAACTTTGAACCAAGTTTGCAAAGTCATCTCCTAGACCATTAAGACCAATTGGTACAAACTCTCCATCTTGAATCTTCTCTCCAATGGAAGCCAACTCCCTCTTTAGAGATTTGATTCTAAGCACATAATCTTGTGCACTCTCCTCACTTCTCCTCATGCTTTGTAAAATCTGATTTCTAAGCATAAGAACTCTAGAAGTGTTGCTAGACTCATAAATTGATTTTAAAGACTCCCAAGCCTCTTTAGCACTTGTACATGATGATACTTTCCTCAAAAGATCATTGCTTACATTCATTTTAATACAATGAAGTGCAAGCCTAGAGCGTAGGTTTTATTTCTAAGACATTTTGATTTTTCTATTTAAAAAATCTCTTCAAAATTTTGAATGTTGCAATGTTTCTTTAATTCAAGGTTATACACAAACATATATCTTAAAAATGTATAGAATGGCAAAATTGTATCTTTATGCCTATAAGTTTCTCACAAAATTATCTAATTTAGAGTGCTTGTCATTTTTGGTATTCAAGAGTTTGTGTACTTTTCACACGTGTGAGGACAACCAAAAGTGTGATTGATCTAAGGAGTTGTGATTGCACATGAAATTATCTCTTGATTGTAGCTACCAATCTATCTTGACAATCTTCAAGGCAAGAGCACACAAGCATGCATCTAGCTATCAAAAGCTATCATTTACATATTGAGAAGTTACTTGATGGAAAACTAAGTCCCAAAACAGGTTGCTCTTGGGTAGAGAGAGAAAATAGAGCACATACACTCGGTAGAGAGAGAACATAGAAAAAACAATGTGTTGGAAGCAAAAACACTCATAAAACTTGATTACCATCATTCCAATAATATGTACAAAGGAGAGCACTTCTCAAATAGTGTGCAAGAGGAAATACTCTAAAATGATTGGACCCCATTGATTGCCTTCCTACATCATGATTGGAAAAACCCCTAGATTTGCACCTCTCATCATGATTGGATCTCACTATCTCCATCTCACAATTATTGGGCCTCATGATGTGTACCACTAAACATGATTGGTCCACTTTTGATGCACCTCTTAAAGTGATTGGCCTTGTGACTCTATGCCTCTAAATGTCATTGGGCCAAATAGATGCATTTCAATCCTAACATCATGTACAAATGTCACTATCTCACTAGAACTCAAGTTTAAGGCCTATTGAGTATTTGAACTCAACATAAATGAGATAAAATGATTATGCCCATGACATTTACAAAATGATCAAGCTACATTTTGCCTATTCTTCACAGAAATTCCCTTGAAGACATATACATATTTTTAGTTAGTTTTCAGAGAGAGGCTTTGAAATGATAAGTGTTGATGGGCAAAGTTTTATTGTAAAATGGCACTTAGCTGCCGATTTGAAGACCTTAAAATGCATGTTTGGTTGTGGGCGTTGTGGGCTCGATGCAAATGCCAAACATTTCTGCATATATTGTATGTTTGAAAGTGGCCGAAATAAAGGTGTCTTGCATTGCAACCAATGAGTTCCACCAAACAAGCAAAGTCTAGACAAAGCTTGGATTTTGTATTAGATATTCCTCTCGAAAGACTCCATTTTTGCACAATGCATGGTGAATTGCAGATGTTGGACAAATTGTAATATTTGCGTTGTTGCTATGCATGGAATATGCAAACCAAATCATGAGCGGATGTTAGCATTTGAAATCTAGAGATAGTGATATAAAAAATGGGACCGCATGGAGGCCATGTGAACATTCTAAGTAAATTGAGTTAAGTAGAAAAACTCAAGACTTGTCAACAAAAGTTTCCATGGGGGGCACGAAAGCAAGGTGTTTCTTGTCAAATCATACTGGATGAGGAAGCAATCTTCAATGGGAATATTAGAAGAGAGTGTGTGAATGCATGACAAATATTGGCTCGGATCTCCATATGGCTACAACATGTGCAAATGTGTGGCAAAAATTTGATGCTTTGTCATTGACTATCAATAAAAAGACTTGAGGGATGAAGATTACGATAGATATCTGACATAATACAAGCGTTCACTCGATTGATGATTGATGCATGAGGAGAAAACACATCACTCATTATATGGTGAGTATTTTGTCTTTCTTTTTTCTTTCTTTGGTGGGTACCTCGACAAGAAATGTCCAATGAAGACAACAATATTTTACAAATAGCAAACAATGACAAAATTGATCAAATTGGATTCTAAAATGAAAAATTCTTTTGAAAAATATGGTAGGATAATTTACTTATTTACTATAAATAGACTTTATTTGGTGCAATTTGATATCATACCTATTGTGTGCATGAATGCTCAAAGCCTTGGTAAACACATTTGCGATCATATTCTGCATCCGACAATACGTTAAGCGTACCTCTCCATCGAGAATCTTACTCCTTACATCGTGATATCAGATTTCAATGTGCTTACTCTTGGAGTGAAATATAGGGTTGGCCGATAAGCCAATGGCACTCTGATTATCACAAAACATAATCATAGGAGTATATAGGTTCAGATTAATATCTGACAATAAATTTTGCAACCAAATTGTCTCTTTAATAGCTTGAGAAACAACAATGTATTCTACTTCTATAGAAGAAAGAGCAATAGAGGAAGGAGATAGAAATGTCGTTGAAGAAAAATGTAAATCCAGATGTGGATTTATGAGTATCTACAGCTTGCATATGAATATTCACTTAGTTGATGAAGATTATCATTGTCAACCTCTCCATAGCAAATGCACAGGTTCGTTGTAGCTCGATTATACTTCATGACTCTGATAATAGCCTTCCAATGTATGATTTCAGGATTAGCCATAAATTGGCTAATGAGCTAACTGCAAAAGTGATGTTAGATCTTGTATAGACCATTGCATACATGAGAGAGCCGAGTATCAATTGATACAGACATTCTCTCATTTGCTCATTTTCCTACCTTGTCTGAGGACATTGGTCCTTCGACAGTCGAAAGCCTAGATCCATTGGTGAGTGATCTTCTTTATAATTAATCAGATTATATCTGATGAGAGTATTATGAAGATACCTTTGTTGAGTGATGTAAATCAGTCATCTCTCTTTGTCTCAATGGATTTGAATTCCAAGACAGTAGTGAGCCTCACCCAAATCGGTCATGTCGATTTCGGAAGACAACATCTGTTTAGCATCCTTCACATGATCGGTATTGTTGCTGAAAAACAATGTATCGTCGACATACAAGGTGATGATAATGGAGGAATGTTGTACTGACTTGAAATAGACATTAGAATCGACAGTGCTTGGTTTGAAACCATGCTAGATGAGAAATGTGTTGATCCTCTGAAACCAAGCTCTTGTTGATTGTTTTAGTCCATAGAGTGTCTTGTGGAATTTGCAGACATGATTCTCCATACCTTCAAGAACGTATCTCTCAGGTTGTATCATGTAAATGTCTTCTTCTATAACTCCATTCAGATAAGCTATTTGTAAATCGAGTTGATGTACTTCAAGGTCGGTCGTAGCAACAAAAGATAAGAGGACTCAGATCGATGAATGTTTGACTACTAAATTGAAGGTCTCATTGTAGTCGATGCTTGGGATCTGAACAAATCCTCTGGCTACTACTCAGTGATATTTCCGCATGAAAAATTGGACTAATATTGAAGCTTACGTTCGTAAAAACTGAAAAAAAAAAAAACGACATGTAAAACTCGGTTATTAGAGAAAAATTGGCACAAATTGGCCTTGGAATTGAGTCTCAGCCCGTCCCTAAAGTGGCTAGACATAGTTTAAGAGTAAGAAATGACAATTTTTAGAAAACCTCAAAAATATTTTATGGTCAATTTTTGTAACAACTGAGCCAAAAGTGTCGATCCACCTAGGATTAGCTCATCCTAAATGAGGCTAGAGAAAAGTTTGCGGCCCTAGAAATGGCCTATAATAATATTTTGCGGCTTTTTGGCCAGTTGAAAAAAAAAGCCGGCATAGTCATGCTAAAATTCCATCATGTACATAGTTGATTTTACTGATATATAGTTACTCAGTGTGTTTTTCAGAGAAACCGTGCTATTGTGGCATAGTCATGAATGTCGAAAAAGTCAAATCAGTCAAAGGACCATCAAAGAAAAAATTTATCCAAAACCAAACTGTGAACAGTGGGCAATATTGAAAACTTGCAGAAACCCTAATGGCAAAAATTGGACATGTTCCAAAAAATAAACAAAATACGCGAACCAAGTTGGTAATCCCGAGAAACCAAAAGCCAAGGGCCGGGCCGTATATGCTACAAGAAAATCAAAGAAAAATCAAATGGGGGACTAAGTGAAATGGAGGACCAAGGAAATTGGAGGGCACCTAACAAGGAATAGAGGTTGACAAAAGTCTTCACCCGCCTTTTGGACAATAAATGCAAGAAGACCTTGAAGGCTAGAAAAGTTTGAGAAATATCTCCTCTAGCTTTTGACAAAAGGGCATCTTGGCTAGTTTTGGAGGTATCCAATAAGGGTTTTAAATGGCACCAACCCCCTACACCCTCATGGAGGCCATTTGATGTACTTACTTACCAATGGGGGGTAAACCAATGGAAAAGAAGGCTTGAAGGGCATGGGAATTGACAAGGCCTCATTTTGAAGGGGGGCCCTTGAGAATTGCTATAAAAGGAGGCCACTCTTTGTGTTGAGGATATAGTGAATTAATAGTTAATAGTTTGATGTGAAGAGTTGAGTATGATGTGAGTTGTGAGAGTAATGTTAGTCTTGCATTGTTGCAGTCTCAAGTTGCTTGCGTGCTTGAGGATGCTTGGGAGTTAGTTATTTTCTTGGAAGTTGCTTGCATTTTGCTATTGACTTGTGTGTTGCTTGATGTTAGTAACTTCATAGTGAGTAGTGTGTGCTCTTGTCTTTGGATTGATGCTTCTTGGTTGAGGGTTGTTTGGTCCTCACTAGCATGCGTGCATATCGATAGAGGAATGATAGTGGCTTGCAAGGAGTTGTTTGGTTGGTGATTTGTTGAGCAGTTAATTGTTTGATGGTTTGGTTCTTGATGTTAGGGTTTTGCAAATTACTTGCTTGTGTAATGTGGGTTCTTGTTTTTGGTGGTTGATACTTCTTGGTTGAGGATTTCCTTACTAGTATGCTTATATCTTGAATGAGTGAGATTGATTGCTTGATGGCTTGGTGTGAGTGATGGGTTGCTGATTTTTTAGCCATTATATCTTTTTGGCCTGTTTTTTTTTTTTTTTTACAAAATTGTAGTCCAGTTTTATCTTAACTGAACCGTTAACTTTCCAATCACACCGTTCATATTCTAGAAAATTTGATTTTCTTCTATTTCTCTTTTTACACCAACTCAATCCAATACTAGAAAAGTGGGGAAAACTGTGTCAACATGCTTGGCTCTGAATATATGCTACAAAGGTTGATGTCATAAAGAGCAATGGGCCTCAGGTGGCTGCATTCATGACTATTCATAACTACCACTCTCTGACTTTCGGCTACCTAAGTGCATATTGAGGTAAGCTTGTACTTAACGTACTTTTCTGTTCTAGTCATTTCAGTTTCATGGAGTTCTCAACGAAGAGGTCAGATTGCAATACTGTAAAATGCAAGATATGATATTAGATGTTTTTACCAAAGCATTAACTTTGGAATCAGACAGAAGATTCTATGTAGAACTAAGTTTGAAGGTCAAGGCATTCAAGGATTCAGATTGAGAAAAATGTTGGATTAGTCTCCTTTTTACTAATCGACTAATCGGTTTTAATCTTCATCCATTGTTTATCCAGTTCTGCGGATTTTCCTGTGTCTTTACACAATCTGCAGTTTTACAAGTGTTTTTACACAGTCTGTAGAAATATATGGAGTTTGACAACAATGTCGTATTTTTTGCTTGTCGGGAATTGCAAGTAAATATGTAGTCGCATTTTTCGCTTTTTTCAAAGAGCCTCAAATGTTAAGGAAATGACTCTGGCAAAGTGTGGGACAACCCTAAATAAAATTTTAATGCACTATCAGGTTTTTCGCAAAATGCCAACACTGTCGTCTTTTTGCGACAGTGTCGCCTGTGGCTGTTTTAGTTCATTTCTACAGAAGTGACAGTTTGGTTCATTTATGCAAACAGACTGTTTGCGGCCAATTTCCACCGCTTATCAACAATCAATGACAAGGAACCGGATGGATGCCAACGGACACCAGCCAACTGGCAATCACAATTGATGACCTAATTTCTTAATATAAATAGTTGTTCATATCCATACAGTTTAATCAATCAAGAAACATTTGAATAGTTAGCTCTCTCTCTCTCAAGCCTGTGAGCTTGAACACTCCTGAGCATTCTAGCTCACTTCTTAGAGTTGTTTTAGAGATTGCTATTGCGCTACTGCTTACCAGCATTGCGCTTAATTCAGATTTTCATTTTAGCCGTTCAGAAATAGCATAGAGTACACGGCTTCGATCCGCAACTCAGTTCAATGTGCTTACTCCTAGAATGAAATATAGGGTCGGCTGATAAAGCAATGACACTTTGAATATCACAAAATAATGTCGTCGGAGCATATTGATTCAGACCGATATCTAAGAGTAAGTTTCTCAACCAAATTGCTTCCTTTGTAGTTTGAGAGGCTGCGATATACTCTGATTCAGTGGAAGATAGAGCTATTGAAGATTGCTTGCGACTGTTCTATGAAAGTGGACCATTGTTGAGGAAGAATGTAAGTCCAGAAGTGGATTTACGAGTGTCTACATCTCCTACCCAACTTGCATCTGTGTAACCACTGAGTAAATTGAGTTTGTCGTTGCCGACTACTCCATAACAAATGCAAAAGTCCATGGTAGTTCGAAAATATCTCATGACTCTGATAAGATCCTTCCAATGTGTTACATCAGGATTACTCATAAACTGACTGAGAGAGCTAAGTGCAAAAGCTATGTCTGGCATGGTACAGATCATGGCGTACATAAGAGATCCTATGATAGAATGATAAGGATACTCACGCATTTGCTGCTTCTCATGAATTGTTTGGGGACACCAATTTGAGACCTGGTTCCATTGGTGAGAGAGCTAACTTGCAATTAATTAGATTATATCTGACTAACATGTTGTAGATGTACCTCTGTTGTGTAATGTAGACCAACTTCTGTTTTCTGTCTCTGTGGATTTGTATACGAAGGCTAAAATGAGCTTCACCCAGATCAGTCACGTCGAATTTGGAAGATAGCATTGCCTTGGCCTCTTTTATCAGATCGGTATTGTTGTTGAAAAACAATGTATCATCCATGTATAAAGTGATAATGATAAAAGACTACTGCACTACTTTAGAGTAAATGCTTGAATCTAATGAGCTAGGTGTGTAGCCGTGATCAATAAGAAAAGTATTGATCCTTGGAAACCATGCTCGAGCAGATTGCTTCAAGCCATAAAGTGTCTTATGGAGTTTAAACACATGATTGTGTTTACCCTCGATAACATACCCTTCGGGTTGTACCATGTAAATGTCTTCTTCAATAACTCCATTGAGATATGCTGTCTATACATCCATTTGATGTATTTCCAAATCTGTTGGAGCGGCAAATAATAGCAAAAGTCGACTAGAAGGATGCTTGACTACTGGATTGAAAGTCTCAGTGTAATCGACATTGTATACTTGAGAAAATCCTCTAGCGACAAGTCGTGCCTTTCTCTTGTTGATGCTAGGAATATATAAAACTTTTGATAGTAATTTGAATTGATCATGTTGAAATCACAATCTTATAGTGCCTTCATCTTCAATAATGTGAGTACTATTGTCACCAAAATGAACAAATTTCTTTGTGTTGTAAGGTGTGTATGAGTTGAAAATCTCATGTTGATTGGTCATATGTTGAGTTGCTCCAGAATCAAGAAATCATGAATCATCCAAAAATGAGCTTTGATCTTTGACCATGAATGCGCCTTCGTCCACTTCGACCTGGGGAGATGATGAAATTGTGTTTGCTTGTTGATCAGGTTCGTTGGCTGCGTTCTTCCATTGGAGAATTTGGCAATCCTTGATCCCATGGTTATTGCGCTTGCAATACCTGCAAAACATCTTCTTCTTAGATTGTGAATCTGATGATTGTGCTTGACTTTGAGTCTGTTTTTGATTCGTTGCAGCCTTCTTGATGCCTTTCTGCTTCTGTTGCTTAGAGCCTTTGTTGACATATAGAGCCTGAGAGGAGGAAGTAGACAAAATGTCTTGACTTCTTCTATTGTCTTCTTGCAGCAACATAGTGATAACTCTAGTAAGAGTTAAATCTGAGTGTGTCGATACGATCATCACCTAGCTCTCATGTGTAGAGGGCAAACTTGAAAACAATGTCATAATTGCATCTTGATTGTCTATGACTGATCAGACAATGGCCATCTGTTGCAAGAGATTTTTAAACTGGTTAATGTGACTCTGAAGAGAATCACCAGTAGACATCTTTTTTTTATTCTCAAAGGCTAGTGGCCTATCCATTTGTAATAGAACCGCTCCAACTGCAACATCACTTGTGTCCGTTCTCATGACGTAAGGTAAATCAAGATTTGTAATTTGTAACACGGTAGCTGAAACAATCTTTGTTTTAAGTTTCTCAAAACATTGATTCAATTTCTCGTTTGAAACAACAGGCAGACTAGGTTGATTCCGCTTTTTCTTTTTAGTAACAATTCCTTTTATCAGATTATTAACCGGTGCTGCTGACTTAGCATAATCATCAATAAATCTCTTGAAGAAAAGTGTAAAACCTAAAAAAGACTTACTTGCCTCACAGTTTCTGGAATTGGCCACTCAATCACAATCTTGATTTTATCCTCGTCAATCTTGATCCCATTTACTGTGATCTTACGACCAAGATAAAGCAACTCTTGCTAAAGAATTCACTCATAGACTCTTTAGCGTAGAGTAACTCTCGACAGAGTTTCATCACGAACTTCAAGTAGTAGTCCACGTCATCAGCAACTATGAAAGCTTTTTTGAAAACTTCTGCAAACGCCTCCCAAGTAGTTGGCTTCACCAGCAAATCTCGCCACCACGATGACGCTTTGTCGCATAAAAACAACACGACACTTTCAATTTTCTTCTCATCAGGAACACCGTGCAGATTGAAGTAACTACTCCACTTGGCCAGCCAGTCCTCGATGGCCTCAGGTTTCTTCTCCTTCTTCTCGCCCGCATAAACCTTCGGTTAAAAACCGAGATTGGGTGAAGACATCAAGTTGACTTGATTCAACAGAACCTCCATTTGTTGACCTCTCATCTGATTACGATTATTCATATCATTGAGTGTCGTACTCAACTGCTGACAAATCACCATATAAGATGGCGCACTTGGATTTGCAGCTTGATTTAAAGTTTCTTCGGCCATCTCGATATATCTATTCTGGAAATTACTAAATTTAGTTAATATTAGATTAACTCATAGTGAAGTACAGTTGACCAAAAATTGACTGAAATTGACTCCAGCATGGTCAAATCACTATTCTTAGTCAATTTCATAGATATTACAAGAAATTGGAAAAAAAAACTAAAAATTTCGACTTTTCGCACTTTTAATTTTAATTTTTTTAAATTTTACGTTTTCTAAAAATTCATAAACAACCACAGTCAGTTATTAAGCAATCGAAATCAAAAATTCGATTCATTGTTCGATTCTTAATTTTACTTTATTAATGTCCCTCAGGCATGCAAGACATGCGACATTAATCTAATTTTTTACATTTACGGAATTTTACGTAAAAATCTAGTTCTACGGAAATTGTCAGCTGTAGTATCCAGTTTCGTATCTAACAGTCAGAGTATATGCGTATGACCACTCAAAACAGATCTAAACTACTCATGCATGTCAGAATCATTCTGAGAATCCACATGCAGATAGTCCATGGAAGCACAATACCTCAAAATAGGAAATTGTCATGCATGCAATCAGAACAATTGGAAATTCTACCAACTTTGCTCACAAAATTGCAAAACTTCAGATGATCATATCTTTGGCTACAGGACACGAAATTGGGTGTTGTAAAGCTCAGTACATAGGGAGACCTAGTAACAAGACACTTGCCATGTCAACCTACCACCTAGGATTCACACGTGCGAGTTCAGAATAGCCAAATAACCTGTAGGAGGGCGCACTTTTTCAAGGCCAATCATCTCAAAAACTTTCCAACACTCAACCAAGCCTAAAAGTGATGATCCAAACAGTCTTAAATGGACTCTAAGAGTTCCATGAAGCCTTCATACGGATCCTATGAAGCAGTATGGGCTGAGAACCATAAATTCTTGATTTCTAGAAGTCAAAATTGCTACAAACTTGATGGAATTGAAGCATAAGCCTCTACCCATCAATTTACAGGTCATTTGCCTCACTACAGTCTCCCGTTCCCATATTACCACTTGAGAGTGGCAGAGGTAATGACTCAGAAATGACCCGCAGAACATATCAAAAGTGACTCACACGAGGGAACGATGCAAAAATAGGCGGTGCGAGTACTTAGCAGCTGCTAACAACGGAAAAGGTAGGTTTTTCTTTTCCATTTTTTTTTTTTTCACTTCACAATGTTCTTGATTGAACCATTCACAAAAAAAACAGAGTTAAGAGTACATATATCTTGCATTTGCCACAATGTCATTGCCTCTACTTCCTACAAGAACAAAGTAAAGCCTGAACATGAATGAATGAGTGAATCTACAACGGAATAGCATGGCATCATAGAGCAATCCAATAGAGGCCTGACATCTGGAACAAGGCTTCAATAAGCCAATACATTGCGGACGTAGAAGACTTAGCAGTTAGAAATAGGGCGTGGTGTATTGGAAGAGATGTGACTATAGGTTGTAACATTCAAATGAAAATGCGCTGAAACTAGATCTTCTACTGGATGCAGAAACTGACATAAGATGGTGTGTTGGCAAATCTGCTTAAAGTATGTCTCATAACCACTTGTAGAAGATGTGTAACAGGAAAACCATCTACATGTCATCTAGAAACAACCGCTGAAAGTAAGAATCCATGATGATTGTTGCTGGTTAGAAGAAAAACAATAGTTAATGTGAAGAGACCAAAACAATGGCTGTTGTTGGTTGTTTCTGACATTGTGGAATGCATTGGAGATGGGTGTGTCAGTGCTCTTTAACCACATGAATGACTAGAACTGCCTTCAAACACATGAATGGCTATAACTGCCTTCAAACAGCCACATTACAAATCTGTATAAGAAAACCTACATGGAAAAACAATGCGTTGATTGAAAAATAATGTGCCGGAGTTTGCTATTTGATGTGGCTTGAATCAACCTTAATTGAATGCCTTGCTTGTCAAACAGGAGTGCGCTGGAAAACCATTTGTAGAATGTGCCAGATCTGGTTGTAGGTGCGATGGTGGGCTGGCTCAAACAATGCACTGTCTGATCTGCCGGGTTGCTGGAACTTCGTGGACATGAAAGAGTAGTCCGTGAACAGATGAACATTATTGTCCTGTAACAACCACATGAATGGCTATAACTGCACGTTTTTCTCTTGTGGAAGTGCATGCAACGATTTCATTTGAAGTTGTTTCTACATCTTCTTCTATGTGCATGAATTGATCCTCTGTTTTGGATCTCATATTGACATGGTGTTTGATTCTTCCTAACAAGAAGTTTGAAAGTAGATACTCTTTCATGAATCTTTCCAATCGGGCCACAAATAGCATTGTGCACTCAATCCGACAATTTCGCCAAATTCATGTTTATTTGTTGTGCAATTTTTTCTATTTCAGTGATTTCAAACCAATTCCTCTCTAGATTTTCGTCCACAATCAATGTTAAAAAAAATTGGAGGAGTCCCCAGTGTTCAACCATTGTTAAGAGATCTTTTAAATTGCGTCTATGCAAAGATGGTGTGTTTGGAATTTGAGTTGGTAGAGTATATTTTAAAATATGACTGAATATCTGTTGTTCAGATGCTTTCTTATTCTTTGAGAGAAAGCTGATTATATCTTTTTGTAGTACTATTGATGGAACGCTATTTGATAGTAAAATTCCTTGCCTAATTTGGTATAAGACTATTATGTAGGGCGGATATAGTGTAAAAATCGAAAAGAAAAAACTTGCTCGTAGGCTAGCATAATCAACGAAGCTTATATTTCCATCGTAAAATCCATGAGCAAATGGAAATAAAAAAGGAAACAGGCTCGTTTCCAATATTAACGTGGGTTCATCATCATGTTGACTAATATTTACAAGCCCCATATGTTTTGAATAAATTTTGTTACTGTTTCTCAGTTTTACATTTGAATCTTGATAAATATCATAATGTCGTTTGTCATTATGCTTTGATAATGGGGTTGTATCTTCTAGTAGAATATACGATTTTTGGAGGGGGTCAACAGTCATAGTTTCATATGCAACTTTGCCAGGGAGAAGATGATCAATAGATTGTAGAGAAATAAAGGCTAGACTATTGTCCGAAGCATTTTTCTCATAAATGGTGTAAAACCTTGCAAATAATGGATTATGTTTAAAATTTTGTTTTAACAATCTTTGAAGGACTTTCTCTTCACAGACTCATTTTCAATATGTAGATCACATGCAATTGCATTATCAAGCAATGATTTTGTTGTGATCCAGCCTTCTGAAAAAGATTTATATCGTCTTTTTGTTTCAATTGAAACATCAACTAAGGCTAGATTTTGCACTACAAAAGGCTCTAATCCCAATATGCTTCGTATATATTCAGGTGATTGAAATACAGTGTAGCGTATTCTATGTTTATTTTTGACACAAGAATTACAAACATACCATGCTTTTTTGAATTCATTTCCATATGTATATTTCAATGAAAATGTATTGGCTATTGCGTACGGAGGTATATTATCAATTTCTAATATGTTTTTTTTGGAAATGTGGTGCATGGAAAAAGTTGAGTTGCCACAAGTGGAACAACATTTCATACATTTTACTAGATTCATACTGATTTCCGACCATTGATTATTCATCTCTGAAATTTTCAGTCTCGTCCTATTGAAGAGTATAAAATTGTCCCTTTGTTTTTTCAACGTTCTTTGTCTAGCAAACGAGTGTTTTTGGTTCATGGATGATGTCATGAATATAGTCCAAGCAAAAAGAAAGATGGCAATTAAAATACGAAAAAAATGAAGATTGCAATATGCGTCTTTGAATCGAAAAGCTACAAAATGAGATGAAAAATTTATTATTTGAAGTATCAAAAAGAGGAAGTAGTTTTTATATAAACGCCTGCAAACATATAAACATACCAAATGATCATTTATGATTCTTAGATAACAAAGAAAGAAAAATTTATCATAGTACAAAGGAAAAAATTAGAAAATGTAGCAAGTATTTGAAGAAGTTTGAGAGAAGAAAAAAAAAAATAGAACAAAACAGTTGAATCGATTGCTAACTTGTAGTTTGAAAATATCATATCATTCCACATCGATTTAGTATCACATATTTTCATAATTCATTTCAAATTTCAAACATATTAGCAAATAAACTCATAAAAAAATAAATTTGTAATTACGTTGCGTGAAAATATCATGACATGTAATATAACTGATATCTGTTCTTTGTTCTTTGTACATAGTATCTGTAAATTCAAAATATATAAAATATAGGCATCATTTCGGCCATTGGTCGAAGATATTGATCTGGATGCAAGTTAAATCTCTTAAGATTATTATCTAAATCTTGTAAATTTCTTCTTGCATGCTCTTCAGTAATATAATACTCTTTTGCGAATATATTTGATAGGCTCTACATTAGCTGCTGCAAGGCTCTAATTCCAATCAGGATAGTGCATCTTACAAAACTCCTTCCAAAATGTGATGAGCTCAATGATCAGCCATGCCACTGACCATGTGTCTGTAGCTCTCGTGTACACATGGTTGCGATTTAGCAATTTGGGAGCTAGCCAAGGCCGAAGCGCATGGGTTGTCGGATTGGCCACCCAAGATTTTTTGGATTCGTATTGGACTCTTACTGCCATTCCCCAATCGATAACACCAATTCTAGGATGCATTTGGTTGGTGAAATCGATCATGACATTAGCTGCATGTAAATCGCAATGTAAAAGGAATTCATTATGTGCAAATGCCATTGTTTGCAGGAAAGCATGTGAGATGCCACACACATGGTCACAAATTGATTTTAGTTTGACCATCTCATCTAATGCTATAATATGGTCTACTTGAGAACTCTTTATCTTACCATTTTCCTGCAACTTTGCCATGGTTCTTCTGAACGAGCCATTTTTGATTGGTAGCTTCATCATCGTATCGTCCAGGCTACCTCCATTGAAGTACGGGAAGATAGAGACCAAAGGAGGTTGTCGTGTATGTCAAATACTCTGCACAATTCCCATGTGTGCAATATCAATACTAACTTCTTGCGCGAAGGATTTCAATCTATCTTGCCTCTCACCTTTGTATCTCTTTGCGGCAAAAACAACTCCTTCAGGGAAAAAATATATTCTGATGATTTCAATTTTAAAACAGGCTCCAAATGTACCAGATCCTATTTTTTCTTTCCAAACAATTGCATCATTTGGAATTTCCATTGATAGAGTGCATTCGGAATTCCTGACACTCGCTGCTAGTCGTGTAAAATTTGTTTTCTTAAACTCCATTGATGAATTGTCTCCCACATGTGAATGGCATTGATGTTCTAATCGCATTTTTTTTTTATAACACAATTTGTGACTCGATGTGTTTAGCTCTTTTATTTTTTTTCTTTCTGTATTCTCCACAGCTTGTCCCAACATTCTGATTTAGTTCTATCTATCCCCGAGGGAACTTCGTCTCCCAAGTCTTGAAGACACTTACTGACATTTCCAATAAAACTAGAAATATTTTATGTGACTTTTTCTTCATTGGAGTTATATTTTTTACACGCTGCTTGAATTATTTTGTTTGTAAGTGCTCTTACAGGAGCCTCATTACAAAAAACTTCTTGTAACTCAGTGTTGTTGAAACCACTTATTAATTAGCAAACCGATGTACGTAAAAATCTGAGAAGAATTTTTCTTTGGTCGCCCATAATTTCTTGGAAAAACCTAACGGTTACTAATGTTGATTACAACAACAAATTTGATTGCAGAACAACTATTAAAACAACAAATTGCATATAATAAAACATCTTTTTTACTAGTTAAGAATAACAATTTACAAATCCGGCCTCGTATTAAAGCCCACTTCATGAATCACAATTAAGTTACTACAAATCATAAAAAAATTAATGAGTTGATATTATCAAAAATATGAAATTGCAAGCATCTGTTGTAATTGAAATATGAAATACAAAATTTAAATGTACTAAATCACATACAAAAATAAAAACATATACTAAAAAGGTTAAAATTGAAACATTTATATAACTTAAAATCTTTCAGGAACTGAAGGGTAATCTTGCAACAAACAACCATCGTAGTTATAGATTCATCAATAGCACCTAACTAGTAAATGATCATGCACCAAAGATGTATCAATAATTATCAGGTACACAAATGGTTATTGAGATTCATCAATAGCACATAGCCATTACAAAGAATTTCTTGTAACTAAATGTTGTTGAAACCACTTATTGATTGGCAAATAGATGTATGTAAAGATTTGAAAAGAATTTTTTTGTAGTCGCCGATAATTTTTGCGGAAAAAGTTAACGGTTACTAATGCCGAAATATTGAATTTACAATAACAAATTTGATTGCAGAACAACTGTTAAAACAACAAATTGCATATAGTAAAAAAATCTTTTTTAGTAGTTAGGAATAACAATTTACAGACCCAGCTTCGTGATAAAGCCCACTTCATGAATCACCAATTAAGTTATTACGAATCATAAAAAAGTAAATGAGCTGATAATACTAGAAATATGAAATTGTAAGCATGTGTTGTAATTGAAATATGAAATACAAAATTGAAATGTACTAAATCACATACAAAAATAAAAACATATACTAAAAATGTTAAAATTGAAAAATTTATATATTTTTAAAATCTTCAGGCAACACAGTCATAGAATGCACACAATTCTTAATTTAAAAAAAATGCAACAAACAATCATGATAATTATGCATTCATCAATAGCACCTACCCAAATGAATAGCCATGCACCAAAAATGAATCGACAATTAGCATGTATAGAAAGGAGTATTGGAAATTCATGAGTAACACCTAGTCAAGTAAATGGTCGTGCACCCAAAATGAATTTAGAATAATCAAAAACTGAAGAGTAATTATGCAACAAACAACCATGGTAGTTATAGATTTATCAATAGCACCTAATCAAGTAAATAGTCGTGCACCAAAGATGAATCAATAATTATCAGGTACACAAATGGTTATTTAGATTCATCAATAGCACATAGTCAAGTGAATAGTCGTGGACCAGAAATGAATTCAAAAGAACCAGAAATTGGCGACTAACCATGCATCAAACAACCATAGTAGTTATACATTCATCAAAAACAGCTAGGTAAATGAATAGTTGTGCACCAAGGAGAAATCAATAATTATCGACACAAAAGTGGTTATTGAAAATTCATCAATAGCACATAACAAAATAAATAGCCATGCACCAAAAATGAATATAGAATAAATACAAACATGGAAAAGTGATATTAAAAATTAAAAGTAGGAAATTAAAAATTAAACTACGTTGGATTACAAATGTGTGCAAATACATATGGCAATCTACAAGGCATAACAATTCTATTTATTTATGATTATACAAAGCTATGTGATTATGTTGTAAATTAAATTTGAATTGTATGTGTTTATTCACACTTGTATGTGATCTCATGATACATACATTTGTAATCCTTTTGCATGTTAAGATGTGAAATATATGGACAATCATAATATATCCATTTTAAAATGATGAAATAATGTCGATTGGATGCGAACAGCCTTTTCCACATTGTTAGTAGTTGTTATAAGTTAGAAATGTGAGTATTGTGTTGTTGGCATGTTGCCATGAAGAGGTGGCAATTGTCCTCTTCAAATTTTTCAAGAAGGAGATTATGTCTGTCTCCGTACAATTTTGCAGTATGAAATTTGAACTTTGAAGTTTGCCAAAGAAAAGATCGTTCGCATCTAATTGACATTATTTTACCAATGTGAAATGCATATAAATAACTTGTACTCATCTTCTGGGAAAAGTCAATAGAGCTTTTCAAAGTTGAATGATATATGCAAGTAAAGTTTTGTGAACTTACATCATATATTACAAAGAAGGTAGATCATGCCTATGTGATTCATATCTCGTTCATTTTGCAAACTCTTGGTTTTTCTAAGTTTTTGTCATATTGAAACATTTTCTTGGTTTCGATCGAATCCGCTGCTCGTCACTCTCAACGCGCATGTAAAAATTGGTCAATCGCAAAGTCACGACAAGAAAAAGTTTGAAGATCTCTACTAAGAGATCTCAAAAGATGAAGAAACCAAAGTGAAAGATATTCTGAATTGGAAAGAAAGAAATTGGAGAGTGAGAGCCAAAGGATGGAACGTAAGATCAATGAAATTTTGATTTTCCACTCCAACTTCAAATCGGAAGGACTTAAACATGCACCAAAGATGTATCAATAATAATCAGGTACACACATGGTTATTGAGATTCATCAATAACACATAGTCATTACAAAGAACTTCTTGTAACTGAATGTTGTTGAAACCCCTTATTGATCGGCAAATAGATGTACGTAAAGATTTGAGAAGAATTTTTCTTTATTTGTTGATAATTTTTGTGGAAAAACTTAACGGTTACTAATGCCGAAATATTGAATTTACAATAACAAATTTGATTGCAGAACAACTATTAAAACAACAAATTGCATATAATAAAAAATCTTTTTTACTAGTTAGGAATAACAATTTACAGACCCAGCCTCGTAATAAAGCCCACTTCATAAATTACAATTAAGTTATTACAAATCATAAAAAAGTTAATGAGTTGATAATACTAGAAATATGAAATTTTAAGCATGTGTTGTAATTAAAATATGAAATACAAAATTGAAATGTACTAAATCACATACAAAAATAAAAACATATACTAAAAATGTTGAAATTGAAACATATATATATTTTTAAAATCTTCAGGCAACACAGTCAAAATTCTTAAATAATAAACATGCAACAGACAACCATGATAGTTATGCATTCATCAATAGCACCTACCCAAATGAATGGCCATGCACCAAAAATGAATCGACAATTAGCAGGTGTAGAAAAGATTATTGGAAATTCATGAGTAGCACCTAGCCAAGTAAATGGCCGTGCACCAAAAATGAATTTAGAATATTCAGAAACTGAAGAGTAATCATGCAACAAACAACCATGGTAGTTATAGATTTATCAATAGCACCTAATCAAGTAAATAGTCGTGCACCAAAGATGAATCAATAATTATCATGTACACAAATGGTTATTGAGATTCATCAATAGCACATAGCCAAGTGAATAGCCGTGAACCATAAATGAATTCAAAATAATCAGGAATTGGCGACTAATCATGCAACAAACAACCATAGTAGTTATACATTTATCAAAAACAGCTAGGTAAAGGAATAGTTGTGCATCAAGGAGAAATCAGTAATTATCGACTCAAAAGTGGTTATTAAAAATTCATCAATAGCACATAACAAAATAAATAGCCACGCACCAAAAACGAATATAGAATAGGTACAAACATGGAAAAGCAATATTAAAAATTAAAAGTAGAAAATTGAAAATTAAACTACGTTGGATTACAAATGTGTGCAAATATAATCGCCATCAATAAGATTAAAAAGCAAATAATAGGAAGCAAGAGGATTAAAAAACCTTCACAATATATCATGAAGTATCCTAAGTTGTGTTAGAATCTAATAGAAACACGATCCATGTCCTATTGCTCAATACATATGGCAATCTACAAGGCACAACAATTCTATCTATTTATGATTATATAAAGTTATGTGATTATGTTGTAAATTAAATTTGAATTATATGTGTTTATTCACACTTCTATGTGATCTCATGATACATACATTTGTAATCCTTTTGCATGTTAAGATGTGAAAGATACGGACAATCATAATATATCCACTTTAAAATGATGAAATAATGTCAGTTGGATGCGAACAACCTTTTCCACATTGTTAATAGTTGTTATAAGTTAGCAAATGTTAATATTGCGTGTTGTTGTTGCGACTTCAATTTCAATCAGAATGTTTGTAGTTTAAAAACGACATACATCAGAAATTCAGAAGTCACAAGTTATAAGGAAGGTAACCTGAGCAGAATGGAAAAAATCGAATCTTATTTGTGAAGTCTGAAGATAGATGAGCCAGTTGATTTCTATAAGATTTCAAAAGTTTTGTAGGAATGTTTTCCAACACCCAGCTAGCAATGATTCTACTCTCCCAACACGTGTAGGATCCTTCCAACAACATTTGATTTTCATAGCAGCCAGCAATGATGTTGCTCTCTAAAATCATAAAAGGATCTTGGGTTAGAAAGCTGGCAAATCACCAGTCTTGCCAATGTAAAAAAAGCAACATCTACACTATGAACGAGATAAAGCTGACAACACAAGAAGTCAGTGAACAATTTCTCAATGTAGGTGGAATGATTCCTAAGATATTGTTCCTATGGAGGTTCAAAACTTGCATGTGTTTGAAACAGCTAAATTCTGGAGGTAAATTTCCACTGAAGTGATTTTTATGACGTTGAAGTTCTAGAATCTCTGATTGATTTGAGAGGGATGAAGGGATCGTCCCCGTGAGAACATTATTGAAAAGCTCAAGGAACTGCAAGTACTGTAATTTATCAAACTCTGGAGAAATATTACCTGTCAGAGTATTTGAAGAAATAGAAAGAGTAGTAAATGACGTGCCATCAGTGATTCGAGGATGAATTCTTCGAACAAGTTGTTGTCTAAAAAGAGCATTTCAAATTGCTTCAAACAGCCCAACTCAGAAGTGAGCCAGTTAGTTACTACTGTTAAGAGTCAGTAATGCAAAAGGGAGGTACAGTTCAGAAGCAATGAAGGTATGCCACCTTCATTGTTGTCTAGAAAGAGCATTTGAAGTTGTTGTCTAGAAAGAGCATTTGAAGTTGTTGTCTAGAAAGAGCATTTGAAGTTGAAGATCGTCATTGAAAAGCTCAAAGAATTGCAAGCGTTGTAATTTATGAAATTCTAGAGAACTATTACCTGTCAAAGTATTTTAAGAAATAGAAAGAGAAGCAAGTGATGTGCCATCAATGATTCGAGGATGAATTCTTTGAGCAAGTTGTTGTCTAGAAAGAGCATTTGAAGTTGGTTCAAACAGCCCAACTCAGAAGTGATAGAGCCAGCTAGTTTACTACTATTAAGAGTCAGTAATGCAAAAGGGAGGTACAATTCAGAAGCGATGAAGATATGCCTTCATCGTTGTCTAGTAGGAGCATTTGAAGTTGATGTCTAGAAAGAGCATTTGAGGTTGGTGTGTCATCAGCATCCTAGCCTTCTTTCATTGTGCATGTAATTGATCTGAGATCATTGTCAATTGGATGGATCAAAAGCGATTTCTTAGCTTGTTGGCCGAATTCAAAGAATTGTGGTAGAAACAACTTTTGAATGTGTGGAAATGGATGCCTAGCTGATCCAGCAGCATGGTCAATTAGCCTTTTATTGCAAAAACCTTGGATTATCTGTGCAAACAACCGCCTTGACAGAGAAATAGTTCGATATGTAGCAGAAATTAGTTGGTGAATTTTTCGTTAGTGGAAGATAGTCCATCCGCAACATCAATCGGCCTTTTAAGGAGCTGCTAGAATTGCTGCAGTCCAAGATCATGGGGGATGATGCTCGGCCCAGAGAGAAGATGGTACATTCTCCTTTTAATATGGTTTGGCTGTTTGTTCTACTGGGCACCATGGTTTGACCGAACATGGTAGCTCTCTACAGCCTGTCTATAGCTCCGGCGCTTCAACGCAGCTTTTCTTCCACAAGCTGGACCCAGCTACACAGCGATGTACCAACATCTATTCTTCACGAACTATCCTCAATCCGTGAGGAACTTCGTCGTACACAAAGACATTTGTTGGACAACACGCGTAGCTCACACAAGGAAGGTGTAGCTATGGAGGCATTATTATCAAGCAAAAGCAACAAGAATAAGAAACACTCCTTAGCTCAGAGCAGCTAGAATTCAGTGAAGATCGGCGTCTGCCTCTGAGAATGAATACTTCCTATGGATCACAAACCATGGCTTCCTCGATTGGCCATCTCTGCTACCTGCATAAAGAGCTGCTGAAAGGGTATATGAGCTACATTGTGGATGGTCTGTGTCCTGATGACTGGGCGCAGTGGGCGCTGGCGCAAAAGCTTATGGTAGTGAGCCTCTCCCCCAGCGACGTTGTTTTGCTAGAGCTCTAATCCAGTACTCCAAGCGCCTTTTGGTCTTGCCCACCTGGTGACACAGTGCGATGGACACACTACTCTTGCAAGAGCTTCGACTGTATAAATAGAAGAGCGAGAGAGAGCAAAGCCTTTGCTGACTGCACAGATTGCTTTGAGCTCACTGAGCCACAAAGAAATCGTTGGGTGATTCCCCGTGATTGCCATGACTTCATGAAGATCGAGCAAATTCTGGGGGGCCATCCGCATTGGGCTTGATCTGGGCGACGGCAGTGGCTTTGCAGCTCTCCTGTTTGAGCACAATGTCACGATCATCACCTCCACTCTCAATCTCAACGGCCCCTTCAACAAGTTCGTTGCACTTAGATCGACGCTACCACCCATCCCATCTGAGTCCAAATGCAACAACGAATTATGAATCAAACAATTATGCTGGTAGCTTGTGGATGGCATGTCCACATTGCAAAATGCAGTATGAATATTATAAGACGTATCTGAATTTCAATCTCAAATGCAGTAAATGTCTAAACATTTTTGTTGCAAGAGATATACATAATGCATCTGTAAATGGTATGAATACATCATTTGAGTATCCAAATTCTCATGCTATTGTGGGCACTCAACAGCCTCAGGGTTTTATGTTCTATCCAAGCGTCCACAACTCGTTCGAAAGCAGTAGTTTTCCAGGCTCTTGTATTACTCAAGTTGCAACAGCAAGTGCAATTCCAAGTGTTGCTACAGGAAGGGACACTATGAATAAAGTATTTGGAAGCAGCAATTTTTCAGGTCTGATACTGTTCAGATTGCAATAGGAAATGCAGTTCCAGGTGCCGCTACAGGAACGGACACTATGAATAAAGGAGGTTGCAATTTTCCAGGCTCTGGTTTTGCTCAAGTTGCAACAGGAAGTGCAGTTCCAAGTGCTACTATAGGAAGGGACACTACGAATGAAAGAGACATCAACTTTCCAGGCTCTGCTACCGCTGAAGTTGCAACAAGAATTCTGAGTGCTAGTACAGGAAAGGACACTATTAATAAGGTTCACTCTAGCCGTAAGGTAGAAGATTTCCAAAGTCGAAAAAGATTGAAGAAAGCTACACCTCGTGATGAAGATGAGTATGAGCATGAAGAAGAGTATGAGGAAGAGGTTAAGAAGTTGAACATATTAGTGTCAGACAGCCAAGAGGGCCCACACGATGCTGCTATGGAGTGTGAAATTCGAAGATCATCTAGGAAAAAAAACAATATTGATCATAATTTTGATGGCAGTGATGATGATGATCTGGTAGCTTTCCCACGTTCAAGAAGAGGTAAAGCTGATGTACGTGCTACTGCAGAGTTGTAGAATTGAAATATTGTACCAACTGAAGTGCATCGAAGTTCGAAAAGGCAACTTGATGAACATGTTGTTGTTATCCATCATTATTTGGTAAGCAGGATGCAATTTTTGGTTAGATCCAGTTGGATTCTAGTTGCACTACAGGTGGACAGATTCTTGGGGAGCTATCAGCGGGTAATGGATACTTGGTGATCAGATGGTATAGGGTAGATGGTTCTGGAGCTACCCTACATGATATGCTATGGATCGTGGGTGAGTTATTCATCACGATAGTGGATCTAGTCTGCATTTGCTTTGGCTTGGACGCTATGATGGATACAGTGTTGGGGAGATAGGCTCCTTGGTGGGAGGCCTATGTACTGGTCAAATCAGAGTTGGCAATGTCAAGCATGGAAAGTTGAACCTACATGGGATGTAGGACAGACAGATCATCATCAGTATCTTTGGGAGGTGGGCGGGCTACTCAGGTATAGCCTATGGTGAGGTTTGTGTACATTTACTCGTTAAGTCCTTGGTAGACTCTTGTGCTTGGAGCATGGGGAATGGATGGGGATTAGCTTTCAGGACTTATTGGACAGTTGGATATGCTTGGACGTGAGGGCATCTTGGTTACAGGTGCAGGCCATGATTGAGAGGATCTGATTTGGAGACCAGTGGTGTAGCAGGGAATCTACAGGTGACACAGATATTGGTATGACAGGATACCACTTATGGGCAAGCCTTGGTCATGTATTTGACGCTTTATCATTCGTGTTGGTTTGCATGAGTGTGTGTGGGCTTGCATGTTGCCTTGTCACGGGAGTTTAGATCTGAGTCAGAGTTGTATGTGGTTGTGCATTTGCTACGTCAGGAACATAGTAGTCATTTTATGCTCATTGACTTGTCATTGTCTACTAGCTATTTATCTGGTGAGGGTGCAATCTTGTGGTGGCAGTAAGATTTCCTCAGGTTGAGCCTCAGTCGCTCATGTATGTCAACTTTATAGGTCTGTGCTTGTAAGTGTCTGATAGGATGTCAGCCTAGCTAGATGGAGGATGTAAGTCTCATGGTGGCAGTGGGATTTCCTCAGTTTGAGCCATGTGGCTCATGTGGTCCACTTGTGGTCAAGCTGGATTGGGGACGAGTCAGTTGGTCGAGAGTGTGGTAGACTCTCTATATGAGCATTGGGTTTACATGATACTTTGTGAGTCAAACCTGGTGGTTTGTTGGTGTGCTTGAGTGTGAGTCAAGTACGTAGTAGTTGTGATATGCATAACATCTTTTGGACACTCCAGACGCTGCTGCAACATATTGTTTTGCAGTCTTATCACATTTGAGCTTAAGGGAGAGAGCTGGAAATCAGCTTGTAATCTGATTCATTAGTATAAGCTCTAAATGTGATGATGTAATTAGTGTACAGTTTATTTGGTTTACTGTATATGGTTGTGATCGGGACGTGACCCCGTTAGGATATATTGATAGGGCACTGATCTCGTAGACGGCTACTTGGGTTAGCCGGGTAGCCACACATAGGAAGAATTAGCCTGTACATAGTTATTTATAGTACTTGCTATACTTGGAGGCATGTCCCAAGTTTGTCGGTTGAATTTGGCCATATTGGGCCCGACCTTAATTTGACAGGTGATAGGCCAATTTTAGGACACTTGCCTTTTCATGCACTTTGCAAATACTCTATATGTACAGTGTTTCTTTGTACTAATAGCTTTTGTTGTGCCATCTTTGAGAGCTTGTGAGGAGTGGCTATGGTGATTGTGTGATGTGATCTGCATACTGCACTAGATCCTAACTGAATTTCAACTTTCTTCACCAACTGATGACGTGTTAGCATCACGTTCATCTGGGGACAAAAGCTATTTTCCAGTTTTGCAAATTTATTAATGATATTATTGGACTTGCACATGCAAATGACATATCATACCTGAGCAACTGTAGCATCTCCTTGAGTGCCACCCCAATGGACTCGTCATCCACATACTATGCTCACCTGATGTCTCCGATCCTGGTCACCATCCTGCTAGACAAGCCGAACTCAAAAGCATCACCTGCTCCACCTGGCTCCTAGCATCTGCTCGCTCTCCCTGGCTATGTGCCACTCGACACCATGCCAACGCAAGCCTGTCCCTGAGTCGCCGCTCATGGGATCTCGAGACTACTGTCTCCCTGATCGTACTGAGGTATATGCTCTGAGTGACTTCCTCTAAGCTTCCCCTGATCTCACCACCTGAGAATCTGCACCATGGAAATTCCAACACTTGTGCCAAGCCTAGACTCTTGCAAATACAGCCAAATGCATGAAAGCTATAGATAGCTTATCCACACCCGTGATGGTAGATGTCTCCCCATCGATGCCAATGTCCAGAAGCATGCACTTTGTTTACATTGTTGTTTTGGGGATGGACATTGGCAACAACATGGTTATACATCAACCATATCTCACTATTTCTGAATTGTTTCAAATATTGTCCAGGGAGAAAAATGTACCATAGCTGTGACAAGCTATTGCTCCTTTATGTGTCTTCAATTTGTTTGATGAGAAACTAGATACACTTATGTCGTACGTCATTGTCAATAAAAGTACTTGTTGATCTCGTCGAAGATATTGTTTGTTCTGGTTCTGTGGATGTCAAATTTCATCACTCTCATTCTCATTCTTGGGCTTTCATTATTTGTATATGTAAAGTTTTGGATGAATATGAATGAAAGGAGATTTTAGAAGTACCTCAATTAGAAAGCTCTAGAAAAACAATACAGAAAACTTTCAAGAAGGTGGTATCAGAGAACTGTAAAACATGGATAACAAAATATGCATTGACATGTATTAGAAAACAATGTTAAGGTAGAGAACAAAGAGATATTTATAGTAATGTGATTGTAATGTTTACACAAATGTAGCACACCATGTGCCTTTTTCACGGAGCTTGGAAAAATAAAAACTCGCGAAACTCGTAGAAAATGTACTCGCAAAATGCCAAGCCCACACACAAATGTGGATGCCCTATTATCATAAAAGAAAATTCGCAAACACAATAGATCGAGTGAGGGCACATGTCATTGCATGAATGCAATGTGTCACTCCTATGTTAATCACAAATGTTTCAACTCTTAGGCCCAACTTTAAGAGCCATTATGCCCACTAGGACATGTCCCCTAGTTAGCATAACAAAAGTACGTGTGACTACTATACATGACTATCATATAAGGTAAAACAAATTTCACTTTTTGATAGTAGGGAGGTCAAGTGAAGGTGTATAAGAGCCTGTTACCACATAGGGAGGGCAAGCGAAGGTGGAATTTTCTACTTGAAAACATTGCCTAGCATGTTGAGTTGTCGAGGACAAATTGAAAAAAGTGGACCAATGATGTTGCAAGCATTCAACCACTTATCACTTCAATTTAAATGAAGGATGATCCTTTGATTGTTGTCATCTCTCTTGCCTAGGCACAAAAAACACATTAGGTGTAGATGCTCTCATCATTCTAATTTGAAATATGCACTTATCACTTTGATTTTAAAGAGGGGTGGGGTGATCCTTTGATTGTTGTAATCTCTCCTCCATTTGAATTTTGGCATATACTAATAAGGGGGCCAGGCCAAGCAATCTCACTTGCTAGCATGAAACTAGCCACTGACTAGTTGAAATCGTCCCCCTTAATTATTGATGTGGCCTAACTTTTTTTTTTAACATACATATTAAGCAAACAGCTTGGCAATGCCATTTATAGAGCTAGTCTCCTTAGATGTCACTGCACAGTGGTCGGCATTCGAGCCTACACCTTTCCGGTGACAGTCAACAAGTCTACCCAATGCACTCCACTTTGATGGATGTGGCCTAACTTTCACTACTAGCACTTCATCTGGCCAAGTTTTCTTTTCGACACCATCTCTAACAGGCCGTTTCCATGTCCACCCTCTCACCCCCCACAATGCATCACCTTGCGTCAGGTGGACACCTTGAGAGTTCACCTGTTCTCTCCAAGAGCTAATTTCAAGAAAAATCACAAACCCGTTGAGCAACCCGTGCTGTTGTGCAACATCAATGTGCTGTGCCCGGTTACCGGGCACTGGGACCGGGACCGGTGACCGGTGAGCATGTAAATGGGCTCTAATGTGCTCATCAACTTCGTCTGAAATCTGAACCCGAGGTTCCTTATTTATGAAATGTACTACTAACAAGGAGCAGTTGGATCGTTACTTCCTGCTTCATTTCTCTTCTTCATTTTCGAGCGCATTCCCGTCATCTCCATGCCATTTTCTGATTGTTCTGATCCTTTTCCAGTAGGGTGTGCAGTAGGCGTGTGCAGTAGGTGTGAGTGAGAAGATTATGATGTATAGGCTCTTCGGTTGAGGTCGGTGTTTTGATGGCAAGGTGGAGGAGCATGTGGTCCGGGAGCTTGGATTAGGTTTAGCAAAAGTTTTATTTTACGTTGCGATCCACATTGAGAGGATAAGGCGCAGGATTTGGAAGGTTGGCGAGTATGGGGTGTGTATCTTGTTTCGGTTCATGGCATCAGCAGGATGCAAAGCCTTTGAAGAAGGATGATAGTGGTCGTGGAAGCGACTTTCCGGTTTCGTCTGCCAAACATCTGGCAACTATTTCTTCAGGTTGCTCGTCTTATCGTCCTGTTACTAGCCTTCTTCTGATTATGTTTATCGTGATGAAATGTTGTGCGGAGTATCTCACTATCATCGCTTTCATCTTCCTTTTGTGAGTATTCTTTGTATGCTGGTGTCTTGCTTCATGCTTTCTTGTAAGGATTTTCAGCTTTTTTATTCATGATCCTGAGATTGAGGTTCTCTAAGCTATCATGAAGATTCATATTTGGAGATCCCCTTTGATAGTACTTCGCTTTGTAGAAAATGTAATCTACTCGATCAGAATTTAACCGTTGAATCTAGACAGCTGAAATATTAGAGAATTTATTAAGCTATCTGCATACAAACCATGAGAAAATGAACATTAAAATGAAACAAGATATAGTAGAAAATATCGAAGCTATCTGCATACAACTCATGAGAAAATGAACATTAAAACGAAACAAAGTATAGTAGAAATTATTGAAGCTATCTGTATGCAACTCGTGAGAGAATAAATATCAAAATGAAACCACTCTGTTATGGGCAGCATAAAGAACACAAATAGTATTGAGGTTTGTAAAGAAAAGTATACAAAACAACTGTCCTTATAAGCTGCAGGTTTCTGAGCACTCGCATTCCCTTGAGTTCTTCCTGTTCTGCATAGCATCCAGCTGTGCAAATGCATTAGGCTCGTGTCAAGTCTGCTTATGGGACAAATGCAAATCCAATGATTCTCTGTCGGTAACTGGCCCAAGCTGCATCTGAGCTTAAGGTTTTTATAAAATCCTGAATGGCAATGTGGGCCACTTAGAAAGAGCAAAACACATTCTGTCTACGACTGCCCAAATTTTCTCAACAAAAGCTTTGCCTCTATTTATTGTCTCATATTCGTGAGTGATCATAGTATTGGACTTATCCTTGTTTTTCAGCTTCGAACATTCTTGTGAACTACTGCAATCATTCCATATTTTAAATGATTTAATCAATGGTGCTAACTTTTTGGTTGGATCACATTAATCCACAACCCTCTCCCCCTTCAGCCCCAAAACTCCTTGCAAATCAAACTTAGTAGTGCTTCGAACTTTGTTTGCTTATCCTTTGTAGGATTTAGATTCAGTGTCAGAGCTATGTAGCTCTGGAGCTATGTAGCTCTGGTTATCACAAAATAAGTTTCAGGTTGATCTGTAAGATGCTCAATCGATCTAATCTATGATGGCATGATTGATTGATTGCAATGATCAGCACCCTGAAATTTTATGTCCAATTGAGGATCCCATTGCTGAAAGTTGGTCTGAATTAAAATGCTTTGATAGATTGCTATTAGTTCCCTCCTCATCCAACTTGAGCTGGAAAATGCCTTTCTCAAGAAGAACCTGGTGGTGGCATTTCTGTCTTGACCAGTGTGTCCTACATTTCTTTTCATGTTTGAGCTCCACTCTCATGTTTGGCACCTACAAATCCTTCAGATTTAAGACAATCACTGCCAGAGCCTTTCCATCATGTCTCCAAAGCTGCAGCATTTGCTTCAGGTCTTACCTCAGTTTCATCCTTGGCATCCCACGGGTCGTTTTCTGATAGAACCAACTTTAGTCTAATTTTCCATGAATGGAAATCATTTTTCATTGAATTTATCGATGAGACCAATTTCAGCAGAACTGGTCTCAATCTACAAAATGTTCATACTTTATGTTCTTTACTTGGGTTATCCTATTCTTTGTCATCCTGCTCTGATACCATGTAGAAAATTTAAGCTACTTGACCAGAAACAGTTGCAAAGTAGCCAGGTTCCAAAATCAAGATATAGACAGCACATAGTTGAAGCTATCTGCATACAACATATGAGGAAATGAACAGCAATTTGAATCTACTCTGTTGAGAGCGGAACAGAGGCACAACAGGATTACACTTTGTAACAGTAGTCTCCAAAAATTTGCAGTTTTGCTAACCCTCACACATTCCCTCTATGAGGCTTTGTGTCTTCATGTGGACCTACTTGTTTTATTGTCCTGCATTTTTACGATTAACATGTTAAAGGCCTTATCCTTGTTATTTTGTAGTAAGCATTTTTGTAAACTACAGCAATTAATCAAGTGTTTATTAAGCTGATGAATGTTAATTTCTTCTGTTACACTAATCCACTACCTGCTTAACCTTTTGCGTCAATCCTAGCTCAGGTTTGTGTTAGACTTGTTCCTTCTCATCCTGGTGACAATAGCTGTTTGGATTTCACACCGTCATTTCTATAATTATTCCTGCTTATTACATCTCCAGTTCAGCCTTGGTGCTACTGTTATGATCTTTGAGTCATGCTATATTGGAGCCTCAAGGCAAAAGCAAATCTATGATGGCAAATGCACACATAGCTAAGTATCTTTTTGATGATTCTGCAGATGACTTGAAACCAAAAGTCTCACTTGACAACAGGAGTGAATCACCCAAAGAAGGGTCAACACAAATTTCAGCTCAGACATTCACTTTCCACGAGCTTGCAGCTGCTACTAGAAATTTTAAGCCTGAATGTCTCCTAGGAGAAGGTGGCTTCGGCCGTGTGTACAAAGGCCGCCTGGAGAGCACTGGTCAGGCAAGCACTATCAACTATCTTCTTGATGTTATTTTTTAAGGTATTCAGCTGAAGCTTCTGTATGTGCCTTCGTATCAAACAGCTGCCAATTCTCTTACCTTGCAACCCTGCGACTGAGTGATCCCTGTAGGTTGTTGCTGTCAAGCAACTTGATAGAAATGGTCTTCAAGGAAATCGTGAGTTTCTGGTGGAGGTACTTATGTTAAGCATGCTCCATCACCCCAACTTGGTGAATCTGATTGGCTATTGTGCCGATGGGGAGCAAAGAGTCCTGGTGTATGAGTACATGCCACTGGGATGCGTCGAAGATCACTTGCATGGTAACATCCATAACTGTACTCTTTCAGCCAGCATATGTGCAGCTGAGTTTTTCTTTACTTGTATTGATTCTTCTCCTATTCTGAAAAAAGCACTAGGATCAACTGAAGAATTTTCTTTGCTAGGATCTGTTCTTGTTGTGTTGACTTGAAAGAGTTTACAGCATCTAAGAGAAGAAACCTGTTTGGGAGTTGATTCTATGTAGATCTTCCACCCAATAGAGATGCACTGGACTGGAATGCAAGAATGAAAATAGCTGCTGGTGCTGCAAGAGGTCTGGAGTATTTGCATGATAAAGCAAACCCACCAGTCATATATCGTGATTTCAAGTCATCAAATATATTGCTGGATGCAGAGTTTCATCCGAAATTATCTGACTTTGGGCTAGCAAAGCTTGGTCCCATCGGGGATAAGACACATGTCTCTACCCGTGTCATGGGAACTTATGGCTATTGTGCACCTGAATATGCTATGACAGGTCAGCTGACTATAAAATCAGACGTGTACAGCTTTGGAGTAGTTATGTTAGAGCTTATCACTGGGAGAAAGGCAATCGACAATGCCAGAGCAGCCGGAGAGCACAACTTGGTAGCATGGGTAGGAGTTCCAAGAAATTACTTTTTATAGAAAAAGGTTGAATTTTGAAAGTATTGCTATTCTAGAACTTGTTCCCCTCCTAGGTTTGGGGTTGTTTGCCATTCTGATTTATTTCTTCTTATTTCACACTTTATGGTACTTCTTGGGGGCATTTTGTTTGTTGCACTTGTTTTTTTCATTTTACTTCCTACAGCATTCTTGCTTGGAGCTTACTAGCCCTTTTGGGCACTTATTTGCAGCTTTCTTGCTTGCAGAACAGGCCAAAATTCTCAGTTAGTTTTAAAAAAAAAGACACATACATTCTCTTCTGCCTTGATGGAAATGAATATCACCCTATCTATACCTCTTGTGCTGACACTACACCTGCTATTACCAGATGAACAGCTCCATGGTACTGCTGTGCATGCCATTTATCATACTAAATCAATGTGCTAGTATCTATAGCTTCAAAAGACAACTTATAGAATCGATCAGATTGTTGTGACCATAGATATACTTTCTTTCTACATGACATCTTGTTGTTTTCCTGGCTGCAGGCTCGCCCTTTATTTAAAGATCGGAAAAGGTTTCCATGTATGGCAGACCCTCTGCTTCACGGTCGATATCCAATGAGAGGATTGTATCAAGCTGTTGCTGTTGCAGCAATGTGTCTTCAAGAGCAAGCTGCAACTAGACCACTTATTGGTGATGTGGTTACAGCACTAAGTTTTTTGGAAACCCAAACATATGATCCAGGGGTTCAGCCTATCCCTAATAACAGATTTGCTCCAGGAACACCATCGCGAGATCGAAGGGAGAGAGACAGGTCTGTGAGGAATGAACTGCATGGAAACAATGTTGTCTCATCTCCCACTGATGATCAAAGAAGAAGGGAACATAGGAGTGGGCAAGGAAGCCTGCAGTCTCCCTCACGGCATACTCGGGCATCTCCTGATTTCTATTGAAAAGATGCTCACCATACCGAGGCCAACAATGAAGAGATGGAGAAACCCCACGAAGTGGGTTCTATTCAAAAGAGAGATCTCCATGAAGTATATTTCAGGACGAAACATCAAGATTAGGACCATCTCAAGGATGCGTGTGAAGGGGCAATTGATGTGGGAGGAAAAGCATTGGGAGAAAAAAAAGAACAATTGTTCCAGAAAAGGGGATCCGCTTGGATACTGCCCATCTGTTGTAAGGCAAAGGGCTCTTTTGATTTGGAACCAAAAGAATTATTCAACTAGGTCTGAACAGCTGTCGATGATTATATCCTCCCTATAAAAGAGGCATTTATGCTCCTGGTAGGATCTTGAAAGCTTTGTTGGAAAGCTTCAATCCCTACATGAAAATCTGGCAAGTGCCAAGAAAGAACACAAGGTAGCATGCCTGATAGTCGAATTCTGCTGAGATTGTGGAAATTGAAACATTACCAATGCTCATTTCCAGTTTCGGTAGGAGTGTATTTACAATGTAACCCCGTCAACAACAAAAGTAAGAGGAAGGAATAGGAGTTAGAAATTTTGGGTATGCAATAGGAACAATTTGGTATTGGATATTCTTAGGTACATGCGATTGGTGAAATTTAAAGCATTTTGTAGGGACAGGAAAATATCAAGACTTGGTTGAAATGTCTCACCAGGACTGGAGTTTTCAATCACGAGGTAAGTTTTTTAGCATAGCGAGATACCTAGATGAGCTTCTGATCCTGTTCTTTGACATGTCATTTTGAATTCAGTAAGCAGGCCTACTGTTATCAGGAGTTGCATGATCCATGCAAGAAGTTTTTTTTTTCAGGTGAGAAGCACTTAGCTACTCAGAGAAAGACCCTGAGGCTATCTCCTACAAGGAGGTAAGCCTTAAAAAAAGGGCTATACATTCAACTTGAGAAAGAGGCTCTCAAGATACTTCATTTAACTTAAGAAATTGAATTTAAATGGGCCCATCAATTATGTGATCCAGCTTTAGTAAGGCAGGGCCCTCAAATTTTATCACATGAAACTACCATAAATTTGCCATGTTATTGCTCGCTGGTTTGTCTTTTGACGAGTGAAGATGTTAAAATCTGAAGTTTGAAAAGCAAAGCCACCATTTATCAATTGTCCTGGCTTGATCACAGCAGTAGCATGTCAGCATCACTTGTCCTTTCTAGGAAACTTGGTGTGTAACTTATTAAAGACATGAAAGAGATTCAAAACATGGTAAGTTTAACCATAATTTGCTATCTGTACACTTCTCAGCTCTCTCGATGACAGCAGGCATATGAAAGCCTTAAAAGAGCTTCTTTTGAATGTTAGAATGTAGCCTAAGTATACTGTGTGAGAAAATGTCACGATTTTTGACTTAAATTATATTATGAACCTGTCAACCTATAAGAATAGCTTAAAAATCTACAAGGGTCCTCAGGTCCCATTTATAGATAACTTGGAAACTATTTGATTTTAAAATTGGACCCAAAAGACACCTTTCATTGAAGTGCACCTCTTGAAGGGCAACCTTCATGGGAATGTGCCCCTTCAAAGGTGAGCATATACTATGGGCTAGGTCATCGATGTTTGGAGGCCCGTTGTAAGGATGTATTGGCAAGTCTTCTTGTCGAGCCGAAGTAGTGGCCCAAGAAGATGAGCCATTATATCCTTACCATGGGTTGACAAAAATCTATGATGATACATACATAATGTGTCTCACGGAAATTTAGAATAAAGTTATGGACATAATTTGCAAATCCATTAATTTTTCAATTCGTGAGAGCTAGGTATTTTCAAAATTTTATTTGTGAAGCTTATGTATTTTCAAGATTCCTTCCATGATGGTTAAGTAATTCCAAGATTCCATCCATGAGGACTCTATATTTTAAAGGGACGAAAATAATAGCCAAAATTTGAAAAAAAAAAATGAGATACCCTTATCATGTCGTAGGTAATTTTGGTCTCCAAACTCAATTTGGGCCATTGGTTAATTGATGCAAGAGATTTGAGTGCATTACCTCTCTCTCTCTCTCTCTCTCTCTCTCTCTCTCTCTCTCTCTCTCTCTCTCTCTCTCTCTCTATATATATATATATATATATATATATTTGCTTAATGTTTTTGAAAACGCGTTAAGAAATATGGTCATAAATGTGTTTTTGAAATGGGGGAGCGTTTCTCAAAAATGTTTTTTTTTTTTTTTTTGTTTTGTTTTTGTGGGCAATATGGGTATTAAATTAAAGCATTAATTAAGGGCAATATATCTATGTAGGTTGCCGAATGGCTTGGGTACAATGGAGTGGTTTAATTTAGGTGGATCAATCCTTGTTTGAATCTGTCTAGGGGTTCAGTTAAATTAATATCTTTTTTTTTTTTTGCGTCAATGATTTTGGATTCAGAAACGTGTTTTTGGGCAACTATGATATATATTTATTTATTAATTGTAAATAATGTATTCTATAGGAATGTAATGTGGTTGTCACCAATATTGATTGTCTACAGCATTCTTTGGCCACTAGTCTTCTATTACCCATTATTGAGCTTTTAATGCTTTGTGCTTTCATTTGTTCTTATCATCTATTCCTAGCTTGGGTTGGCTTGATTATCAAAAATCTATTGGACCTATTTAATAGTTAATTGTTGTCATTTGATTATTATCATTGTTTATGTTAATAATGAAATGATTGAGCACCAATATTTTCTCTGTGGTTATCAGCTCTTAACGTGTGAGCAACAGTTATCCACATATAAGTGATATCAGTAGGGCAAAATCACATATACTGCATTGTTTCACCACTACTATGTTGACGCCTACCATAAAAACTAGGAGCAACAACGGTTTTTGTTGCTTTTTCTGATGCAAGCAAAAGACCGCATTTTTTTTTACCATCTACCATGCTCATACAAGTTATTTTGCTCCCGCTTGGTATGCCCTGGATTGCTCACATGGTCTTGTGGATCTATCTCTCCACAATAGCACTTGATAATTGAAGATGTCGTTTGATGATGCGTTCACGATCAGGCACTTTAGCATGAGCAATACTATGTCTTGGCACCTTCATGTACATAATGTTGGCCCTATGGGATACATTCACATCATCTTTCGCCCAATCAACAACTGGGCATTTCTTAGGAACCCTCTTCTCACTGCCACTAAAAGTGGAAGAAGCAGAAGACAACAATGCAAAATCAACAACATCATGCACTATATTGACAAACGGTTGTCCTTGCATGGCACATGCTTTATTGGATGCTACTCTATTGATGAACTTTTCTAGGCTCGGCCCCATTGTCGGCCTTTCGCATAGCAAGCATATCAAACACTTTGCAAAATTGCATTAACCATATCACCCACACATGCCTTGTAAAGAGACAATTGTGAACGTTAGGCCTCGACAACAAGCCAACTACCATGTCTAGACTGCCAATCAATGTAGCATTCATTAGGATTTTACAGATATAAATTTTAAAAAAAAATCAAAAACATATCCAAACTCCTACTTACTCATATGCCCACCGCATTCATATATCGGTCCTAGTGAGAGTTGTTGGATTTATCTCCTCTACTCTCCTAAATCCCATGTTAAAGGCTAGTTCCATTCATAACGTTGTAGACTTACATGCATTGTCGCACAATACAGGCAAGATGAAGAAGCCCGACTATTGGGCTTGGCCGACAAATCCTATTGGGCTAGGTCGACTTTTCCGACGACACATTGACTTGTCAACTATCTCGACCTAATTGGCCATGTCAACGACTTGCTCAACGACCAAATAAATCGAAGCCTTTTCACGCCCGCTTCCTGTACTGTGAACAACCTTGACAATGACAACAGCCGTCACGATCTCCTCCAGACGACACAATGGCTCCATGCCATCTCTTTGTACATACATTTGCACAAGTGTAATATAGTAGATCCTTGCAATCTATTCATAGCCTAGTTAAAAGAGACAGACACTGTAGATGCTTTCATGCATCGATTATTTCTTCAGACTGATAGTCAGTAATAAGCTCATAGCTTTTACAGAGTGGAGTTAGCTTCTTGAGCATGTGCGATTTCGTCCATTATTTGTCTTGTGCTCACATCATCAAACTGACATGTATTCCTATACATTAATATGAATCAATCACTGTCATTTGCATTCAGAGTTCTTGTCAATATTGTATGCGTTGCTACTATGTCTTCATGTCTGACATTCTTACTACTTTGTCTAATTGTCTGCTCTTCTGCTTCCGCAAACAACCGTGCAATCAGGCTCTAGTTTAATCTTGTGTTCGCCTACTGTTACCAGTAGTGCACACATAGAGGAACATCCGTTCTCCAGCATGGTATCAGAGTAGTAACTACTACTCTCTGATCCTTTTATCTGATACCAGCCCAGCATGGTATCAGAGCATATCTGATTCCTTAAGTGATTTTATCTCAGAGCTATTTCTATAGCTTGATAAGCTTCCCAGAGGATTAACAAAGTGTGTACCCCGGTCACTGACAATCTTGATCGGACATCCAAATCTAATTATAATATTTTCATACAGAAACTTGGTCGTAGATTTCGCATCAGCATCTTTGACAGCTTTGGCTTCAACCCACTTGGTCATATAATCAGTTGCTACGATAATGTATCGGGCCTGAGATCCTTACGCGGCAGGATGAATGGGACCAACATAATCCAGTCCCCATTTTTCAAACGGTGCTTGCGATAAAACCGGATGCAAGGGTTCATAATTCTGTCGAGTAGGTCGTCATGCTTGCTGGCAAACATCACATGTCCGAATAAAATTTTTGTGTCCTTATGAAGCGTAGGCCACCGACAACCTGATTGCAAAAGTTCGCAAACAATAATATCTGTAGAGAAGTGTCCTCCGCCCATGCCATCATGTGAAAACATAATTAAATCGGGTACTTCATGTGGTAAAACACATTTACGGAGAATATTGTCTGATCCACAATGATACAATTGTCCTGCAATCAATTGATAAGGTTGAGCCTTATGAATCAATTGTCTCTTCTGTACTTTTGTCAAAGAGTCATTCGGTTGTCCTAGCATCAGGTACTCAACAATATTCGCTACCCACTCAGGTACTGCTTCGACATAGAACAATGCAGCATCTGGTAATTCATCATCCACTTCAGTGTTAACTGGTGCAGATTCGATTCGCAAAACGTGATCGGCAAGATAATGTTGCTTTCCCTTTCGAACCACAATTTGAAAGTCAAATTCAGTCAATAATAATAACCATCTTGCAATACATCTAGTATTGCATGTCTTGTTTACCAAGTAAAGTAATGGCTGATGATTTGTATAAAATGCAAAGTGTGTTTCCTTGAGGTAGTGACGAAATTTTCGAACAGAAAAAATCATGGCTAACGCTTCACATTTTGTTGTTGAATAATTCTTCTTCGGATCTGTAAGTTGTCTGCTTGCAAATCGTATAGGATAATCCTTCTTATAATCTCCTAGCTGCGTCAAAACTGATCCAGTGGCGTATTTTGAGGCATCCGTATGAACATGAAATTCTATCATCCAATCTGGAGAACGCAGTACTGGTGCTGGAGTTAATGCTTTTTTTGATTTTTCAAAGGCTTCTAACGCCTCTACTATCCAAATAGGAACAATGGTCAATTTGTATATAGGTCGTGCTAAATCCGCAAAGAAGATAATAAAAATTCGATAGTAGTTCGCATGACCCATAAACACATAAACTCCACAAATTGTTGTTGGTGGTGGCAATTCCACAATAATCTTGATCTTAGAATAATTTGTGGCAATACCATGTCTTGATATCACATGTCCAAGCACAACTCCGTGGGAAACCCATATCTGGCTTTTTTCTAGATTTAGAGAAATTTGATATTTGCGGCATCTTTCAAATACTTTCTCCAATCGATCCAGATGGTTTGCATCTATACTATGGACTCCAGGTCATCCAAGTAAATTTCAAGGAATTATAATCTTTAAAAGCAAATTGCATTACTCATTGGAACGAACTTGGTGCATTACAGAGTCCAAACGACATTACTTTGTAAGCATAGGTGTCCCATTCTGTTGCAAAAGTGATTTTGTGGCGATCGGCAAGTGCAATCTTAACCTGGTTGTAACCACTAAATCCATCCAAGAAACTATTAGCTTCTGCTCCAGCAAGACGATCCAAAATGGTTTCAGTAAAAGGTAACGGAAAGTGATCCTTCCGTGTCAATTTGTTCAACGCTTTGAGATTCACACAAATTCTCAATTTTCCATTCTTCTTAGAAACAATGACAATCGGTGAGATTCATTCGGTATGTTCGATCTCATAAATGAAATCGACGTCAAGCAGTATCTAAAGTTCTTTCTTTATCAGGTCCGCAACATTAGGATTACAACAATAGAACTTTGTAACCTTTGGAACTGCATCAGGTACTAAAGGTATGGTATGTTCAATCACTGAAGTCGGAATACCTTTTAGATCTTGATAAGTCCATGCAAAGCAATCTTGATACTTACTAAGTAACATGCGGAGTGCTTGATCCAACTTGTACAATCTTTTCCAGTTCTCCTGGTGCGACAAGATTCATTGGTTGTGTCCTAGCTGGACCATCGTAAACATCTTTTGAGTCTGGCATGTGTTTTTCAAGTTCACGATGTGCTTTAGGTAACATGATAACCACATCATCCAATGTATAACGTTTAAAATGCTTGGGCATATCATGTTGGACTACATCTGCTTGTTCCTTTTCGAAAGGACTTGTCTTGGATCTTCGCTTAGCCTTCTTAGCAGGAATTGATCTTGGAGGTGCTGACTTCCGAGACGATGATGTCTTGCTAGAATTCTGACTTGTAGAATCATCCTCGACTTTTCCTTTGCCTTTATCCAGTAAGGGTGGCACATTCGTTGAATTAATCTTTTGAGGAGGATTTTCCCATTTCAAGACCTTATTATAATAATGCTTAGCTTGTTTCTTCATCATCGATCATGTGATCCTATCTTCCTTCAATATAACTACATTAGGCGGTTTTATTGTTGGTTCATCAGGAACATTACGCACTCCAAATCTGGTCAGATCCATATGATTTAGAATCTGCTTATCCGTAGGTTCTGCATTGCCATCATAAGTCAAGGCATGACTCTACTCCCGCAATTCTGACAGGTATATCTTCAACCATTCCTCACAGACGAACTATCGTTTGACCAGTTAGCTTGACATTTAGGCCCTGCGACATTAAAAGTCCCGCAAAAAGACCTAAAGTCCTTTTATTGACTTGTAACTAGTCAAATCTCTATGTGATCATCGGGTTGGACTTACACACGCAGGGTGCCAAATCCCTCTCACTTATTAACTAGGGTTAGGGTTGCCTTGGGACCCTCCAACAATGGGATGACTAGTTTTCTATATCTTAATATCTATGTCCCTTCAACACAATTTGGATTTTTTTTTAAACGACTTAAGAAAAAGATACTACAATCATAAAGCCAATCGACTTAATGATTCTTAGAAGAAATTCTTGTCAAAAACCTAACAGTAAGGACTCCAACAAAACAATCTTAGACAACATGGATATGCGTAAGATATGTAGTTTTTACGAAAGGGCTAGAATAGCATGAATATGCCCTAATACCTTGGGAAAACATTGGAAATCTCTTACTAATAATTAATCATGTCTATCCAAAGTAATGTCCCTATACCATGGTTGATATATGATTTCTGTATAGCATGGTTTTGCTCAGAAACAATCATACAATCAATCATGGCAAAACTTAACCTTACCCTAATAAATGTTACTTTAGACTTTTGGTGAGATACAGCTGGAAAGCATGGATATGCTCAGGAGTATGGACAACAGTGCGTGACATACCTTACTATGCCAGGGTCACTTGGGTTAGTATGCCATGGATTTGTCCTAATACCCTAGCACATGTGTTTACACCAAGTTAGTGAAAACCATTCATACTCTTTTTTATGATTAAAAATGAACTGATATAGACCAACTCCTCATAAACTGATCAGCATGGCCCTCACCCTGATCCTGTAATATTAGGGCTTGGCCTATCGCTAAGACACTACTTGTTTGGGAAGACTAGACTATGATTTAAAATGCTATTTAAAGTTGTTTAGTATAACTTCTTTTGGACATGAATAACAACTGACGCTCAGCTATGACACCTATCTTCCTCACTAAACTAACTTGTGTGGTTGTGTCTTGTGGGATGGTAGTAGGGACGTCTTGAAAGTGGTTTTGCTTTATGGTGCTTTTTAGACTGTATTTTACTTTCCAACTATATTTTACCTTGTTGGATTATGAATAAAGGCTTCAAAAGGTTTCAGTCTTGCTTTGTCAAGAGGAACTAAGTGTAGTCTTTCTCTCTCTCTCTCTCTCTCTCTCTCTCTCTCTCTCTCTCTCTCTCTCTCTCTCTCTCTCTCTCTCTCTCTCTCTCTCTCTCTCTCTCTCTCTCTCTCTCTCTCAAGATTTATATTGCAAACTATGGTTGTTGCCAAACCTTGTGGGCTACTATCAGCATGTGTTGCACTACCTTTCATATCTATCTTATAATGTAGCAAGGCCACACTAACCCTCTCTTTCTTTGGGCTGCCAAAACAACTATCCACTATGAAATATTTCAGATCCTTAAGATCCAATCTACTTGAATGACCTTTGGTTAGAAAGAGAAATACACTACCAATCTCACCAATGTAGAAAAATCAGCATCTACACACAAATTGAGATGCAAACACCAATAGAACTTGATCAAACTTGAATAAAATGATTATGTATTGTTGTTTTCCATACAAAACCAGCAAGCTACTGTATTTCACATGTGTGGATCCAAAAATAACAAATATAGATCATTCTACACATAGAATTGCAAGCAATCACCAAGATAGTGCACCAATGGATAGTAGAACCCAAAAGAACCATGTATAAGCATGAAATGAGATAGAAAAGAGAGAAAATTACTCTCTCCATGAGTTACACCCTTTTATAACAGGTCCAAACCTTATTTGGCCACTTGGTTGTCCCACCAAAATGCTAACCCTACTAATTTTGGGTCTAGATTCAATCTACCCAACTATTCAAATTGAATCTACTCAAACTCGCATTCTAACTTTCCCACACTTTCAAAAAGTGTTTATTCAAATGAAATTTAGACTAATGAGCTTTGAAAAGTCAACCTCTAAGTCTGAAACAATTTTTGGCCTCAATATGCCAAATATGGAAATATTGCAAAATGTGATGAAACTAGTTGAATTTTTCACACTCCCTCTTCAACTAGTTTTAGCATAGACTTTGATAATACTCCAAGTGAAGTCCTATGCTTCATGAACAAATCTTTTCCCAATGCTTTGGTGAAGATATCAGCTACACATTCCCTTGAAGACACATGTTGAAGCTCCACCTGCTTTGCAATGACTCACTCCCTCACAAAATGATATTGTATCTCAATATGCTTGCTCCTAGCATAGTTTTTGACAATAGAACTTTGGTCCATCATAAGAATGATCTTCTTCCTAAGAATAGATCTCCTTTCAATGATCATGTAATGCTCAAAATAGAAACAACCATAATTGATATAGAGAATAGTGTCCACTTGGGATGCTTCACTATTTCTTACATCAATTTTACATGTAAAAATGTGACTAGAACATGAAAAATCAAATAGAATGTAAATGAAATGATTCCACCATTCTTCCAAGCAAAATACAGCAAACAAACAATAAATGTGAGTGATCAACATTTGCTTGCATGTCTCCTCCTTCTTTGTCCTTTGTTGCCTTGTATCTTCCATGATACTCCATGAATGAGCCTCCATCTTCATCTTGCCATAAGATGCCATTAAGCCTTGATGACTTGACCATGAATGAGTGACATAATGAACCTCCAATAGCTTCATTTCCATCAGCAAAACCAGCCAAGAATGCTAGTACAAGCCCAACATCAAAACAATGTTCACCAATGTAGCTAGTTTTACCATATCTTGACAATTTGCACACATCCACATGAAATTGCTCAAACATGAGATAGAAAAAGTAAAGTAAACTTGAACAACACTTACTTGATACTCCTTTAACCCTACTTGAGTCTTCAATATGCTACAAAAATAGATCTATAACATCTTTGCCAATTACCTCTCCTTTGATGCTCTTGACTAGCTCCAAATTGCCAACTTCCCTTTTGACTAGTTGAAGCCCTTTGAGATCAACCTCTTGATCTTCAACTTGACCATCAAAGTCATTGAACAAAATTTGTTTTCCAGATCCAATACTTGATTTTACAGCAAGATAACATCCGTCCACTTGCATAGCTCCATGTACCCAAGAAGATCCTCCAAAAGATGTTCCACTCTTCATAAGAGATCGATACTCAAGATCCATTGCTTGGATCCACTCCTCTTCTTTCCTTGCTTGATCTACACTTGTAGGCTCGTCCAAAGAGGCTAGGAAATCAGCATAATTTTCAAAAACTACTTGCTTACCCTTTTGATCATATGTGAGCCTTGAAGGTACTTGTCTTTCTCTTGATGTTCTCCTTGGCTTTTGACTTGATGAAGGTCCATCATCACCACCATCCAAAGTAGGATCCTTCTCATCAAAATCAAGAATGCTATATCCATCCACTCTACCATCAATCATGCTTGAAGACACCTTTGGAATGTTCCCCTCATCAAAAATGACATCTCTACCAGCAATCACTTTGTTAGTAGAAGGAGTGTAAACCTTGTAGGCTTTACGCACCTCACTATATCCAACAAAAATACCTCTTCTTGAAGATGGATCCTCCTTGGTCCTATCATCAAGAGTAATGTTGACATAGCATGTGCATCCAAAGGTTCTTAGAAATTGACACTCGGCCTCCTCTTGAATAGCATCTCAAAAGGTGTCCTTCTATCCAAAATAGCACTCGACCACCTATTGCACAAGAAATTGGCACACAACAAAGCTTGATCCCAAAATGGTTTGTCAAGATTAGCACTTAACCTCATAGCTTTAGCACTTTCACATAAAGTCCTATTCTTCCTTTCAGCCACTCCATTTTGTTGTGGGGTCCTTGATGTTGTATACTCCCTCTTGATCCCATGCTCATCACAAAAGGCCTTGAACTTGTTAGATATGTACTCACCACCATTGTCACCTCTCAAGCACTTGATCTTTGTGGAAAATTGGTTCGGGCCTTGCATTCTTGAACTTGACAAAGACATCATACACTTCATCCTTGCTCTTTAGTAGATAGATCCAACAAAATCTACTAAAATCATCATTATTTTGAGGAGGAGACTCACATTTTGCAGCCCAAGGTAATCATTCAACAACCTACCAAAGACAAAGCTTGGATCTTGAAGACAACCTTTATGGAGCTCTCACTACATTTGACAACTTGGAGCTCAAATTATGTTCTTATTATAATGAGTGATCATACTCACTACATACTTCAAGAACATGTTAATTAGGTTGTTTTTATGTATGTAATTATTATTGATCCAGGATAGTCTCATCAAGCTAAATTGTGAGGAGTGTTGAAATTTCACAATTCTAGCTTGACCATTTTTGGTCATATGCATTGTAATTGGCAAGAAGGCCATGTAAATAGATGCCACACATGCCAAATCACATAGGATGCTTATGTTACATACATCTTAGCTGTGCAAAAAGTACAAAAAGGACCAAGAGTGGATCCTAATCTGATCCTCAAGAGGGATTGGTTGTCAGATTACTTGATCTATCAATCTACTTGAGATTAAGATCAATCTAGATCAATTCTAGACACAAAATCCTAAAAAGAACAATCATTAATTGAAAGTAGTGTACTTTATGGTTTCACACGTGTGAAACATTGTCTGAGTACGGACTCCAACTTGAAAATCAAGTACACATTGATAGAACCTCAAAACAATCAAAACAAATGTAGACAAATGGAGAGAATCACTCAAAATTGCTTCCAAAACCAAGATTGGTGTCTCACTATGATTATGGCCAAATGTGGCTCTATATATACAATAAGTGGGAGCTCGTGGTACTGATCATCCCTCTGATCCCACATGTGTGAAGGTGCTTTGTCATATGATGATTCATCATGCAAAACTGACATTTGGACAAAACCTTCTATTTTGAGCACTTTTGGTCCATTTTCCTTCTATATGGAGATCTACTTGGAAATCTTCTAAAAGTCAAAATTCACCTACTTCAGCTTATTCCACACGTGTGAGCTGTCCTCTACACATGGGATATGACACCTAACCAAAGGATGTGGCTCATGCAATCAATAGATTGATGTCATGTGTCATATGTCTAGAAAACTAGTTTTTGGCCATTTTAGCCACTAGAACCTGAATTAAATCATATGTACAACATATATGATTATGGTACATGACAAGTACACTAGTTTCACATGTGGGAACATTCTCCACACATGTGTGTTTATCTATAACCAAGATTTTTGGCCTCTACCAAGCTTATTTTTGCATTTTTCACACTCCTCAAAAACCTAGCTTGGTAGATCTAGCTTGATGGAAATCATGATGATCTTGAACTTGACTCCATGGGCTTAATTGGTCTTTGCCGGTTCAAAAGGTGTGAAGATCAGCCAATGAGCTTGATGTGGATCTAAAATCACCATATCCATGATAGTGCTTCTTTGACGTTGACATCTTTGATGAGCTTGAGAGCTTTGCACCATCCTAGCATCTCCAAAATTGATTCCTTCCAATTTTATGTAGATGCTTGACCTTGAGGCTTGATCCTTCTTCATGTGCATGCTCCTTCATGAGAATAAATATTTCTTCTTGATTTATTAGAATCACAAAGATCTAACATCATGCTACCATGATCTAGAGAATTAGACTCATCCAAATTGGCAAGACTATGCATGCTATAATAACAAAGTGTTTGCATCATATCTTCATGCTTGTTTACCATGCTAATCTCATATCCAATGAGGCTAAATACTTCATTATGGAGATAAGTGTCTTTAGAAGATGATTCACTTACTCTCACAAAGATTTTACAATCTGTCTCAATACAAATTTTCAAACTATGAGTGAACAAATCACTTTTGCTCTTACATGACTTAAGAGCATACATTTGATGAAATAACCATTTGCTTTCTAGTTGATTCAAAATCAATTTCAACCTTTTAAGAACATCATCTAGTTCTCAAGAGAGACTTCATACTCAACTAGTATGTCTTTACTCCAATTTTGAGATGCAATGATCTCACTAAAGCAAATTGATTTATCAAATGACATAAGAGAAGTACGTATGAGATGTATACCACATGAGATATGCTCCTCTTTCCCTTGAAATGTGAGCCACATGGACTCACCCATATTTCTTGAGTTTCTTTTTGGAATCACAATTTGAGAAGGTCTCTCCTCCTCAATCCTTGGCACACTTGAACCTTGAGATGACTCCCTAAGATCTTCTTCATGATGCTCCTTCTTGATGGAAATCCGAGACCTCCATGTCTCATAATGATCACAACAAGTATGACCATTCAATATGCACTTCCTATGATTATCAAGATTACTTATGCTAGAAACATAAGTCCAAAAATCACCACAACTTGGCATGATTTTTCCAATATTGAAATCACAAGGTATTTCCATCTTAATAAGGCTAACTACTTGCTTATGGATATAAGTGTCCACTTTAGATGCTTCACTTATTCTCATAAGAAGTTTACAACTTGTCTTTAAGATTGAAGACTTACAATTTTCATCTTTATGAATGAACACATCATTCATGATCTTATTGAAACCAAAAGATCCTACATTATGAAGATATTTCCATTTCCTTGACTTCATAACTACTGTAAGCTTACAAGGAAAACATATTTTGCTATCTTTTAAGGCATCACACTCAACTAGTATTGCCTTAATCCACCTTTGAGATACAAAAATCTCTTCAAAGCAAAATGGTTCTTCATAAGTTGACATGAGAGCATAAATGAAACTATTTTCATTTTGTGATTGCTCCTTATTCTTGATTGATTTCTCTTGGATAATAACAATAAGTTTGAACTTGTCCAAACTTCCAAGCAGAATACTTTCCAAGGACATAAAATAAATCCAAGTTACTTTCATGAAAGTGACATCTATCTTTGCATCTTGAACCAAACAATGCACTTCCAAATGAAAAATTTCAAAAGATTTGACATGTGTTGTGATGGACTCTTGAAGACAAATCTTGCAAGTCCTTGTGAGACTCCAAGCCTCATTCACCTTTCCACAAAGGAAACACCTTTCCTTGGACTTGTCCTTCTTGAATTTGCATTTTGAACTTGAAGCTCCATCCTTCACCTCGGCCCCCTTGCTTTGGTTCTCCTTGTATGGATTGGTCTTCTTTTTGTAGCATCTTGAGGAAAAATATCCTTCCTTACCACAAAGGTTGCACTTAGGATCCTTTCTTTCCTTCAATAGGATGCCACCTATTGATGCTATGTGAATAAAAACCTGTGATATGATTCTACAAATGTAATTTGTGACTCTCAAGAGACTAGATCTGAACATCTTCAACAATCTAGAAGGATCTACAAAAGATCTAACTCACAAACCTAAGAATCGATCTTCACACTAATGACTAATCACTTGGAAACTTTGCTTTGATCACTAAGACAAAAGCATACAATCTTTGAATCAAATCACAAAAGAAATCAGATCCACTCTCCTATTGGACTCATCAAATACCAATGACTCTTTCTTTTGAAAGTTGAAATGGATATGAAAAGATTTGACACCTAGATTTTCCTTTTCACTTGACTAGTTCTCTCAACACTTGAGATTTTTGAACAAAAGATGGGTTTTTTTTTTTTCTGATTTGAAAACAAACTAAACCACCAATTTTTCACATAGCTAATTAGACAACTAGAGATTCACAAAGATCTCAACCATGCATGAATACTCAAATATGGACTCCTCCTCATTCTAGACATCCAATGGGATCACATATTGACCCTCACACTCTCAAAAAGAAAGTTGAATAGAACTAATTTGAGTTTCATACATTCTATGTCAATTTTTGCTCAACAAATTGAATTCAATCACTCCTATTGGATTTCACCAATTACTCTACTTTTTAAGACTTGGAATGAAATTCAAAATCAAAAGTTGTGATTTTTCTCACTAAGATATTGTGCTTCAAAGAGCTAATACCACTTAGAAAGATTTGATCACCTAGGAGAAGACAAATTCTTCACCTATAACAACACATAATGAGCTTCTAGATCTTGCCCTCTACAGAGGGAACTCTTAGAAAATTGGATCTCTCTCTACAAATTTGCCATAGACACATTAATGACTCTTTTCAAACCTTACAATCACTCAAACAAATTGAGTAGGGTTGAACAATGTGACTTGGATCTCAATATCTTTTCTAGAACTCTCAATTTAAGCCAATCTATGTCAAATTCTACAAAAGATTTGCAAAGATGCTCTATATGCACTAGAAACTCTCAAAGGTTTCACTTGGAGGACAGATCCAAGGATGTTTTCTAGCAAATTGATGCTTCTAAACTTGACCCTATCACTCTTGAACAAATCTAGAGTGATGGTACAATGGATCTCAACCTCTCACCTTGCATATCACTCCTTAATCTATGATTTTTAGCAATTTCTCTCTTCAACCTCAACATACACTCAAAAAATTAGAGAAGATCAAGTAGTGCACCTAATTCAAGCTTCAATTCTAATTTTTTGGCTGATCTAATCCAAGAACTAATCAAGGCATTAGATTCACTATAGAAAATGCTTGATTTTGCACTAAAACTCACTCACATTGGGTATGTGAGTCAAATTCTACAATTTTTTGAAATTTCTCAGTCAAAACCGGAGCTGTATGGCCTCACACGTGTGAAAAGGGTTCCTACAGCCCACAACAAGATCTAGACCAAAAATTTTGAGGATGGCTATCAAATCCAACTCGCTACACAAAACTTGACTAGTTTCCAAAAAACTGTTAATTTTGGCTTTGATTTGGATTAACCCTATCAATTTCAACAAAACCTCTTGTACTAGGCTCTTATTGCTAATTGTGGTAAATCCATGAATATCCAAATGTACAAGTTGAAAAGGCTTTGTAGATCTAGAAATAGATCTAGTATAAGGTAGTCTATGTGACTTAGACAAAGCACAAGACTCACAAACATGCTTGTCATTACTTAAGGAACTTGGAAGACCAATCACAACCTTCTTCCTTGCCATTACCTCCAATGACTTGAAGTTGAGGTGTCCCATCCTTTTGTGCCAAACCTCTTGAATAGAAATTTGCTCCCTTGCAACACATCCAACTTGGTTAGCAATAACACAAGCATCAAGTTTGAACAACTTCCCTTGCCTTTTACCTTTTCCAATCAAGACATCCTTCCTTTTGATCAAACAAGCATCTCCATCAAACTCCACCTTGAGGCCTTTACTTAGCATTTGACTCACACTAAGTAAATTCTTGGTAATAGATGGAATAAACAAGACATCCTCAAAATGAACATTCCTATTTGTAGAGAGAGAAATAGGAATTGTGCCAATCCCTTTGATTGCACACTCACCATCATTGGTCGTGTAGATTACCCTCTTGTTAAAAATTCACAATTCTAGCTTGACTAGTTTTGGTCATATGACTTGTAAATAGTTAGATGGTCATGATGTGGCTTGTCACACGTGCCAAATAGCATAGGATTCCATTCATAAGGATGTTCTCAAGTAGACCTAAGTGTTAGAACCTTTGGAATGAGTCCAAATTATGCTTAGATACAAGGGAGAAAAAATAGGAGCTATTTTTGGTAATTTTTGCATTGTTGAGGGATCTCCAAGATTCCAACTCTAACTTGGTAGGGATGAAAGATCCACCAAAATTAGCATTAGGGATAGGTTTAGGGCTACTCATACCTTCCCAAAACCGTGATGGATCATGTATATATAGGTGATGATATCTCACCAAAATCAATCAAGCAATTTCATGTTTTTTCTCTCATAATGGTGCAATTGCTCTCTATGTTCATAATTGTTTGAGTACTTGTGATTACTAATGATTATAGGATTGAATGTACGTCTGGTGTACAGTACTCAGACTGTGGGGGGCCGTACTTTCACACGTGTGAAGCCTTCTTCAAGGATTTGGGCCATTTAGTGAGGTTCAAGCATAGATTTTTGATGGATTTTGATGGTTCAACTTGTGCTAATCTTATGAAATCATAATCTATTGTTTCCCTCATCATTTCAAGTGTTTTAGGATCCTTATTTGCTGTAATTTTTACACCTCTTGTCATCTCCATATGCCAACAAAGAAGTGAAGTACTCTTTGTGAAAGGTCATGTGTGAACTTGCTCCACTATCAATCCACCAAGGAACTAGATCTCCATCATTAGCAAGCATACATGAAGACATCACAAAAGCATCATCATTTGCATCTTGAACATCCAAACCATCCTCATCAAGAGTAAGATTACCTTGCTTGTCTCCTTGATCTCTCTTCTTCTTGTAGCACTCACTTGCAAAGTGTCCTTTGATGCCACAATAGAAGCACTTGAGCTTTGATCTATCCTTCTTTTTGCCACTTGAAGAAGCATCCACTTGAGCTTGCCCTTTAGACCACTTATTTTTGGTTTTGCCCTTGAATTTGCCCTTTGTGAACATAGCATCCTCTTGAAGTGTCGATGTAGATCCACCTCTTGCTTGAAGCCTATATTCCTCATTGATCAAGATCTCTTGAAGATCCATCAAACTTGGCAAAGTCTTTTGAATAGCAATACTTTGAACAATGTTAGCATGAGCATCCAACAAGCCATTACGAATCCTTCTTAGAGTCAGCACTCTAGAAGTAGACTTGGATTCATAAAGCTTCTTCAATGAATTCTAAGCTTCCAAAGATGATGTGCACTTACCAACTTCCTTGAGAAGTTCATTGGTAACATTCATCTTTATCATGTGTAGAGCCTTCTTGGCCCTCTTGTCATACCTCAATTGATCTTGTTGTGTTGCTGGTCTCTCCTCCAAACCTACAACAATATCCAAAACATCATTCATCTCAAGAAGTGATTCCATCCTCACTTTCCACAATGAATAGTTACTTGAGGTAAGCCTATAATTGGCTTCCAACATGACTCCAATTGAGGTTGCCATGTAGCAATGACCTGATCTTCTCTTCCAACCTGCTTCAATGCACAAAGCACTCCTTTGAACAACAACAAATGCTTTCAAAAGAAATCACCAAGATTTGAAACTATCTCACAAATTCTCTTCTAGCACTTATCCAAGCAAATCAACACATAGAATCATGGAATCTTGATCAACCTATGATCTATCCTCAATCTAATGACTTTTGCCACTTACTAACATTGAAACACACTCAAATGAAGTCCAACAATCTCACTATCTAGAGATCCAATCAAAATTAGAATTTTGACAAAATCACAAAAAAATTGATTATTCCAAGTCTATATGCAAATGCTGAAAATTTGATATGCAATCTATCAGCCACCACTTAGGCTGAACCAATGATCCAAAAATTGGCCAAATCCAGTATGTGAATTCAAAAATTGGAATTGAACAAGTATGTTGACCTATTTAGTGTTTTGATCTACAAAAGATCTAATCTACAAAAGCAAAAAATTCGATTTTGGTGTAGAATCCTTTATAGCATGCTCTAGACTTGATATCTTCACCAAATCATTGATAGATCTGATTTCCTCCTTCATAACCTGAAACACGAGCTCTGATACCATGTGACAAATTTCAGATCCTTAAGATCCAATCTACTTGAATGATCTTTGGTTAGAAAGAGAAATACACTACCAATGGCCACACTATAAAAAAAGGCATGGACACTTTGTGGTGTTTTCTTTTAAGATTTTTTGCATAAGTCATGCTTAATCATGTTTGTCATGGTTTATCTAACCACTTTACACTAATGTGAAATTTTGTGTAGGGGTTTTTTTCTAAAACTTAAACAAGATGTTACGTCGGAAGATTAAATAAAACACATAGACTTCCAACCAAAAAAAGATGGTTTTGTGTAATTTTATATACTAACAATAGGACAGAATCTATTTTTCACGTAATAATAAAAAATCTTTTAGATTAGATAAGACATGGGGGTCTCCCCGTCTTTTCTTTTTCAAAGAAAGAATATTTGGCCTGGTTTTAAAATAATTGGATTCTATCTTGTGGGCCCAGGTACATAGAAATAGAAAAATAAAGAATATGGCTATGTACTTTAAAAGAATATTTGTGCTACTACAAAAAGCTTATAAAAAAGAAAGAATGATCAATTTACAATTCTTTATATAGATTGGATATGCGAGAGGCATAAACCCAAGAATAAATAGCATGGCCTTTGCCACTAATGAAGCGTCATCTTCACATGTATGGTGTCAGAGATTCCTTTTGATTTAAAATAAGGCCAACATGGTGGATACCGTTCACATCTTGGGCCAATACATAGACAAATTATGGTTATATGATTAGTTTGTTGGCTCCTTTAGGCCGATTACGTCACCTCTTAGCTTTCACTAGATATTTGAAAAGTTGAATGGGTTAGTGTGGTGAATACCCTTACATCTTTGGCCTGACAAAGCTTTTGAGAAAGGTCCACATGAGGCATAGTAAAATAAGCACCAAGAAGAGGCTAGCATCAGAAAACACATAGGAGTAGTCAATAAGGCAAACCAACCCAACCAACAGAACCTCTACAAATTGTCCCCTGAGCTATGGAACTGACAATCAAGTTCAATAGAAGCTCCCACAATCTAGCAAGATTTTCACAAGCAAGGCAAAATACTAGCAATGGTAGGTAGATGAAAGAGGGGTAGATATATGCATGCACTCTGCCACTTCACTGAGTGCACAATGACTACAACTTTAGGTACCACGCCTCCTCACTTACTCCTGGGTAGAAGGCCTTATAGGAAATTAATTATTCGACTAGTGGGTATTGTCCCTAGCACATTGTTACTAATATAGAGTAGTCCAATGCAATTCATAACCACATAGCATATTACACTAACTTGTGGTACCTTATAGTTAACTAGGGCTAACCATGGACGTGATGTTCACTCATGTCCTTATGATGTAAAATTATGGAAGTTCCTCTTTAGACTAACTTCTTGTTTCCAAGAATCATCACCTTCAAAGCGTCTTTTCCATTAAACCAAGCACTCAGTGACAATATAATTTTTTGATCATATTTCCTAGGTATCCATTACTTTTTTGGGTTCTAAAGGAACGTTTTTGTAGAAGTCCTCCATGAGGTTCAATTTATCTCTAGAATGAAGCTTATCACCTTCATGTAAGCTCAACTTCCATCGACTTACATGAAAGACTTGGTGAACTAAAATTCCATCAAGAAGATTGAGACAATAGGCTAAAAATCCTATTCTACTAGTTATTTGATATGGTTCATAACCACATGTTGAATCTTTCAAAATATATAGGTAAACCCAATCACCCACCTTGAATTCACGTGATGATCACTTCACATTAGCATAATACCTATCTCTAACTTGGGCACTCTAGACATTTTATCATGTTAATTTTACCATTTATTGTATTTTAAGCATAAAATTGACTACTGTTTGATCTTTGATATGTTTTGTTTCAGATTAATTAGGTGACCTATCCATTGAGATATTATCCCATATTTTATTAGAGAAATATAATGGATGCAAGAGTCCACCCTTCTAACCTATCACTCTTATTCAACTGACATTGCTTGCACTTTATAATGTAAGACTCTACACAGTCCCTCTGTACCAATTCTTAAGCATGATAGATGTCCAAATGCCTATCACAAGGTGCATCATGACATTCATTGAGAATTTTACTCAATGGAATCATCACCTCACACACATGCTTTCCCACTCTCAAATAGATTTAAAGTCCACTCCAAATGAAAAATTGATTATATATTTTTCTACCTTTCAACTAGACTAAGCACCTTGTTATTCAGTCTCACTATCCTTGCTCATCATGTTTGATTGCACCTTTTGTTAAATAGGAGTGAACGGCAACGAAACGACTCGATGTTTGCAAAGGATGGATGGCTAGCCTTGTTATTTGGGTTACTTTCTTTTGCGACAACGCCCACCAGACGCAAGCAAAAAGTCAGAAGTTGGAAAGGGCAATTTCAAGGGAGATCTTATATGGAGCAGTTGGTCTTCATGTGGGATGACTACCTTCAGAACTGAAACTCACTGAGCATGGGTGATATCCAGTGTCTGTTGAGTTTTTTCTCAAAGGGATAAAACAAGGATCCTCTTCAAAGATTGGCAACAAGTTAGATCAAGCCATAACCCTAGCAGATGGAAAGCAAAGTGTTGAAAAGGCTTTTGTCTGAGAACTCTACTCTAAGTTCGGTCAGCTGTTTTTATAAGTGGAGAGGAACTATTCATAGACAATTTGCTAAAGCTTAGAATAATCTCCAAGATTTCTATGTCATCTCTGCAAATTTTGATCATACGCATTCTGTTTTGTCGCACATTTTTCATATTTTAAGACACAAAAATCACTTACAAGAATTCGCTCACCCTCATAACACTGCCTCAAAATTTGCGACCATCATTAGAAAATCGTGGACACTGAGGACGATTTTTGGGTAGAGTTGCGAATTTCCGACAAAAAACTCTATATATAGACCTCCACCCTTCTCTCCATGAATTCATTCTAGATTCATGCTCTCGAGTTCATGCCAAAAATTTTCAGAATTTTCAAACTTGCCAGAACAATCTAGAATCACTGTTACCATGCCCTCCCGCGACTCCTCGCTCTCGCTCCATCACCATAAACCCCCTAGGCCTTATTCAAGGGATATCTTTATGATCTGTATCAAGCATTATGCTGAGCGGCTTATCCTAGCCAAGGACATCCTTATGAACCTTGGCTTCGATCTGACATACTTCCTTGATTAGCAGAGCGAGAGCCTGATCCAAGCTGCCTACTCGACATACTCAGATGAGTTCCAAACATTCAAGATCACATCTAAGGCCGGCAGCTCCACCATCATCAACATCTCTCTTGAGCATATACAGAGCATTGGAATTCCTAATCTCGGAGAGACGATCCATGGCAAGGGCATGAGTTATGATGCCAAGTATTTTACCAAGTTTCTGACAAAGGACGACAAAACTATTGCCCAAACCAATGATGGGATCGCCATCCGCCTCCTCATAGATCCCCATCTCCGGGCAGCATCAGAAATTCTCGTCACCATGGTCGAAGTCCATACTGCCAAGATGGATCGCATACCACCAAGTGATCTCTTCTTCTTGACCATCACTATGGACGATCCCACTCAGAACCACAAGTGGGTTGAGAAGATATTTGAGAAGCTGTGCAGGGCCCTGAAAGCCAAGAAACTAGCTACCAAATATGGATATCTCCTCCACATGTTGGTCACCAAACAGTTGGAATTATTGGGTGGCTACTGCCATCAAAGAACTCGAGGATATCTATCCGAACACCAAGAAGCGAGCCATTCCACAACTAACAACAGAACCCATTTCACCAGCACCACCAACTAAGAAGCAGAAAGGAAAGGCGGTCAGCACAGAAGCTGACGTACCTAAAGAAATTTTATCCAGTGACATCGGGATTGAATATGCTGAATCCAAAGGGAGTCTTAAACCCTCTCAGGTCTCAAAGGAGGTCCTAGCGCAGCAGGAGGCCTTACTCAACCAGGCCCAACAACGCCGACAAGCAGTAGCAGCAGCAGGCAGGCAGCTCAATTGATGTAGGCACTTCTAGTTCTAATCCTGTGGGCGTGATTCTGTCCACACCACCAACCTCCACAGCCCCAACTTCCTCACGCTCTTACACTTCCACCACCACTCCTACCATTTATCGCTACCTCCACCCCGTCATTCACTCTCAACACGGGCTTTGACTCTGCACTTCCACAAAAGCCCTCACCTGTACAAACATCCACCCTACTTGACTCTGAATCAATGTAGATGATTACGTCTTACAATTACTAACAGGAATTCCAGCAACCACTGTCACCACTAATCCACTCCACACATCTCCACCATGTCGTATGTCCCCACCTCATTCACTATCATCCCTCAATCACCTCCTCATGTCTTTCATTCATCTCCGTCTCCCCATGTTCCCGATTTTCTACCCTTTAACCCAATGCCATATCCTAACTATACACCCACCCTCCCTAACATTGGCCCTTGGGAGCAGCTACTACTTGCCCCCAAAAAAGTAGTATGGTTGGTGAATGAGCTCCAATATAATCTATTCGGCACCCTAGGGGGACAGTACACCATGAGGCAATTCGACACTATGGCGGATCTTCAGAAGGAAAAAAATAGGCTGAAAGCGAAAAACAAGCAACAGCAGCTGCAGATCCAAAACCTCACCACATACAATTAGCAACAGCAACAAATGCTCCTCCACCTCCAGAACCAGCTCCAACTGAAAGTATCCGACATGCAGACGGCCATTGATAACATCACAGCAGAAAGGACAAGGTCATAGCAGATGCACAAGCTACACATTCTTCTATAAAGGAACTGTTGGAATTGGTGGACTTCAACGACTTCGCAAGACCAGCTATTCTTGAGAGAACTCCCATCTGGCAGAACTCAAGGGTTTTTGGGATTGAGGGCTACTCCCAATAGCCCTTGATATCAATAAATCACTACGAACGCAAGAAGAACACATCAACGTAATAAGGCTTTATTATCGTGTTGCACTCACTTCAGCCTTGCACGTTGATATGGTGGAGCTATGGAAAACCTACAACTTTCTACAAGGTATCCTCCATCACTACAAACCAATGCCCTTCTTGAACAAATTACGGTGGCAAGGGCCTCCTCTTGCCTCCTTTCATTGAGTTTTATTGTGGCATCATTTTAATCGCTTTATGCTTAGTTTAACCACATTCTATCATTCTTAATCCCTTTGGGTGTTAACCTAGGATTTAGTTTAATCACCTTGCTAGTTGGGTAAGCCTTAGTAAGGTTTTGTATTTTGTCATCTTAGTTAGTTTCATTTTCATTCCGAGCACTAGTGTAAGCCTTAGTACTTCGTCATTGTTCTTTATTTTCGCATTTCCGTTTGAAGCTTGGTAGAAACTTAGAAAGTGGACGATCCTCTTTATACTACACCGCATCATGAGTAGATCTAGCCGCTAGCACACATACATCATATTTGCTTCCAACATTATCACGACCATTTAACTTGTTTTGTGTACATTGGTGTATCAATTTTTTTGCACATCCTACAAAATCATATAATTGAGGTTAATACTTCATCATGGAGATAAGTGTCCTTAGAGGATGATTCACGTACTCTCATAAAGAGTTTACAATTTGCCTCAATACATGAAAAGATATATTTTTTCACACTATGAGTGAACAAATCACTCTTGCTCTTGCAAGACTCAAGAGCATAAATTTGATGAAATAACCACTTGATTTGCAATTGATCTAAAATCAATTTCAAACCATCAAGAACATCAACTATGTTCTTAAGAGAGACATCATACTCAACTAGTATGGCTTTACTCCAACTTTGAGATGCGAGAGTCCCATGAAAGCAAATTGATTCATCAAATGACATAAGAGAAGAAGCATGAGATGTATACCACTTGAAATGTGCTCCTCTTTCCCTTGAAATGTGAGCCACATAGTCTTAACTAGGTCCCTTGAGATTCTTCTTGGAATCATAACTTGAGAAGAAGGACTCTCCTCCTCAGTCCTTGTCACACTTGAACCTTGAGATGGCTCCTCAAGATCAGCTTCTTGGTGATCCTCCTTGATCCTTGAAGTCTCCTTGACATCGCCACCATTTGCAACACTTTCATTCACATAAGAAACATCATTCTTGATGTGAACATAAGAGTCATCATCCATGAAATTGAGATTTGATTGCGCCATCCTCTCATCTTGAGAAATGAGCTCTTCCTTGACTTCCTTCACTTCCAACATGTAATTAGTTCTCACACATATATTAAGCTTGAAGAGCCTACTATCTCTAATCCCTTTTGCAATGACTTTCCCTCCTTTGATGATAAAGAAAACATTGCAATCAAACTTGACACTACATCCTTTGTCAGTTAATTGACTCACATTCAACACATTTCTAAAAAATGAAGGGACATACAACACATTTTCAAGCTTTGCTTTCTTCCTTGATCCAAGCCAAATAGGAATGGTTCCTATTCCATGAATCACATATTCAACACCATTTGAAACAAGAATGGATTCCTAAGAACTTGAATATGATGTGAATGAATAAAAGTACACCCTTTTGCAAGTAATATGTGACTTTGTCCCAATATCAATCCACCAAGGATTTTCCTCCATAGAAATTATTTTTTGCTTCTCTCTCTAAAGGAACTATACTTGAAAGTGAATTCAACTCCTTATGAGAACTTGCAAACACAATGTGAGATCAATATCACAACCAATGTCAATCTCTCCATGTATTTAGATCTTGCCTCACACCAAAGATGAAGAAATCCAAGACTTTGAGCCAACTGCCAACTCCCTCCATGAGATTCAAAAAACACTTGAAAACACTCAAGGAATCCACAAAAAATTCAAACATAACGGATTTGTGTGAAACTACGTGGCTATGGCATCAGAATCTCATCTAGATCATGAACAAACTAGATTGACAATGCAAAATCATAAATTCTTGATAATCTAAGCTAGATATGAGCAATCCTTGGCATGTTTCACGAGGTTGGGTGCCCTACCCATCTTCATTTGAATGCCTATAAATTTCTCAAGACAAGTCTTTTTGGCTTGAAAACAATTGCCTCACAAACTAGACTTCACTATCTTTCCAGCAAGCAATCATACACTAGATTTGGATCTACCTTGGGGAAATAGCAACCATCCAAATTTTGGTGATCTCACACATGCTTGAGCACCTCATTCTGTACAGTACCCAGCATGGATCACAACATGGACCAATTCATCGTGATTTTGATCCCTTCTGACCTCAAAATTCACTTGATTGCAAACTGTGTCCAAACTAGCTCTTAGAACCCTTTTTTTTTTTTCAAGCAATTTTCACATCAAGGTTGAAACATTCAATCCATCTACCATCCTTAGGTGGATTTGAATTCTCAAAAAATGTTATTCTTCTTTCTCACTAAGATGTGTGCTTCAAAGAGCTAGATCCACTTAGTAAGATCTTGATCACAAAAAAGAGACCAATATCTCCACCAATGCCAATCTTACTAGATCTTGCCTTTCACAAAAGAAGGAACTCCAAGATAATTTGGATCACACACTACACATGAGTTTCACACACCTCCATGACTCTATTTCAAGCCAAAAAAAAAAACACTCAAGAACTATGAGTAGGAGTGAAACAATGTAGGCTAGGATCTCAAAATCTCATCTAGAACTCTCAAAACCTAGATTGACAAGGCCACCTTGAGTTTTTTTATGCAACTACCAAGATTTGGTGCTCTTTGGAAAAAGTCACCAATTTGGGTGCCCACAACCTACTTCCAAACAAATTCCATCTATAGTGAACCAATTCACTTGAGATCTCTTGCACCTAAATCTACACTCAAATAGCTTTCCAACAAGTAAAAACTTACACAATTTGGATGACCACATAGAACACAATAAATCCTTAAAGTGGGGGCATCCCACACATTCTCTGAGCACAATAGTCCATACTGTACTTTTCGGATCCAAATCATCATGATTTTGGCCCCTCTTGATGCCAAAATCCCTTGGAAACTAGTCCAGATCCTCAAACCACACTCAAAATCATGAATTTTACTCTCTAATCTTGATCATTGATGCATGAAGATCATAACTAAGGGCGGATTTGATACCATGTGAAGGTTTCACCCCCCCACAATTGATCTTCTAAGGTACTTCTGATTGCACATAGATCTATCACATGGATTGCATCCTACAATCTTTCTAGATTGACTCTAAGGCAAGAGCACAATTTCATGCATAATGAATTCACATTCAATTGGCGTGCTATGGTGGTAAGTTGCTAGGGCAAGAAAAAAAAAATTGCCCCTGGTAGCCCACCAACATAGCACACCGGTGTGCTATGGTGGTCGGCTGCACAAAAAAAAAAAAAAAATTTCCCACTTGGCCCGCCGGCATACCAAGGAAAAAAAATAAAAAGGTTTGTAGCTTTTCAATGACCTTGCGTTGGCGACATCATAAATTGACTAACCAATCCAACTCAATAGCAAATATCAATTTATGGTAGTGAAGTTAATCAAACTTTCAATCAAGTGATGGTATGATGTTGCATCAAGGAGTGCACTTTCATCAATGCATGAAACTTATTTCCATTTCAACATGAAGTTGATATAGGTTTGCAATCAACCATATAGAACAATTTGAACAATTTATTGACATACTTAGTTTGTGTTAACCCATTCTATGACTATTTGCCAAATGAGTCGACTCCAAGACAGTAATGCATCAAATTTCGATATGTTATCTCAAAACTATCATACATATCTCTTTGGATGGCTTTTACCAAGTCTTCATTGTTTCTAATGATAATGAGATCAATATAAAATACTACCAAACTAATGTTCATCATCATGAGGTAAAAGATACAGGTTTGGATCAAAGGATGTTCTTACAAGCGCTTCGAAAGAAAGTGCTCATTGATATGGCTATATCATGCTCGTAGCATTTGCTTTGGTCCATATAATGTTTTGATGAGCTTACAGAGTTTTGCCTCTTGCCCCCTCACAACAAAGCCTTCAAGTTGAACCATATCCACTTTATAACGCAATACGCTATTGAGAAACACAACTTTCACATCCATTTGATGCTCCTACCAACCAAAATATGATGTTAATGTTATTACCAACATTAGTATTACCCACATCATTGCGTAACATTGGACATAGCCTCGCTATGCTTGGCAATTATCCCATCTACATACTTTTCATTTCTTATGTTCTTCTTACCCTCATGTAGTCCTACCAAATCCCATGTTGTGTACTACACATTAATGCATGACCTGCTTAATACATTTCAGGTTGTATTCTTCCTTCATCAACCTTACGAATTCTTTGCTTATTTCTTGCAAGTCCCCTTTCACCTCATCCATGAGCCTTTGTATCACACAAAAATTTTGTGTTGTGGCAAAATAATCCTAGGAGAAAATATCCCATGGTGTATCTTGAACTTTTTTGGTGTCCCCGATCAATCCAATTGGCATATCTAAAGTTAACGTACCTTAATCTCAATCAATCTATGTCCTCTTCTTGGTCTCTCTCCTTCAACATTAAATGCAACTATGGCATCAAGTTCCTCCTCAATAGTATTGAGTCTATTGATTTTTCCATCATGAACAAAATAACATTTATTTTAAGGTGCACATTGGGCATTGATACAAATGATAGCTTGTACAATTTATAACATGTCGTATGTGGTTTAGGAAGAATGACCTATAGTGTTAAGGTGTTTTGCTTAATATAATTCAAGCAATAATTTCCAATTATCACAACACTGATTTGGTGAATTATGCATCCATAGCATATTGGCTTCAACATTTATTCTTGTAAGTTCTTGATTAAAGATAAGCCTGCAAATAGAATGGGCCGTTAAAAACTTGCTTAGAGCTTTCAATTCAATATTTTAAATAACAAAAATTTGGCCTGATTTTACTAGAGATCTTCCAAAATTCATTAATGACAAGGTAGAAATCACATCACCTATATCCATGTAATTCAAAAAAAAAAATTCAAAATATGTCGAACCCATATTTCAAGTTCACCAAGATACTTGGTCTTTATGTGCCAAATATCTCAACAAAGTCTGCATATTATCCATATCATCCATGGCATTCTTATGAGACATGTCAATTAGTACTGAGAATAGCCTTCCAAGAAAATTAGACGGTAGTTAATGAAATTGATACAATATAGCTTAAGAACACAAAAAAAGGATGAACCAACATTCTGCATAAAGAACTGGTCTGCTAAATTTATTACAACCCATATTCTTAAAGTGAACAGCTTGAATAAGTTTACATTCATACATTCCCTACATTCTAATGTCCCAAGGCTATCATTAGTGCTCACACAGAACGTTCAACACCGAATATATTTCAGCAAACATTTTGAGTGACGTTTACAAGTGACTAGGAACTCTGCCAGCGAGAATCAAAATTGTTGTATTAACAGTTTCAACTTTGAAAAACATTGAATTGAGTCTTGGGACCTACAGTTTTAATGCTAGTGACCAATTTCTCCCAACAAAGTTTAGCAAATTTGTACTTATTGCTAAAGTTTGTACTGATCATTGAGTGGCAAATCTTAGGCCTCCAAAAATTTATGAGTTGCCATGAGAGCAAAACATGGAAAATCGTATTCAACTCAGGTCAAAGATGAGTCAATGTCAAGGACTGAAAGGATGCGACAACAAGGACGGATCATAGGATTGCTAGTATAAACAAACGCAAAAGCAAATGCCTGATAATCAAGGAGTTGCGGAGAATTGCACCTTTCTAATCATGATAGTCAAACTATAACTGTATCCTTCAATACCCTAACTTCAATGATGACGCTAGAAATCAACATGATTTAAAGAAGAACACCTGTCTATTTATCACAAAGCAAAAGAATAGATTTAAAACCTCAGATCTAGTTATCACTCAAGCTCAGCTGGTGGAGGAACAATTTAAAACAAAAATGCTGGCCTTGCTCTTTATTGAGGCTGTGACAAGTATGTGATAACTGTAGTTCAGAATTTGATGAAGGCCATATCAAAAAAGAAAGGCAACCATTATAAACAAGAGAAATAGATAGGAGTATAGCCAAAAAAGACTTTCTTTTACTTGCTCCTTCCAGCAAGACATTTCATGATTAAGCTTTTCAAGCCTATCTAGCAAAACATGTTAAGTTCTTATGTTACTTCATAATGTTACATGTACCGAGATGCTGATTTGTAGCAAGATTGTTATGATAGACTATCGGTATACACCACAACGTTAGTTGTATTTTCATGACACCATGCTGATTCCTTATAATAATCAAATCACTAAAATGTCAGTTCCATCGGTTTCCAGAAACAAGTCATACATGGAACTTACCTAAGAATGTCTCATCCACTTGCTACTTGCTCTCAAAATCTGCAAGAACAAAAGGGGCTTCCACTAATCTATAACAGTATCAAGAATACTTTGGAACGTCCTCTGTAAGGAGGATGTAGATGTTAGCATTCCAAAACCCTCCAATAGCAATCACCACCTGATGCCTCCATATCTTCAAGAATGATATCATGACATGATAATCATCAGTCAGATGCTGACTTTCTGCAAGGGTGAACAAAGGTTGCATGGCTAAGGTACAGTAAAACGGCTCCCTTATCTCATACTTTGCTCAAGAGACAATCAGCAGGATCAAGTCTTCTACAGAGGGCTTTGCTCTCAAGGAAACAGAGGTTCATTCTGAACCTACAAAACCTCACAAACGAGTGAGGTTACCTCAGTCTGATGAGCAAACATTGGCAAACTTTCAATGACTTTGCAGTTGGACTACCTCTCTAGAAAATTAAATAAACTTGAAGTCAGGAACCATAAAAGTGCATGCGTATTGCACTACATAATTGACAGGCTTTTCTTGGTGTTATCCTCTTTTCAGGTGCCAGCCTTTTGATACTTCTGCAAGGTCTCCAAAAGTAAATGTCACTACAAGCAGTATAACATGCAATATAGTTCTCTTGTTAGCATTGAAATTACTCATAGTTCTCTTGTTGGCATTGAAATTACTCATGAAAATCACACAACAAAGGCTAGAAAATATAAGTCCGAATAAAAATATGATTAAAACTAGAATAAACTCAAGCAGCAGAATGTTATTAACCTGCATCCATAATGTAAACCTCTCAGAATGTGCAAACCTTAGAACTACTCTCCTTCCGTCCAATTTGGAATGTTTGATGTTGCCTCATTTACCATTTTCACCAAGGTGACCTGTTATCAAGAGAGCAACAAACTCCACACGTCAACACTACAATTTAGCAAAGAATTAGGCTGCAGTTTTACATATCCAGTGACCATAACCCATTGATGTCTCAGGGCATCATCAGTAATGCAAATTTACAAGGAGTCAACACTGTTGCAAGACATGACTCCAACAGTGAAACTCATTTACCTGAGATAACCTTCTTTTTAGGACCAGAGTCAAAAAACTAGTAAAACCCAGCTGGATGGTTGTCCAGCAGATTAAGTAGCTAGGTGGCAAGTCAGAACGCTAGCTATAGTGACTTAATCCAAGGCAAATGGGAAAGAAGGAAATTGTGGATAACAAACAAATGAATAGCAGTGTCTCTATGATACAGCATCACAAGACAATGAGAATTCATACTACAACACATTGAAAATGAAGCATGACCCTTTGTTGGGAGGTGAGTTAAAAAAAGGTACAGGGGCAGAACAATCACGACTAGAGCTTCTTGAACAATGTGCATCTCAAACCACAACTATAATTAACTCTGACATATGAATAAGAAATCTATTATAGAGAGCATCAAGCTGATGCTACTTTGCATTGGTAACAGCTTTCTGCCATGCATTCAGATTTGCAAATGCTTAATACACCCTGAGTTCAAGAAATTCATGCATAAATAACAATATGGGTGCACCATGTAAGTTCATATAAGGTTCTCCTTGTTGATGCTACCTATATTCACTAGATTTCCCTTGTAACAATCAAAGATATGCAGGCTGGGTTTATGCTCCTGAGTCATCTCTTACAAGGTAAACTTATGTTCAAGCATGGCATGATTACTTGCAATTAGTTCCAAGAAATCTTTGCAAACTACATATTTGGTTGTGCATCATACCACACTTTCTGGAACGCCCCGTGGTGGTAACGGGAGATTTTTTGGAGGCGCACCATTGGTGTAAGCTCGTTTATCAAACCGCCACTCTCCAATCTTTCCATACGTCAATACTCCCTGCATTGATTAAGGGGATACTGTAATCTCAACAGAAATACAGCTCTTGGCAACTCACAGCAGTATACATAAATAAAACAAAAGGCTGTGTTCATTATTGGCACATGTTGAACATTCAGTTGCAATATAGCATAGCCTGACCTGTAGGGTGTAATCACAGCCGTATGTGTAATGTATGATAAATTTGTCCCCTGTTTCTGTGTCCCAAGGAGGCTAAACACAATGCCATAAGCAGCCGATGTTCAACAACAATAGTAGCAGATTGTGAGTGCACAATAGTCATCGAATTTCATGCCCATCATTGATGCCAGATACAGTAAATAAAGGCTAGCTATTCAAATAAAAAAATCTCGCAAATTGGTTGCATATATGTGAGTATCTGCACATAACATCAACAAAATTGTGCAAATCATATAAAACATATGGTAGATGTTGCTGCCAGGACATTTACACCACCTGAATCATGAAATCCTTTCGTAGAATGTGCTGAACTCCATGAAGTGCTGATGCGATTGCATATCCATACCTACCAGTGTCAAGCAAAGTTCTCACAACACAGCCATTCTCCATCCATAATATTAGCCATTAATCGCCAAAGTAAATGCTTGCTCAAAACATAAAGAATAAGGCCAATGGGAATTAAAAGTTTGTCTAATCATAACATTAAGCACCTAATCAGGTTTGTTAGCCATGATTATTTGATGACATGCTTTTATTTTAGCTCAAAAAACCTGAAGGAAACTTTTACTCATGAAGTAAGTTCAATGGGTTCTATTTGAGAGTTAACAGTGTTTTCAGTTTAAGCAATGAACACTTGCTGATGGCTGACGTAGCTCTTTCGCCCAGAAATGGGAGGCATGCAATATAATCAGAGACGGCTGTTATTCTCATCCTGATCTCGTCAGCCCCCATCCGACAACACAAAGCTTCAGTCTATCCTCAAGATGTGAAACAAAGCCTAAGGAAATGAACAGACCCCTGCTAATGTGTTTTTGTTAAGGTAGAATAGAGTCAACAGACAGAATAGACAGACGTAGAAAAATCTATTCAATTCCAAAAACATTCTTTAAGGGTCTGACTTTAGAGGTACTGAAGTCCTCCACAATTTGGGTTTTGGTTGTTGTATTTATTAGGTTTGAATTCTCTAGATAGGTTACAGCTAATTCTTTTCTGTGCTATTTTTATTACATTTAAGCTATTTTAAACTCTGGCATATGGTTGTTAGTTCTTTGGATATTAACTTTCAGGATATGGTTTTTTTTCTTTGTTAAAAGAAAAGTGATTTTTTTTAAAAATTTGTGGGTCCCATTCCGGAACGGGCAACTAAGCAACAAACCTACAGCTATTATTTACAGACTGTCTTACGGCTAGTTAATGAAGAGCGAAATGAAGTGTAAAGTTTAGTATTGAGCTTCTAACACTCTCCCTCAATAATAAAAGTTGCACTCTTCTATGCCTAATTGAGTGCAAAACTTCTCAAATTTAATCCTACCTAGTGAATTAGTAAATACATCTGAAACTTGATCTTCTGATTTACAAAAGATAAGATCAATGGCACCATCAAGTAATTTCTCTCAAACAAAGTGATAATGTATCTCAATGTGCTTAGTTTGAGCATGTAAGATTAAATTTTTGGCAAAGTGAATGCAGATTTGGTTATTGCAAGATATCGTAGTTGCATCCACCTGTGATTGACCTAAATCCATAAGCAATCTACGTAACCATACTGCTTACTGTGTGGCACTACTGAGAGCATGATACTCAGCTTCTGTCGAAGACAGAGCTATTGTAGGTTGCTTTTGGCTGCTCCATTAAATTGCAGTTGTACCAAAACTGAAAGTATGACCAGTGATAGATCTTCTGTCATCAATATTACCTGCCCAATCTGCATCTATATAACCTACCAATACTGGCACTTCACACAAACCAAAATTCAATAAGTAAATCAAACTACCCACCAGCTGCCTGTATAAATAAGCATCCACTTTCTTAGATTCATCATATGCAATTAGCTTCATATTAACATCCATCGATGTGCTCAGTGGCTTGCAACCTTGCATGTTGAGCTTGTAGAGCAAATCTCGTGCATATTTGCTTTGAGTCATAAAAAAGGCATTTTCTCTTTGCCATACTTCAATGCTTAGACAATAGTGCATCAATCCTAAGTCACTCATGTCAAAAGCATTGGATAAATCTGATTTGATCTGATCTATTAGAATCTGATTGCTTCCAATTATGATCAAATCATCAACATATAATACAATGAACACAGCATCAGAACCATGTTGAAGAATGTATCAGGGATACCATAAGCATCACAACCAAATACTCTCAAGTGAGAAATATTGGGTTTCTTTCCAGTAAATACTTCATAAGACGTCCTACGTTCCACTGACTTCATAGGACAACATGTTCAAGATATGAGTAGTTGTGCTGCAAGCTTCTGCCTAAAAGGTATTTGGTAGACCTTTGCTCTTGATCTTAAGATCTATAAGAATCTGATTGCTTCCAATTATGATCAAATCATCAACATATAATACAATGAACACAACATCAGAACCATGTTGAAGAATGTATCAGGGATACCATAAGCATCACAACCAAATACTCTCAAGTGAGAAATATTGGGTTTCTTTCTAGTAAATACTCCATAAGACGTCCTACCTTCCACCGACTTCATAGGACACATGTTCAAGATATGAGTAGTTGTGCTGCAAGCTTCTGCCTAAAAGGTATTTGGTAGACCTTTGCTCTTGATCTTAAGCATTGGCCTAGCCATTTCCATGATTGGCCTATTTTTGTGTTCCGCAACTCCATTTTGCTATGGTGAATGAGGAGCTGTAGTTTGCCTCTTGATTCCTTGCTCTCTACAAAACTCAATGAATTTTGTTGAAAAACATTCACCACCTCCATCAAACCTCAATGTCTTGATGTAGCATCCTGTTTGCTTTTCCACCAAAGCCTTAAACTTTCTAAACTTTGCAAATGCATCAGATTTCTTGCTTATGACGTAAATCCACATACATCTACTATAATCATCAATAAAGGTAATGAAATAGTAATAGCCACTGAGAGATTTCATCTGCATAGGCCCACGTAGATGACTATGCACAAGTTCTAGGATCCCGTTGGCTCTTCTCGCTCCACTTTTGGAAAATCTCTCCCTAATGTTGTTTGCCCATAATACATCTTTAACAAAATTTTCCTTCAAATGAAATATCAAGCAAACCAATCACCAAGTTACTTTTGACTTGCCATAACTTTTTAATCGTAGCTCAGAAGTATGTCATGTAACATATCATTGAAACGCTTTGAATTGCTTTAGATTAGCAAGATTGGATCTTCAATACAAAGGAAATGGTCTCCTTTTATAGTTGAGAGCTAGACCTGATTTCTTGCCTCCCTTTATTTTCAAATTCAAATATTTGGTGGGAAAGGACCCTCCAATCACTAACTTGACTTTTAAGCCGCTAGACTTATTTACTCATGTAAATAGCCTAAATGTCTCTTTATTGCTATTTATTTGATCAAATAACAATGTGATCACTAGGCTGGACTTACACACGTAGGGTGCCAAATTAATAGATCTATCATCTAACTAGGATTAGGTTTGCCTCAATATCCACAAACCCTCCAACAATGTCCCCCACCAAAATTGGCGACGGTCCGACGGCACTTGCCTCAATGCATGAATGTTGTGAAATGTTGTGTGGTGACGAAGTTGGAAAAATGTGACTATTCAGTTGCAAAAATAAAAATTGCTTGCTACGGGAAAAGCGTAGATATTGATTCACTTATATAAAACCTAATGCTTCATTTGTTGATGATTAGCAAGAACACCATCCAGAAAAGGATCCCAAGATAATGCTTGTTGATTTTGATCATCGTAGATAGGTGCACCTACTAGCAATGACATTGTTGAAGCTAATGACAAGGTTACATAAATCCCTCTCACTTATTAAATGCTAATAGATCTATCATCTAACTCGGATTAGGTTTGCCTCAATATCCACAAACCCTCCAACAACTAAATAGGGAAGCAACGATGTTTCTCCCTTTTTGTTCTTCGTAGGCGCACTTTTTGCAACGGAGTGTACGATGGAGAGATCGACGAACAGTGGAGAAAATAAGTGGATCATGTGTACGTGTATGGTAACACGGAGGTGTAGTGAACGACAGTCATCATCAAACCACGGAGGCCGAGCAAGACGAGCTGGTGTGATTCCATGACGGTGAGGTGTGGATGGAAAGGAAACCAAGGCGGCTGTATGAAGTGAGGTGGCAAGGAAACAAGCCTGTGACTCTAATGTGCTTTGTGCAAGAAGTGATGGAGTAAAGAGGCAAGGGCTTCCTAGTAAGTCTTGATGTAAGGGTAATCAAAGGTGTATCTGGGAGCACGGTCGATGGAGGAACAAGGTGAGGTTCGTGGAGTTGGGACAGAACCCAGATGGAAGGATAAAAAAGGAGTAATCAGAGAGAGTAGTGGAAATGACAAAAAAAAGTGTGATATCAGTGGAACGAGGGATGGTGACCCCATGAGGTAATCAACAACGCTATGCCCGCCACTATGAGGGTAGCATGTGTAGTTGCCAGAATCAGGCCAATAAGTGAGGCCATTATAAATGGCTAGCTCATGAGCTTCTCCTAGCTGCAACAGATACTCACTGTAACCAGTGATAGGACCGAGTGCGTCGGCTGAAATCCTAGTAACTCCCATATCATGCTTTCCTTGAGAAACTTATGTCTTTGTTGTTTTCCCATAGCGCAAGCCTCACAAACTGAAGAGCTTCGCTTAACAACTGGAAGCCCCTCCACCATATGATGCTGGTTCAACACCTGCATGCTTTGGTAGCCAAGATGTCCATACCTCTCATGCCACAACCTATCCACATCACTTCCTTTTGCTGTATAAGCATGCTGACTAGGGATAGAAGTGTATAACCTGTATAGATTATCTTCCTACAATCCTTTGGCCACAACCTTCATATTATCACTCAAGTCCAACACAAGACAAGAAGTAGCATCAAATTCTACTTTCATATTTTGTTGAGTGATAGCTCCTACTAAAAGAAGATTTTTAGCAAGTCCTGGTACATATAAGACATTCTTAATGACTTTGACTTCTCTTGATGGAAGCTTTACAGGTACTGTGCCCTTTCCCTTGACCTTGTGTGTTGAGTTGTCACCTAGGCACACCTCTTGTCCATCACTAATCCCCACAAAGGTATCAAACCAATATGAGGGGTCATGTGCTTTGAAGCACCTGAGTCAATGTACCAACCACCTATTGTAGCTTGTGAAGCCAATGCAACAAAGAATAAGTCAGCTTGCCTTATGTCACTCTGCTCCTCTCTTGCAACACTCTCAACAACATTTCCTCCTTGCTTCTTTGTGCCCTTCTTTTGGTCTGCAAGCTTCTTCTTGCACTCAAAAGCAAAGTGTCCATATTTACCACAATAATTGCAATTCCCCTTCCTTCGAGGTGTGGAAGAAGTATTCGAGGAGGATTGTACTTCTGACATCTGCAAGTTCTCCATTCCTTGCTCAAGTGTTTGTGGTGCTCCTTTGTTCTTGCCTTTACCTTTCTTCTTATCCTTAGCTGGATTTTGCTTCTTCTTAGAAGCAAAGGCATGCTCCTGGAAATCTTCCCTCTTGGAGAGATTAACTCTCCTCATCTCCTCCTGTAACAAGAGACCATAGACTTCTTCATAGGTAGGGATCTTCTCTCTCACTGATATCATCATCACAAAGTTCTGATAAGCATATGACAAGCTATTCAGAACTATTGGCACCAAGTCTTTGTCAGCAATAGACTCTCCAAGTACAGAAAGCTGATATCTAATATCATGAATCTTAGTAAGATGATCAGTAACTGTCTCCCCTATCTCCATTCTGAGAGTATACAACTTGTTCTTCAAGTAGAGAAACCTGGTTGTACTTGCTGTCTCATACAATGCACAAAGAATGTGCCATGCATCCACAGGCCCTTTGGCTGACCTGATTAGAGGAATCACATTATCCCTCACTGACATGTTGATGATTATGTGTGCCTTTTCCCCTCTCTTGATATAGTCCTTAAGTTCAAGTTCAGATGTTGGAACAGGCTCCTCACCTGTCACAAGCTTCCAACATTCTTTGTCTTCAAGAATGTTCTTGATCTTGAATTTCCATATGCTAAAGTTAGTGCCATCAAGCCGGCTGGCTTCACTCAGCATGCTCTCTGCAAAACTAGACATAGCTGGATAGAAATAAAACACAAAAGGCAAATTGGGGTTTTCACCCAACTAGGGTATGCAGCCACTTGCTCAATAACCCTCAACTTCTGGATTTGAAACTATCCCCCTGTATGGCTATCCTAGCCCTTGTCCAAGATCCACTCAGAACTTTCACTGAAGTCCCCACTGTAGAAAGCGCCCTCCTACAGTCCTGGCTGTCCAAAAAGACTCAAAAAATTTTGTCCCAAATTAGAAACTTTTTGGCTCCCTGTACTCCCCTTGCCAACAGTACTCCAACCATGCAGATAGCACAGAGATCAGATGCCCCTACAAAAAGTGCTCCCTCCTCAAAGGTAAGCTGCTCTCCAGGAATGGCAGGAATCTAATCAAAAACAGGTCTAAGCTTTCACCACACCACAGGCAACCTGCTCTGATACCATGACAAATTCCAAGGCCTAGCTATGGAGTATCATAACAGCATAGTAAGCACACTATGAAAGCTTCAGAAAACCAGCTATGGAGTAGAACACAAAACCAAGAGAGAGAGGACTTCAAAGCTCACACAACATGAATGAATATTCAAAGTGTAGTAGGGCGTGGAAACCCCTCCAAAGTTTGGGCTACATATAGCATGTTATGTATAGAGGTGGTGTCTTGCTAATTCTAGCTCTAGAACCCACATGGGTCCTTAACCTACTTGATTTACTTGCCTAATTAGCACAAGTGGGGTGTACTATGTACATAAATGTTTTACCCCCATGTCTTATGCACAACTTACAAGTTACAAGTATACAAGCCTTAAGGGGCAAAATAGGCATTTATTTCAACATGAGCTTGGCTAGAGATGTCATCAATAAAGCCAAGTTCCAATCGATATGGTATGATGTTCCTTCATCTCATACATTTACAACTCCAACAATGGTACATGCCCCTTTATGAGAGTCTGCATGCTGGTGTCAACAGTATTACAACCATAGTTGCAGCGAATCGCGATTTGTTGGGTCCGCGATTCGCGAATCGCGATTCGGAAGCGATACTTGCAAAAAAAAAACAATTGGGAAAAATAGCTTATGGCTGAAATTTTTTTTGGGGATCAATGGTCAAACCAACGTTTTGCCTCTCAGAAGTGCAGTAGATGGGGCACAGACAGATCTTATTTTCAGTAGCTATCTGATTGTTATTTGCTCTGGTTTTCAGTATATGTTAATCTTACAGTTTGGGCTATCAACTGTATGGGGGCATAAATATTGGGCCCTTCTCGGCGCGCATTTGGACCCCATTTTGATCTACGGGGGGCGGTAGCATTTTTATCTACAGTGTCTATATAGCAAGAAGTCCTAAGGGGCGGAGCCCCCCCGGTGGGGGGTTTGGGGGGCAACGCCCCCCAACGGCAGGGTCCAAGGGTCCCGAAACGGTAAGGCCTCTTCATGATTTGGCCTTCCAACTCCCTGAGTGAAAACACACTTTCTGGTGTTTCGCATCCCCTTGGTCCTTTGGCTGTTCGCTCTCTCAGCATTCTGTTATTGTGTAAATCAGTCATCCAAAGTCTATTCTAGATTGCCATTGAAGCCCTTCTTCAGGGTGCCTGTTGGATAGCACCATCATATGTACTTGCTTTATTATAATCAGAATTTCATATTCATGTTCATTGTTTCTTGTCTACACTAAATTCCGTTGTCAATTATAATAAGACTAATGCACCTAAATTGGACCATCCTGCACCCGAAACAGTCGACAAACTACACAGTCATAATGCTCTCAATCAAAGCTTTCATATTCATAATGCCTAAAAAAATTTCAAAAAAAAAAAAACGATTCTGCACAATTCTGGGAAAATCCCGAAACGAGATTCTGACCGCGATTCTGAATCACGATTTAGAATCGTGGTGCGACTGTGATCACAACAATAATGCCTTCAACAAAGCATTTTTTGTCAAACTAGTCTCGCTTTACATCATTAAGATTCTTCTAGTTGCGACTACATTTTATGGCCCACATTGAAGGCCAAGACATGTAACTTCAGTTATTTGATCTTTTACATGCCCACATTGAGGGCAGCATTTTTGTTAGAAGGAGAGAGTTAAGTACATGTTTGCATTATTGGGCCTGCCTTTAATAAAATATTGGGCCCTGAGTGTATAAGAATAAGGATATGCAACCCTAGCCCTAATTTGATAGCCCTGGAAGATTCCATCATGTCTACTGCCATCTCATTCTCAATTGAAGACATTTTGGCAAAGCTTAGAAAATGTCTTTTCGAAACTAGGCGTCAACACACTATGCGAGCAAGTTTGTGTGCAAGGCAGCAATAGTAAAAACGGATTGAATTCTAATAACCAAAATTTGCATATTCCACTTTTGATAATTCAAAACAAAAAAGCCATTCTCATCCTTGTGAAAAGAGGGACTCTCACATTTCCAGCACCCATCCAAATGCTTTGTCAGCTTCCGCATCTTCTTTCATTCGAAGTGAAACATTGTGCCATGTGGGAGCAATCTTCTTAAGATGTGACTGCATATCATACCATAAGCTCTATAAGCTACTGACTGCATCACTTTCATCTGACTTGCTCTTCAATCAAAATTAGAAGGACCAAAACTTGGATAATAATCAGCTTGTAGAAAGGACAACCCACACTTGAAGGACATCAGATTAACGGTTGTCAGTAACTATCCCTGCAGCTAAGATAAATACATGCATTAGGCAATTATGTCTTGTAACTAGAATAAAAACACTACAGACCTATCAAGCTTCCGTCTTCTCAAATTCGTTAAAGGCAATAATTGAGATAGCTTAACCATTGGTCAAATCCTAGAGTAAAATGCATATGAATTTTTTTCTCAGGAAGACTGATATTTGTATGCCCACACAAGATGTCCTGACACTATGTGAATAACGAAACATACCTTCTGGATGATAACTGGGGCGTTACCAATCGGATCAATATTAGTAACCGGTCCTTTATCGTCTGGATAGAATTTTCGTATTACAGCTTCATATTCTTTTGGTGTTATATAAAAAAAAGGAAAAGCTGCAGGATTCTCCTGGGTAGCCAAATTGGGAATCGGTTTCATGATAAGGTGATCCGGCTCTGCCATGAATATATAGCTACACATGAAACCAGAAATTCAATATTGGAGCAGCTTTGATATTACTGCCTCAGTCGATTGCAAGACGATTGGCGGTATTTGTTCACAGATACATATTTTGAGGTCAGAAAAACCAAAAGGAAGTCATCATTGTGAAGACGAGCAAGAACCTCAAAAACGAAAAGAAGAATTTTATGCAACTTACTCTTCTTCGACGTCAGTCTTCTGCAACCACTGTACGAAAGCCCACGGCCTGTTCAACACAATATATCCCTGCGGAAAACAGAAATCTATTTCACAGAATTAAAACTAGTCGCTCCACTGCAGCGCCTAATTGACTTGCATTGAACTGTATGAACTCTCAACTATGAATTCCATTAGTCTCAAAAAGCTTCCTAATTTTTTCAACCAATCTACATGTCCACATAGATAACGAAAGAGTGAATTCATGATAATGAGAGTCTCAGTCTTCATACACGTATACGAACTTATGATGAGGCAATATCACACAAGCCTTGTCAACATTACGCAGAGACAAACACTCTACATGTTCATGTATAGTAACTGAACCATGTATAGTTGATTGTAACTCTCCTATAACTTAAAATTAAAGGACACAAGATTACGATACTTCCTTTTAGGTAAGCAATTACTCTATGCAACTGTGACGGCATAATTGCAAACGCATAAATGACACACACGATAATTTTGAATAAATGTCCATCGATAGTAGACCTTATCTGTTCCAGGTGGTAAAGGATCTACAACAAAAGTTGGAATCTCATCCATAAGCTGGTCCGGTTTGCCTGTATGCAGCACCCTGGTGAAGCCTCCCATCTCAGAGCCAGCTTGATCCTTGAGTTTCTTGTACCAATAATACATGATCCGGCATTGCCAGCGGTTGTAGGGTTCAGAGGTGGCTGTGACCGCGACATGAAAGAGCCTCTTCTTCTTGTTTTCGGTAATGGCGGGCCTGCGCACCAACGATCCGCTGCGGAAGCTGGTGGAGATGATGGTGTCGAAGTAGTGGCTGGAGGTGGTGGCGCGATGGTTGGAGACGATGGTGATGGTGTTGTAGGTGGCGATCAGCAGCGCTACGCTGACAAGAACAAGGAAGGGTAGAGTTGCCCGCGCCATCGCCATCCCCAAACCTCTCTCTCTCTCTCTCTCTCTCTCTCTCTCTCTCTCTCTCTCTGCTTCTCAAACTCTGATCGACGAGAAAAGCCTCGACGAGAGAGCGCCCGATAGGGGGGCTTAATGGCACGACAAATCTCTACGCACGGCCACTTCGATTCTCGCCACGTCAGCTTACAACCTTTCCAATCGTGTTATGTATGAAGCTAGCACTAACGTGGCAGGATCTCAACGTTTATTACTTGAATCGACGGTGCTGGGCTTTGCGCCATCAAGTGCCATGCACATACTTAATGGCACACTACATATTTTAAGTGCACATAGCTTGAATGTTTGCCACGTGGCATACCTGAGACAAGGACTTTTTTAAATGGCTGATTTCATGAGAGGTGGCAAAATCTGAACTTCTTAATAAGATCCAACGATGGTGAGCTTTAGAGGTTTCAGTGCCATGAAAATAGGAGGGAAGAGAGACCTCCGTGACACGGTCATTGACTGAGGAGTCGGCATTGAAGAAAGGGAGAGCCAAGACGGCGACGCCCCAAGAGACTGTGAGGCTAAATGGCACGGTATGTTTTACGCTGCCCCATTTGGAATTGCCACGTGGTATGCTACCACGTGGACTCTTTTCAATGGCTCTATTTTTAAAAGATGTGGCAAGATTTGCATGTTTCGGGATACATCCAATGGTGCGAGTTTCAAACCATGTGGTGCTATTTGAGTGGAAGCGCTTCCACGTCTTTTGTACCTTGAGAGGAGGAGGAATAAAGAAGCATAACCTTTGTCTCTTTGTCTCTCAAGGATTCATGACATCATTAGGGGGGAAGGTCTACCTTCAAGAACCTTCTGCTCAAGGGCCTTGGCCCTTTACAATGGAAGGCAGCCCTTCCTCGTCATGAAAACGGTTTTTATTTTTTAACATAAATATTTTTTACACATGGATGGAGCATGTAAAAAAAGGCAAAACAAATTCAGGGTGCAACTTAAGTGTGCATGTGAAAAACAAAATATTCCTCCTTAAAAAAAATTTCAAGCAAATTGTGCTCAAAAAGGTGGCACCGTTTTCCTTGTAAAAAGGCAAAATTTGATTTTACATACTATGAAGGTGTCTTGGGAGTGATGGTCCTCTAATGGCACTATACCTTTTACTTTCACCCACTTGGATGTTAGGCACTTGTCACATTTGCCACCTTGAAACTTGAATGTGAACACACGGCAAAATCCAAAACATTTACAACAATATCCAACATTGTCGGGCTTAGAATTCTAGATGGCTAATAAGATGGGAGGGGGGTTGCTAGGGGGGGAATCTATCATGAGTCATGAAGTTGCAAACTAGCAAGCCATTGGAGGCTAGTAATGTTGTGGTCTTTGATGACTAGCAATATATTCTTCCACCTTCCAAGGACTAGTAGATTTACTGAGACTCATAATTTTAAGTGTAAATGGGAATAGAACAATTTATAAATGATTTATCTATTATGGAAGTTTGTCTTCAAGATAGTCATTGAATAAATAGCATGAGATTATTCTTATGATGTTTTATAATGAAAGTATTAAAATAAGATACTTTTATTTTATTCTCAAAGGATTATTTTATTTTATCCACAAAGGATTATTTCTCAAAAGCATATATGATAAGCACTAAAGTTGTAGAGTGCACATTTGTAATTCTTGGCAATTTTTTTCTTATATGTGAGATTCGCATGGAGTTGATCGTTGAGGTTAACAAAATCAAACCCATAGCCACCCATTTATGAGGTTGAGTTGACTATAGTCAAACTCATAAGTCATGACCTCAATGAGAGTAAATGAGATCTTTTAACATATCATAAGCATGCCACTTATGGGGACATATAATGGGTGGATTTAGATGAGCAACAACTAATATCACATGCTCCTTTTCTCTTACCACCCATTTTTGCCTCAACTTCTTTGGCAATGTCCCCAAGTACAAAAAACAACTTGAGATGGCATAGGGCCCCACCACCTCTTGAGCCACATGGTGACAACTAAAGCTCAATCTAAAAGGAGAGAAAACCCTTCTTTCACATTGTCATCCTTCATTTTAGAATTTTACCCACTTGTCATGCACCCCAATGTGAAATCACCCTTATTCTATTATATATGAATATTTAATCCAAAAATTTTAAAAGTAGCAAACTTGCCAATTGGATGAGTCAAGGTAAAGAAAGAAATTTGACATGTTGATGCAAGACCACACCTTACTTGCTTCATCGTCAACATGTGTTCATGTTTAGGCTAGGCCTAGTACTCATTCTACAATGTATATTTGCGCATAAAATGCTATGAGCATGTAATTGCACTTGTGTGTTTGTTCAATCAATCAATAACACAAGTCGTATGAAGGCCAAATCTTAAGATATGTATATTGCACATAGGAGGTCAACTTTATATAGTAGCGAATTTAATCATACCAAAACGTTTAAAACAGACAACTTTGTAATCTCTTTAAAACTCATTATTTCCCTCAATAGCATCAAGCTCGTCAAGTTTAAGATTGCAACCTCTATATACATGCATAACTTTCTTCCTTCTAGCAATTTCTTTTTTGCATCACATGTTCTCTTCATGCCATCTAAAATCAAACACATAAAGATTCATCAGCTTTACCTACAATGAATGAAGTCATAGTGAAAGTTGGGTTGCCAATTGTTACATTAGCTATTGTAGAAGTCTTTTTTGTGATCATTCTAGTGTGCTAATGAAATCCATAGAGTTAAATTCGTTAGTATCTAGTGCAGTATATGGATCACAGCAATCAATCACCATAGCCACTCCTCACAAGCTCTCAAAGATGGCACAACAAAAGTTATTGATTACAAAGAGGAAACTGTACATATAGTAAAAGCCCCAACATGCATGGGCTCGATAAGTGTCAACACACTAAAAAAAAGGCACCTATATAACTAATAGGCCCAACATGGACTAAAGTACTGACAAATCCAAGACATGCCCTTGAGTATAGCATAAACCATCAAAAATATATTGCACAAGCTAATTTTTCCTACGTGTGGCTACTCGGCTAACCCAAGTAGCCGGCCACAGAATCAGTGCTCGATTGATATATCTTTAACGAGTCACGTCCCGAATACAAGCAAATATAGCAAATCTAATTAACTGTACATTTATTACAGTATCACATTTAGAGCTTACATAAATGAATCAGATCAAAACTGATTTCTAACACTCTCTCTTAAGCTCAAATGTGATAAGAGTGAAGAAATATACTACAGCAGCGTCTGGAGTGTCCAAGAGCTATGATGCTATTAGAAAACAATGATAAACTTATTATTGTTTACAATTTATTTTTGACAATTGTTACCAGCTGTAAGTAGTTGTAGGCTAGTCTAGAGTCAACTACTAGTTTCTCTCTCTCTACATTTAGGGTTTATTGTACTCTTCATTATTCAGTGTAATAGTGTGTGATGTTGTGTTCTTTCTCTTTCTCTTGGTGATTGATTAATTATGCTTATCAGATCAATGACATGGTATCAGATCCCAATAGTCATGCATGTCTGATCAGTGGATACAGCTTGTCACAAGCTCCGCAATGAAGTGAGAAAGTCTTTCACATGAGGTGAAAGCTTGGAGAGGCAAAAATTTGGAAGAAATCCTTCCTTGGAGCTCAAAATCATCAGTGGGGCACAAAGACACAGTTCCGGAGGCATCAAAAAGGCCAGGGTAGCATCAGACAGATTGAAAATCTGTTGAGTTGGGAGATTTTTACAATACTTCCAAGTTTTGTGTCAAAAGTGTTGTGAGAGAGTTTTGCCAAGAAATCTCTCATTTCTTTGTTTGGGAAACTACGAATCACACTAGATTGTGTCTAGTATTGCCATTCACTGTCTAGTACTGCCATTCATAGTTATGAGACATTTAGGAACTGAAAAACTATGATTTCATTGAGTTTTAGCCTACTTTTGTGATTTTGTGTGAAACTTGTGCAAGCAAGTAGAATAGGCTAAAAAACTTAATATTCTCCATCATTTGTAATGAGAGTACTGTTGGGAGGCAGCCAACTGCAAGGAGAGTTAGATTTATAGCTCATTCCATCATAAATCGATGATTTTGGTGGAGATTTGAGTGAAAAATAGAACTTTTTGGCAAGAAAATTGTATTTTGTAGGTTTGTTGGCTGTATTCTGTTGCAGAAAAAGTGTTGAACATGTATGAAACGTCGTACACAGCTTTGAAACGCTAGTCCAGGAGTCTGAAACGGCATCCAAGTGCCCGAAATGCCTAGCTAACTGTCTGAAATGCAAAGGACCAGCCCAAAATGCGCGAGGGGGGGGGGTCCAGTAGTCGCGCGTCGAAGCGAGTTAAAATTGCCCAACGTACCCAGGGGTGGGTCCCCTTGCAAGCGCAGAAGAGTGAGAGCGCATGATCCGATATTTGCCACATGTCAAAAAAAAAAGGTCAAGTTGATCTGAATCACAGATCTTGCACATATCCGATGGCTAGGAATTTGGTGAAGTTTTTCTTCACCTTTCTTCAACTTCAAATGAAATTCTGAAAGGGCTCTTAACATTGGTACTGGGCTACTTTTGTTTAAGGCATGTCCACTAGTGGTTTTTTGCAAATAAGCAAATTACAGAGTGATGCTTTGTCCTAGCTGGAGAGACGATTTTTTGGATCTGATTAGACAAGAGCTATGATGGTAAAAGGGGCTTTTGATGAGGGAGCAAAAGTATAGGTCAAGAAGAAAGTGGATTTTGATGCTGAAGATCCAATGGACAAAGGCAAGGTTGATGTTGAAATCCTTAAGAGAGTACCTAAATGGTACTTATCAGTCACAGGTGATGCTAAGAAGGGAGATACTCTCGAATCTAGCGAACAGGGAGAGCTTAGAAGGTCAAGCAAAAATCGGAAACCTCCTGCAAGGTTAGAGATGAATCTAGCCCTAATGAGCTCCGTGATCAAGGCTCAAGAACCAAAAATGTTTGATGAAGCAAAGGAGCACAAGGAGTGGCGTGCAGCTATGGAAACAAAAATGGAGGCCATATTAAAAAATAGGATGTAGAACTTGGTTGAGCTACCTGATGGTAAGATGTCTATCACTTGCAAATGGATTTATAAGATCAAATATGGAGTGGATGGGCAACTCAACAAGTACAAAGCACTATTGGTTGCGAGAGGGTTTGAGTATGTTCTATCATTGCTATTTATGCTTTCTATGGTTGGAAGATCCAACAAATGGACATTAAATCTACTTTTCTTAATGGAGTGTTGGGTGAAGAGGTGTATTTAGTACAACCTCAAGGATTTGTTGAGCTAGGAAGAGAACATCTTGTTTGCAAGCTCAACAAATCTATTTATGGATTGAAGCAAGCACCACGGGCATGGTACTCTTGCATTGACGAACACTTCAAGCAAAGGGGAATGGTAAAGAGTAATGTTGATCCTAATCTTTACATTCTAAAGCAAGATTCAGATATATTGTTCATTATTTTATACGTGAATGATTTGATTATTACACGAAGTAATGAGAGCTTAATTGATGAAATCAAATCAGATCTTTCCAATGCTTTTGACATGAGCGATCTAGGATTGATGCATTATTGTCGTGGCATTGAAGTATGGCAAAAGGAAGACATTGTCTTTCTTATACAAAGCAAATATGCACAAGATTTGTTTTATAAGTTCAATATGCAGGATTGTAAGCCTTTGAGTACACCGATGGATGTCAACACAAAGCTTACTACATATGATGAATCTGAGAAAGTGGATGCTTATTTGTACAGACAGTTGGTGGGTAGTTTGATCTATTTGACACACACACACAACCTGATATTTCTTATGTTGTTGGTGTTGTTAGTCAATTTATGCAAAATCCTAGTCAAGCACACTGGAAGTACATTCAAGGGACATTGAATTTTGGTTTGAAGTATGATCAGCCTGAAGCGCGAATGTTGGTAGGTTACATAGATGCCGATTGGGCGGGTAATATTGATGACAAAAGATCTACCAATGGTCATACATTTAGTTATGGTACAGCTGCAGTTTCATGGAGTAGCAAAAAGAAACCTACATTAGTCTTATCTTCGACGTAAGTTGAATATCGTGCACTCAGCAATGCTAAGCAAGAAGCGGTATGGTTACAAAGATTGCTTGTTGATTTAGGTCAAACACAAGTGGATGCGACTACTATCTCTTGCGACAACCAAAGCTACATTCACCTTGCCAAAAATCCAGTTGTACATGCTTGAAATAAGCACATAGAAATACATTATCATTTTGTTTGAGAGAAATTTTTATGGAGCCATTGATCTTGTTTTCCTATAAATCTGAAGATCAAGTGAAAGATATTTTTACTAAGTCATTAGGTAGATGTAAATTTGAAAAAATTTGTACTCTATTAGAAATATAAGAATGTAATTTTATCATCGAGGGAGAGTGTTAGAAAACACTGATAAACTTATTATTGTTTACGATTTACTGTTGACAACTGTTACCAGTTGTAAGTAGGTGTAGGCTATGTTGGATTATTCTCCTACTAATCGACTAGTCAATTTTTAATCTTCATCCACTTCATTATTTAGCTCTACAGTTTTATGCATGTTTCTACACACTTTGCAGAAGTATTGGGAATCGCTCACAGGTGGATCCGACATATTGGACATCATCCAACGAATCTTATTGGGGGCCGCGACCACTTCGGCCATGTCGGTTGATTGATAGTTAATGTTCCACTCGTTTTAAAGCTATTTCCAAGAATTACCAGCTGGAGGGATGCCAGCTCACTGTGGCCCACTGGCCATTATGATCTACGACCTAGTTAGTTGTCCTACTATTGGATGTTGCTGCATTTGCTTAGTATAAATAGCTGATCATACTTCTACATTTTAATGATCATAGATAGATCAATTGAAGCAATAATTAGCATCTCTCTCAAGCTCTCAAGCTTGGACACTCTTGAGTATTCTAGCTCAGTTTTAGAGTTGATTTAGAGTTTGCTATTGTGCTTACTGCTTATTAGTGGAAGTGCTTAATTCAAACATATTCTCAGTTACTCAGAGATAGCTTAGAGTACGCAACTTCGATCCGCAATCTACTTGTGTTCATTTGCGTTCTGATTTGCTTCTTTTACTGAATTAATCTACCCTTTTATTGCATTCAGTATCATGTCAGTATGTATGCATCCCTGTGATTCTTTGTGACTGATAATCTCTTACTATTTGTCTGATAATTCAATGCTTCATGTTTGGCTACGTAATCACTTTAGTTTCTAGACAAAGTTAATTGCTAAAAGATTGAATATGATTTCTGTTTCTTTTTGTTCAAAATTGATAGGCGTAGTCATGCACAGGAAAGAAGGTTTATTCCGCTATGCTTGATAAGTCGTTCACTACCTTCGATTTGTCGAATAATTTTCTCTCATCTCATTATCTCTTTTCAACATGGTATCAGAGTGTATTCTTTGATATGCTATTACCTTTATGATATCAGAGCGATTTGTTATACCAAAGCTCTAATACTTGATATCTTACAATATCATATCCATATCATTAGATACTTTTCACAGTATCATATTCTTCAATTGTGGTATCAAACTTTAGTATCAGATATTTGATTTCCTATTGATAGTGCAGCACAACATCATTATTAACCTCATCGTTACAATCAACAGACTAAAGTTTCAGATGGATTCTCAAAGTAAAGATGGTCTTATCGCAGACAAACTGAATGGATCCAATTACTACTTGTGAAAATTTAAGATGAAGACCTTGCTAATTGCCAACGAGTTGTGGGATGTTGTCACAAGTATCGAAGTGAAGCCTGAAGATGACACATAAGGCTCAAAGTGAAATATAATGATGGTAAAGCTTTGCGCTTATTATTCTCGATACATATCTGAAGCCAAAACTTCGAAAGAAGTATGGGACATCTTGAGCTCACTATATGATGTGACAGACGTAACTACCAAGTTACATCTATGAAGGAAATTCTTCACACTCAAGATGTCGAATAGTGATTATCTTCAGAGTCACATTAACCAGTTCAAAAATCTCTTGCAACAGATGGTCGTTGTAGTGGGTTTCTTTCCTAACCTATCCTCAACCCAAGATCTAAGCAATCTAGCATCAAGGAGATGAAGTTAGTTGTCACGCATAGGTTCGTTCCCATGAAGCATATTTCAGATTTCAGCATGAATGGAAGATCCACATCTAACTCTAACATCCATTAACCCAAAGCATTTACACTACAACCATTAACACTACACATCCATTAACACTACGATCCACAATGAAGATAGCTTATTCTTTCTCTCTCTCCCTTTCTCTCTCACAAAAAGCATAAGAACATGCAATCCCAATAATATTCAGATCCAACAATTAACAAATGCAACAAAAGCACGAGAGATGGAAGGAAGAAGATAGAGAGCAAGGACATTCACAAATCCATTCCATAAGAGAACCAATATGCTTGTATTGCAATGAGGATATGAACATGAGGAGCAAGTCGAGTTTGCCTCTATTTATAGTATAGAGGAGGACCTTGGCCTCAAAATCCTATTGGCTCGTTTCTACCTCCCTAACTATTCAAACTTAAAAAAGAGTGGAAACCATTCAAAATTGGAGGGAACCAATTTGAATTTGAATTTGAACCAATGTTGGTGGGAGTCCCAACTTTATTCACTAACTTGACATTTAGGTCTGCAACAAAAAATCTTCCAACAAACACTTTATTGTTTGATTAACAAAGTTTGTACCACGACCACTGACAATCTCAATAGGACATCCGAATCTAATAATGATGTGTTCATAGAGGAATTTAGCCGTAGATTTTGCATCAGCAACTTTAACAGCTTTGGTCATATTTAGCTTGAGATCCTCGTGCCGCAGAATGAATCGGACCAACATAATCCAGTCCCCATTTTTCAAATGGTGCTTGCGATAAAACCGGATGTAAGGGTTCATAGTTCTGTCGCGTAGGACGTCGTGCTCATTGGCAAATATCACATGATTGAATATAATTCTTGGTGTCTTTATGAAGTGTAGGCCACCAACACCTTGATTGAAAAAGCTTGCAAACAGTGATATCTGTAGAAAAATGTCCTCCGCCCATTCCATCATATGAAAACATGATTAATTCAGGTATTTCATGTGGTAAAACACATCTTCAAATAATATCATTCATTCTGTGATGATACAATTGTCCAGCAATCAATTGATATGGTTGAGCCTTATGAATCAATTGTCTCTTTTGTACTTTTGTCAAGGAGTCATTAGGTTGCCCTAACATCAGATACTCAACAATATCCGCTGCCCACTCAGGTATGGCTTCAACATAGAATAACGCAACATCTGGTAATTCATCATCCACTCCTGCGGAATCAATTCTTGAAACACGGTCGGCAAGATAATGTTGTTTATCTTTTCGAACCACAACTCGAAAGTCAAAGTCGGTCAATAACAGTAACCATCTTGCAATATGCCCTATATTACACATCTTGTTTACCAAGTAAAGTAATGGCTGGTTATCCGTATAAAATGCAAAGTGCGTTTCCATAAGATAATGTCGAACTTTCTTTACAGAAAAAATCATTGAAAACCTATGCGAACCTCAATAGACGTACACAAAAAAACCAACTAAATGCAAATGAGCAACAAGCCTAGAAAGTAACTGGGTAATAAAAATTTCCGATGGCTACCATGTCTTAAATATTGTTTGGCAGCATTCTTAGGGTTAGGGTTAGGGTTAGGGTTAGTGTTAGGGCTAGGTTTGGACTATCCGGGCTAATACTCGAGGTCGGCGTGGGGTGAGGTGAGTCGCGGCAACTTGGTCCCGAAGTAAGCTGGAGGACTGGCGTGAGACGGGGGTCTCGAAAAAAAAATTATTTAAGGACCATAGTCCAAGCATAACTCACCTCATTTGCAAAATCAGAAGCCCACATGCTGCCAGAGCAATCGCTACGACCAAGTCACGGCTTTCTATAAGATTTCGCATACGTTCTCGCTTTCAGATTTCTTGATGGTAAGATTATTGTCATTTTCTAGCTTTGCTCTATGCTTAGCATGGGTAATAAATTCTTGCATTAGAAAATATTCATATTTTAATTTGAATTCATCTTCTTGCAACATGGGTAACCTATGCTCAGCATAGGTGCCTGCACCAGTCCTCTCCTTTAACCTATGCTGAGCATAGGCTGTGCTCGGGTCCTTAGTATTATCCTATGCTCAGCATAGGATTCTGGCGTTATTTCTTTATTCTTACCACAGTTCGACCTATGCTGAGCATAGGTTGCATCTCTGGTCCTCTTCCAACCTATGATTAGCATAGATTAGCAATCAAATAGCGAAGACATCCTATGCTCAGCATAGGTTGGACAAGAGCGCGCGAGTAACGACCTATGCTGAGCATAGGATGTCTTCGCATTTGCTTGCTAACCTACGATGAGCATAGGTTGGAATAGGACTAGAGATGAAAGCTATGCTCAGCATAGGTCGAAAGGAGGTTAGAATTGAAGAATATCGCCTTTGTCCTATGCTAAGCATAAGTTGTTAGTAAGGACTCGACCACAACCTATGCTTAGCATAGGTCCCTGCTCGTATTTTCTTGTTTTACAACGCTTTGTTTCAGAAAAGTGATCCTTTTGAGATGTTTTAGTAAGAAAATATGTTGAATTTGTAGTTTTGTTTTTTAAATTATTTTCACAAAAATGGCTTGTTTTATTAAAGTTTTCAGCATTTTCATTAAGATAGCATTCTAAAAAGTCTTTTTTTTTGCAGATTTTCAATTGTCTTTGATAGTTTTTGAAATGTCGAGGATTTCTTTTAAAATTTCGGGAAACCTCAAGATATTCCGTTAAAAGATAAGAAAAAATTTATGTACTATTTCACCAAAGGGGTCAACAACACAAAGCTTTCGGATTTTTATTCATTTAGCTGAGAAGCCTTGCAGAGGAGACTCGCAATTCAAATTTCAAGAAAGATTGCTTGCGGATCAACCAGATGAGGATCGATCAACCAGATGAGGATCAGGAAGAAGGTTTTGTGAATATACTTGTAAAGGAGACGGATAAGTCTCGTTCTATTTTCATTCTGAACGAGACTATGATAAAGATCCGACTTTGTCAGGATGAGGCCATCAAAGCCTATTTTGATAAAGCTCTAGTTACTTTGGTGAGTAATTATGAAATATATTTTTAATCATGTTTGTTTCATGCTTAGCATAGTTGTTATTAGATATAAAATTATTTGAACTTTTAGATTTAAGCTTTTAGTCATTATATTTTAAACTTGATTTTTGTTTCTGTCCAGAGCATGAAGCAATGTTTAAAAATGGTTTTAGCTGCTATTGCTGAGGGAAAAGATCCGGTCTATTCATTATGGAGTTCAAAAGGTGTATCTATTGGACCTCGCAAGCCCGCTTCTACCATTGCTCAGGTCACAAAGCCGGCCTCTGAAAATGTTGAGGATGAAACCGTAGTCGTCCCTCATCCCAAAAAAAAAAGATCTCATAATATTTCTGAGACTTCGCCCACTAGACCTAAGTCACGCCCAAAGACCATGGCTACACATCACCATAAGTCCATCCCTTCTGCTGAAAGCAAAAAAGCCGCCACCGAACCATCTTTGTCACTAACTGGTGCATCCATCCGCCCATTACAAGACAGCTCCGAACTTGCCAAATTAAGAGAAGATATCCATAAAACAAAAAAAACAAAAGAAACAACTTTCATTTTAGACATAAATCAGTGTGATAGGCCACCTGTAGACCCAATAACAGGAGACAGGCCAATGGAAGTTAGAGAGCCTAATGAAACACATGTACATAATTTAAAAATAAAATTTAAAGATCATACACAGGCCATAGTTACTCCCTTTGTTGTTTTGGTTGATCCCAACGAATGCAACGATGTTGCAAATTTTGATTTTTGTTTATTAGATTCATATCATTTTTTTGTTCTTGGGGGGATACACAGTTTACAAGCTCGAAAACAATTATCTCAAGAGTATCCCCATATCCCAAGCTTTTGAACTGTGAGTGCCATTGCATTTGTTGGCTTGACAATGGAAGAATCAAAATTATTGGCTTGGGACCACAATATTGATCAGGACTACCGGATGAAGATGACCGTGATACAAAGAATTCATGAAGACATCACAAAAGCATCAACTCAATCTCATTGACTTTTTTGCAAGTTTCTTTGAGCAACCTAAACACAGTCTTTCCCCTTGCAAGGAAAGACAAAAAATAATCGATTTCAAGGAAGGGAGTTATTTTGTCATGTTAGTTTTGTACATAGTTATATCAATAAGGCTGAAGCCAATAAGTTGTTGCTAACCTAATCCGCGATGGTTAATATGGTAGTTCCCATTTACTATATTTAAGTAGAGCTCCTCATATAGAATCTAGATTGAATAGAGTTGAGACAAAAAAAAGAGTCCAAATTAACAAAATTGTCACACCAAGTTTGTGAATGCACAAGGACAAAGGGCACTTGGATTTGAGAGGTAGGGAATAAAACCTAGTCTCTACAAAAAAAAAATTAATTTTGGCAAAAAGAAATTTAATCCAAAGTACAACAAAGCATAGTTTCAAAAAGAAAAATGTATTAAAAAGGATATATATAAGGACGAGAATATGGAAGAAGAATAATCATCACTCAACTTTTGTTTATAGCGTTTTAACTTTTAGAATGTGAACCTTCGTGTCAAGCCCTGACTCTTGGACTTGCTTTAAAGTCTTGTCAAAGTCTTAGTCTTGGACTTGCACCAAAATACATATTATGCTAGGGCTAGAGGGCCCTGGCACTTTTTGCAGTTTCAATATAAAAGCCATGCATGCACTTTGAGTTGAAACCACAAAGAACTTTAACTTGACTCATATTGAAAACCAACCCAGGTTTTTTGATACATTAAGCATATTGCCATTTCAAAATGAATCTCTCTCTCTCTCTCTCTCTCTCTCTCTCTCTCTCTCTCTCTCTCTCTCTCTCTCTCTCTCTCTCTCTCTCTCTCCATTATATTTTAGCTCCATTACCCAACATGGATGTGCACTTCCATGCAATGGAGTGATTCCACTCCGAAAGACCAAAAATACAAAAATGGTGTGAGTTTTTATTCCTTATTTGTTTTACTATATGTGCACAACATCCAAGAACTCACCCAACTATAGTTAGTTGCACACATCCAAAATCTCACCACCCAGCTATAAGGTATATAGTTAATGCAATGGGCACAACTCTACAAGTGGCGATAGTTCCTTATAAAAAAAAAGAACTAGGTATGGCTTATTATCTCAAGAGAAAACCATGGTTACCAACAAAAAAAAGAGTATCTCCAATAGTTTATTATGAAAAAAACTATGTATGGCTTATTATCTCAAGAGAAAACCACAATTACTAACAAGAAAGAGTATCTCAAATGCCACCCCCCCATTCTATGTCTCTATCTCCTCTCGTCTTCTGTTATGTTTTACTTGACACACCCATAACAAGGTTGGAATTTGACGTTTTTGAGGGTTGCATTTCAAAATCTAAATGTGTAAGAATTTTTGTTCCTATTAAAAACAACCTTACCTATTTTTTAAGCAAAATTTAAAATCCTACTTAGTATGAAGTTTAACTTTTAAAATTTGCCTTTCTAAAAAAAGGGCAATTTTTAGATTTGCCTGTCAATAGAGACTGAAAATGCTATTGCTTTCTTTTAAGGGCAAGTAAACTCATGAGATGCATTGCACTAGTTTTCTCCCTAAAACTTAAGTAAAAAATATTAACATTACTTACAATACACTCAAAATAATTTTTTGCTTTTTCATGAATATCACATAATGTAATTTATGCGCTTCCTTTTTTTTTCCAAAATTTTTACATGCACCTTTTGGGACGTAAAAAAGATTTACATGATCTTCCGCACTGAAGATGCATTAGAAAACAAAATTCTTCAGCAAAAAACTTTCACGCCGCAGAAGGTCACTTTCGAGGATATTCCGCCGTGGGAAGGGTCTTTCGCCTCGAGCAGGCTACCGCCCTCATCCGAAGGCCCTTCCCAGGAGAAATGGCCTCCGAGGGTGACCTGCCCCATCAAAACCACCACATCAACCTATGTTCTCTCCTCTTCCTCACAATAATATAATGTTGTTCCTCCTCTTGACAATATAATGTGTGTCCTCTTTGAAAATACTAATAATAGTGTTAGGCTTTGTCAAGAACCCTAAAAATTGGCCCATCCTACGTTCATTCGCCCGCTCTCGCTCGTCGTTTCTCACGTTTTACTCCACACGCGCACACACACACACACTCTCTCTCTCTCTCTCTCTCTCTCTCTCGTCGTTTACGAGGCACACCTCTCCACCTCTTCCTCTCTCTCGCTCGTCGTTTATGGCGTTCTATACTTGAACATTGCTGATAGATTTCAGCTTCATAATTCGATCAAAAGAGGAAGATGCGGCAATCTGGGTCATGTAGAGCTGCGATGGTCGTAATTGGATGCTAGGATTATGCGCGTGATCAGTAGAAGACCAGTGAAAGGAGGTTCTGCGGCTGGAAGTAGTTTTCATCCAGTGAATTTGCATTGCAACATGAGTTTTGCATATTATCTATGGCTATGGCGGATCTTGACCTTGATGCATCCTTCTAATACCCTTTTGGGAATTAAAGATTAATTCAACGAAAGGAACAGACACGACGCTGCAGTGCCTCACGTTATATATAGTATCAGAAAACCGCTCCCTCTGTTACGATGTGATCTTGTTTTTTCGTTCACACGGACTGATATATACTGGCGATCAGGTCAAAGGCATGGGCTCGTACAAGCTTCAGCTATGGCTTTGCCTCATCCATATTCAAGGCATAGATTTGCCCAGATAGCTATGATCATGTTCACGAGCCAAGGCTGACAAGCTGAATTGTGTACTCAATCTGGAGAAAACAATCCGAACTTAGAATTAGTCCCATGGATTTGCCGGAACATGGCGGAGAAGGATAGCAGAATGGTATCATGATGCGAAAATGGTGTAGACGGAATAGGTTTCCAGATGGAGCAGTTTAGAATCACCTGGAAACTTCAAGTTTGATTATCGGTTGCACGTGCACTATGACTAGAGTGTTTAGCTCTTAGACGCTACGAGAGGGCGCGAATCAGTTGTTTCACAGTATAACGATTCTACTCATGAGTTTAGGATCAGTAGCTGAAATATGTGAACGACCGGCTATTCAAAGAAAGGAGGGACCCGTCTCTTGATACGTTTACGTTAAAGAAGATGGATGATCTGCAGATGTTTAGATCAGCCAAGGATCCAGAAGCAATGGAAACAATGCTTGTATCGCTCGTCAGTAGCTACATATCAGACGCTTTATTAGACAGTGAACATCGGCAACAGCACAAAGAGCAGTGCGCCGAAAGGCTTAAGTGTCAGGGCGATGGTGAAGGCCCTGTTCATTACGCGGAGCAGGCAATTCTGGCAAACTTAGACTGGGGCATGGATGCATTTGAGGAAGCCATTCGCACAACCAACGAGGAAACTAGATGCGCGCGGCTAGGCTATGCTGAGAAAATGCTTCAAGTGTGCGCCCTCCTTGATGTCTCAACCACCACTGCAAACGTTCCTAATTCTTATCTTTCTGCTTGGGCGCATCTCAATCTTGCTTTTGTGTGGAAGCTAAGAGACGATGATCACACTGCAGCAAAGCACGTGATGGACATGTTCGAAGTAGATCCTTTCTTTTCAAGGGTAGATTTTGCTCCTGCTATTTGGGAACGTCTCTTCCTCCCTCACCTCACCAGTATCACCACCTGGTATTCAGAGCAGCGAGAGAAAATTTTATCACCATCGGAAGAGCCTGAGGAGCAAGCTGACAGCTACTCAAGAGATGATTTTTGTACAGGCAAAAAGCTTCTGTCCAAAGTAAATCCAGATCAAGCAGAGCAACTGCAGCACCTAGAAAATCTATATCAGGACTCACTTGACGATCACACACGCAGATATGCACGATATTACAGAGATCGGCTCACTCTTGAGTCCCCCAAGAAGTGGGCAGCGAATCTTTCGCCGATTGCCGAACCTCCGATGACTCCTCGGCGAGAATTGGGTGATTTTCAGAAGCTTTTGGAATATGGCACATCACCACAAGACTCATTTGATGATCCTGACCAATCACCAGACCAATCACCAGTGGAAGAGGACATGGGGTCCTCAAAAAACAGGTTAGATTTAGATTTTCTGGAATGTTCTTACATCTATCTCATGATAGATCAGCATGTCAGCTCCAAAATAATTAAAAGAATATCACTGTTATATTGATGTGCCTTGCGATTCTACATACCACAGCCCTAGTATGGAACGGTTAAATGTGATCTTTGACAATACTAGGAAAACCTATATGCTAATCTATCATCAATTGGGAAAACCTATATGGTAATCTATCATCAATTGGGAACGGCCTATCACTCATCTGATATTCTCTTGACATTATGTATTCAGATTTGGAGATTTATAAGTTCTTAGTAGTTTTTATACTCTACGAGCTGAGCTTCGACATCACCTGAAGTGAATCGAATAAATTCTTGGTGGAGTTTCAAGAAGTACTCGAATATGTTTGTGTAGCTTGAAATATAACTAGGAGAATTACTTAAGGTTCAACCAAATTTCTCACCTAATTAGACTTATCGCAAGCTTATATGTGTGAAATTATATGTAGCTATGAAGGCAAAAATTTACAGGTAAGTATACTTTTGTCTGATTTACCCAATCTGTTTGCTTTCAAAGGCAAATTGGCTGCTAGTACTGGTTCCATTTCGTCATATTAGCTTATTTTATGGAAAATGAAATCACATTTTCAACTTTTTCTTGTGTTCTTTTACAGGCGGAGCTCAGTGACCGCGACGGATTTTTTCTTGACCCTAAGCTGTAACAATGTAACACAACTTCTTACCCAAACCTTTCTTTTCAATACTTTGTCCAAATAAGTGGCATCTGGCACTAACACGATTGTATAAAATGTTCAAACATTTTGCAGCCCATCTGGGAGGAAGACGATGGAAACGATAGTGCTTGGAAGGAGAACAGCAGCCCTAAGAATTCGGAGGCGCCTAAGGGGGACATATTCAGCACTTCATCTTACACTTTTGCATCCAGCGGCCTGTGGGGCCATGACAATCAGATTGGTATCTTCAGACGGGATAATGCAGCTCAGGAAACATTGCAGGTTTTACCTCCACAGAGAAAAAGGACGAAATCTTATAGTCCCGATTCACAGGAAAAAGAGCAGCAACATTCTGGCGAATTCTGCACAGTCTCAGAATCACTGGATCAGATGTGTAGAGAAACCAATTTCGTCTTGCAATCTTTGCATGAATCACATCTTTCCACATCCAGTGACATAGAAGAGACCAAGGCAGATCAGATGGAGGTAAGATAGAGCTCATAAGTAAGCATATGGATTGCACTTAATAATGATAAGGTTCTGCTGTGACTTATTGTTGCTAATCTTCAAACCAAAAATCAATTATACTGTATACTTATATATAACTGTTGGATGCTGATTACATAAGTACGGATTTGTTTGTATATAGTTTGAGCTATGCGTTTTTGGAGTAAATGGTCTTCACTGTTTATGGGTGGATTCCACTCAGGAATGTACATCTCCCTTTTATTATGTTTCGGTACGTTCATAGAATTAAAATCCATATATTTGTGTGTGGGTGTATGTGTGTTATTGCGCCCTACAAGTGCTGCACAAGGAGAGAGAGAGAGAGAGAGAGAGAGAGAGAGAGAGAGAGAGAGAGTGAGTCAGAGAGTCTTTGTTTCCCTTCACTGTCTGTTGTGTACAATGAAGTTATGCTCTTGAGGATTCGGGCGAAAAGCCCTGGTTTATGTTTTGATATAACACTTCACTGCATGAAAACCTGAATACAGGAAGCTGAATCGCACGCTCCAACAAAGAAACCTAATATTTCTGATGAAAAACATATCCTTCATAGTAACATCTCATTTGGAAAGTTCTTGAAAGAAGATATTCAAGACAACGCTGAAGATGAGGTTATGGATATGTCTTTTGAGCATAATGCTAGTAGGTAATGGATTTAATGACTTTCTTTGATTTTTGCTTTACAGAACAAGAAATTCTTCAGGATAATTTTTTTTTTCTCTCGTCAGTCTAATTATTTGATTGAACTTCATTACCTAATTGCGTTCTGGATTTGCTTTTTATGAGACTTATTGATCGTTCAAATTGTGCAGCTCATACTTGGATGATGACGATGAAAAAGCTCGTGTAGTGACAAGGCCTCCAAAGGACTTTGTATGCCCCATTACAGGTCATCTTTTCAATGATCCGGTCACACTAGAGACAGGGCAAACTTACGAGAAAAAAGCAATTAAAGAATGGCTGGATCGTGGAAATAATACCTGCCCAATTACTCGCCAACCACTGAACAGGAGCTCTCTGCCAAAGACAAATTATGTTCTCAAGAGATTAGTTGTTAGCTGGAAGGAAACACATCCGGATATCGCTGAAGAATTTAGCTCGGGTTTTTCTGGACCTCAGACGCCTATATACTCAATCCGTCGCTCAAAGAATCATCGAGATCAAGGCTCAGTGTGCTCTCCTCAAAGTTCTCCATGTAGCACCTCCTCAGGGACTACCACAATCTACCATCTCCCCAACAAACACAGTATAGACTTGTCTCCAAGGAGTCCAGCAGAGGAGCCAGAAATGGGATTGATTAATGATCTAAAGCAAGCTCTCTCCTTTCTTTGTGAGTCTGAAGATCTTCAAGAATGTGAAGAATCAGTGCTGAATGTAAAGGACATCTGGTTTGAGGCCAAAGGGCATCTCAATCTTGAAAAATACTTGACCAAGGCAAATGTGATTGATGCATTTATTGAAATTCTTTCTAATTCTGAGTCCACAGATGTTTGGAGTGCAACAATACACATACTGTCAGAACTCATGAAAACAAATGAGTTTGTCAAGCCAAGTATTCTAAAGGCAGACCCTGATCTGAAGTGCATTTCTGGGCTATTGAAAAGAGGGTTCACAACTGCAGTTGTTTTACTGCATCAATTGAAACCACCTATGTCACAAATTTCAAAAATGGATCTGATTCCAGATCTTGTTAACGTCATCAAAGAGGAAGAGGAAAATGCTGTAGGAGAGCCACCATCATCGATGCGCCCCAAAAGAGCTGCACTTGATTTGATGCGTCAGTTAATTTCAATAGACAAATCTAGTAATCTTGGCAATAATGTACAACGACTCATTTCTTCAGACCCGGTGCTTGCATTGGTCAATAGTCTAGACAGCAATATCCCGGAGGAAAGATTAGATGCAGTTATACTACTTTTGTCCTGTATGCAAGATGATGGTGGCTGCAGAAGTGCCATTGCTCATGAAGCAGATTTGGCGTTAGTGCTGGATATTCTTCACAGTGCCATTGGCACAGAAAGAATGGTTGCCATCTCATTTTTCTCAGAGCTTGTCCGTCTCAGCAGGTGATCAATAGCTAGAATCACTCACATTCTAAAGCTTATTCCAGTTATTGTTGATGCTATTGGGATACATCTATTCCGTACGTCAGAACAGGAGAGAATTCTGCCATAATTCATTAAGAACTATGGTTTGAACAAATATATCTAATTTTCTGAGTCAAAAAATTGTTCTAAGTCTCAGATTGTACGCTGCAAACACAAGCAAATTCTGGTCACTTTGTTTGTCTAACAAAGACTTTCACGTAATAAGAACTCCCTGCAGTAATGAATAAAAACCTTTCGTTTGAAAAACCAAGTACAAAGATACAAAAGTTCATTTGCAGCCTCTGTCCTGTATTCGTAAAGTCCAAAACACTTGCCAGCTCTGGGTCCCGGGATATTGTACCTTTGTTTGAATAGAAAAGTTTCTGGGGAACATTAAAACTCAACTGCTGAATTTCTGTTCGTCTGCTACGATTTTGATCAGGAGAACACTCAATAACCTCATTCTTCAGTTTGTCAAATCTAAAGGCATGTTGAGTAGCATGCACGTGCTACTGGCCCATCTCCAACTAGCTCCATTAGAGCAACGGCCCTTAACAGCAGGCCTCCTCTTGCAACTTGACCTCCTGGTATGTTTCCTCAAACGAGTCCTCAATCCTTTCTGGGTTATTAGAAATTTATAGCTTTCATGCAAGTTCTTTTTAATCAATCTAGAAATGGTTTTTTACTTCATTTGACATTGTAAGCAATGCTTGCATAGGAGGAGCATCATAGGCGAAGTATTTACAGGGATGAGGCCGTGGAAGCACTGATTGAATCTCTTCATTGTAAAGAATCACCTGCTGTACAAGTAGAAGCAGCACAGACATTGTTTGCTTTGGTTGGCCATTTTTCAAGCTCTGGAAAGGCTCTAACTGAGGCATTGCTACTGAAAACTGCTGACCTGGAAGAAGGAAACAAGGAATATAGTGAGGCTATCCAAAGTGAAGACTGGATCTATGATGAGGTTATTGCAGTGGTGAGTATTTCTCCCAGGAAGCCCTTTGAATTGCAGAGGTTCCTGGAGGGAAGTAGTTGAATTTGAAATTTTTTTTACAGGATATGTTTAAACAAATCCATGTTTGTGTACAGGAAGAAGAAAAGGTAAAAAAAGGGTGGGAGAAAAGGTTAGCTAGAGCACTTTTAGGGTATGAGCAAGGCTCTATACTCAGTGCCTTAGCATTCAGCATGAGAAGCCAAATATCAAAGCTCTCAAGATCATCTATGATAAGTGCAGTCTGGCTCCTGAGGATGCTTCCACAGCTACCTGACACGGGTCTTAATACAGTTGCACATCTCAGTTTATTTAATCCTTTTTTAGCCATTTTCAAATCTTCCCAAAATATCCAGGAGCAAGTACTTGCTGCCCTTGCCTTGCATAGCATCCTACAAGGCCCAGGTAATCAGAAGCTTCTTCTCTTCCTTCTCTTCTTGTTCTTTGAAATGTGGGACTAATTAACAAATTAGATTGTAACTGTGGTATACTCCTACAAGCTTTGAGATGTTTCAGTTTTGTTCAATAATGTCTGGAGCTATTTTCTAACCAGAAAACTTTGCATCTTCAGAGGCTAATAAGCAGCTAGCAAGTTATGCTAAAGATATGTGTGGGCCCTTGAGGAAGCTGCAAAAGTTGACATGGGTGGCAAAGGAAATGTTGGAAATGATTGCAACAAATCCTTCCGTGAATGCTGTAAGTATTTCCTAAGACAATTTGTTGTGCGGAATATTACTTTTTCTGATGATGGTTTATGAGCTTTAACTTCTCGGTCAGCAGGCAGATCTATGGGTGCATGAAGATGTTGGCGAGATAGATTTGCACAAAAATGGAGCAATCAGGACGTTTGCTCGTGCGAGGGGATACATCTTCACTGGCCACTCTGATGGAACCATAAAGGTTGCACCTTTACCCATCCTCAAAATTACCTTGAATCACTAAAGCTCATCCTGAAGAAAACAGAACCGCTGATTTGTGGCATTCTACATTTAGACGCTCAACCGCGAAATTGTTTGTTGTGTGAAGGTATGGGATGGGAAGAACAGATTACCAAGTTTTGTGTTTGAGGCGAAGAGTCATAGTAAATCCATTACGACCTTAGCAGTCTCGCAGTCCACAGACAAGCTGTACAGTGGTTCGATAGACAGAACTATAAGGGTATGTGCCATGCCATAGATTGCAACTTATGAAAGGTATGGTAGATTGGAATCTACTTAGGAGAAGTCGCAGTTTTGTGTGAGCAAACGCCTCTTAATTTTTCTTAGACAAAGTCTAACATTTCAAGTTTGGCATGGATTGTAGGTTTGGCTCCTTGGGCAGGAAGCCATTCAATGCATGCATATTCTTGAGCAGAAAGATGCAGTGAATGGGTTAATATTGAATGGTTCTTTGCTATATGTTATTCCTCAGACCACAGGAGTCCAGGTTTGCTATCAGTTTTAGCCACTGCTTCTCCCTCTGACTCAATGGCTGATGTTAGTGAAACAAAACAATTTAGGTTACAGTCACTTGATAAAAGAGATTTCACTTGATTAAGCCTGGAAGATATCTCCTGATATTTCTTGGGCGAACAATTGTTCAAGCATACTCAGCTTGTGTTTCTGGAAGATCAGGGACACTCAGAATCTGTGATGGTGTGCAGGTGCTCCGAGAGAACAATACCTCAGCCAAGCCACTCAACACAGGAAAACATGTACAGTGCATTGCATATTCGGATGGGAAGGTCTACTGTGGGTGTATTGACAATAGCATCCAGGTGATTCTTGTTAAACCTCCTTGACGATCTTTTACGCCTTGTAAGTATGAACTCCAGGCATATTGTAGCTGCAAGGCCAAAACCTGCCACATAGGAGGTTTTGTTATGATCAGAATTAGTTGGTCTATAGGCTACATGGCATTGACAGGTTCTAGTGCAGCTGAAAAAGTTCTTGTTCTGCAGGAAGTGGACGTACAAGATGGCTCTAGTCTGACAATTCAAACTGGCATAAGAACTTTAATTGGCAAATCGCCGATTTATGCCCTCAAAGTTTTCAGAGACCGTATTTACGCAGCCGGAGCTCCAATGGACGGCAAAGCTGTGAAGGTATTATCAAAGAGACATCACCACTCAAAATGTTCTAGAATGAGTAGGAAATGCTAATGTGAAGATAGTGATTGATTTTGAACATTTGCATACAGGAGAGTGACCATAAACTGTGATTAGCTTTACGGAAAGTTTTTGTCTACGATAGATTCTCCCTTTTGTGAATTTTCATTGAAAGCCACCATATGAAGTGGAAAAGGTTGTTTAGCGTGTTCATGGAAACTGGCATAACTGGATCGATCTGACTGATTTGAAGTTGTCATGATGCTCCTACAGTAGTATACTCTATTGTAAAGATGCTATTTCAGACTGATCACCTCTGTGTTCTTCCCTATTCCAGGTTTGGAATCAAGCAGATAAAAGCCTTGTAGGAGCTATCGCATCCTCCTCTGCAGATGTCCGTGCTATGGCTATCAATGATGAACTTTATATACATTGGTACAAGCTCAGGAGTTGTCGAGGTTCACAGTTTCTTCCTTCCAGATTTTCTCTTTCCCCTCATACTACTGCTATACCATTATTGTTCTTTGATAGCATGGCTAATCATTTCTGATAAGGAAAATTTTCTTGTTTTCTTGTTCAACTTGTGTGATCCTAGACACCCAAAGATATAAATATGCATACCAATATATTTACCAACTGCACCTAAGTTATCTTGTCCTCTAGATTAACCAAGGATCTCATATTAAATCAAATACAATTTCTGTAGCTCCTACACTAGATAAAAGAGGTTTCAGAGAGCAGTTAGTTTCCATCTTCTTCCAAATGAGCTTTCATATTTGCAACAGCCTTCAATAACAAAGGTGGCTACATGTTTGAACATGTTGCACAATGTAGGTATGGCTACGAGAGAGACCTTCCAGGGTAGCATCCTTCAATGTTGGCAGCAAAATTACTTGTTTCTTGCTCAATGGAGATGTGCTTTTCTGTGGATCAGAAGATGGAAAAACTTCGAATGTTTCGCCAATGATTAAAACCTGGCTGGGTCATGGGATCAGTGCAATGTCTAATCAATCATTTGCAATATTGTTCATATAGCATCAGAGGTGGTTGTCAATTGTCAACCTCTTCTTCACAAACCTCATCTTGTATTTTGATCCTCCCTACTC
>CM055092.1:24348880-24576380 GCA_029204225.1 Diphasiastrum complanatum
CATTGATGAGAACATAAAAGATGGTGAAATAGTCCAAGTTATGTTGAATGGTTTGCTAAATGAACATGCTAACCTTGTGCAAAGTTTTTCCATTCAAAGAGTCTTGCCAAGTGTGGTTGACTTGCAAGAAATCTTATTGGCTGAAGAACATAGGTTGCAATCAAAGCTTGATGGTGCATCCTTGCAAGGTGGAGGTGAAGAGGCTTTCTTCACAAAAGGCAAATTCAAGGGCAAAGGTAAAGGCAAAGGGAAATGGTCCAAAGTTGGTAACTTTGATCATGATGATCACTCTTCCTCTTCCTCTTCTACTAAGAACAATAAGTCAAAGTTCAAGTGCTTTTATTGTGGGATAAAAGGTCATTTTGCAAATGAATGTTATAAGAAGAAAAGAGAGCAAGGAGAGAGGCAAGGAAATCTTACAATAGATGAGGAAGAACATAACACATGTGAATCACTTGTTATGACTTCAAGTTTGTTAGCCAACATAGATGATAATGATCCTTGGTGGATTGATAGTGGAGCCTCATCTCACATGACAAGACATAAGGAATACTTTACATCCTTATTGTCTTATGAGGGAGAAGGTAACATCATCTACACTTCAAATGATGGTCAATGTGACATCAAAGGCATAGGCACTATTCCTATTTCCCTTTCAACAAATAGGAAAGCAAATCTTGAAAATGTTTTGTACATTCCTTCAATCACTAAGAATTTGCTTAGTGTAAGTCAAATGATTGACAAAGGACTTGATGTGGAGTTCATTGGAGATGCACGTTTGATAAGTAAATGTGGATCCTTGATTGCTCAAGGTAGGAGGCATGGTAAACTTTTCAAGCTTGATGCATGTGTGATCTCTAATCATGAAGGATGTATGGCTAGGGAGCAATTGACAAACCAAGAAGTTTGGCACAAGAGGTTGGGCCATCCCAACTTCAAATCTTTGGAGGTAATGGCAAAGAAAGAGCTTGTTCTTGGTCTCCCTAAAAGTCTTGTTGCAAACAATAGTGTTTGTGAACATTGTGCCTTGTCCAAATCTCATAGACTTGCTTATTCTAGATCTACTTCTAGATCTAAAGAAGCTTTTCAACTTGTGCATTCTGATATTCATTCTTCTAGTACAACTAGCAATGGTGGGGCAAAGATGTATGCAACTTTCATTGATGACTTTAGTAGGTATACTTGGATCTATCTTCTTAAAAGTAAGGATGAAGTGTTTGCTGCATTTGTCAAGTTCAAGAATGAAATGGAAAACCAATTCAATACAAAGATCAAATGCTTAAGATCTGATAATGGAGGGGAATACACCTCAAATAGGTTCAAAGACTTTTGTATAGCACATGGGATTAAGAGGGAGATGTCTAGTCCTAGGACTCCACAACAGAATGGAGTGGCCGAGAGGAAGAATAGAACCCTTTGTGAATGTGCCAAGGCAATGAGACTACATGCTAATCTTGCTAAGTCTTTTTGGGGGGAAGCTTTAGCATGTGCTAACTATCTATGTAATAGATGGACAAGTGCTTCCTTGGATGGTAAAACTCCTCATGAGGTTCTTTATGGTAGAAGGCCGAGTGTCAAGCATTGTAGGATCTTTGGATGTACATGTTTTGTCAATATCACACTTGATGATAGAACTAAAGAAGATCCTTCATCAAAGAAGGGTGTGTTTGTTGGCTATAGTGAAGTAAGCAAGGCTTACAAAGTGTACATTCCTTCTACAAAGAAAGTTGTCATAAGTAGGGATGTCATCTTTCATGAAGAGAATGTTTCCAATGTTGTTGATGTTGATGTTGATGTGCCTACTAATCATCATGATGTGCAAGATGTCTTGGATGAAGATGGAGATGCCACTCCAAAGCAAACTTCAAGGAAGACTCAAAGGCAAAGGGCTAAGCCATCAAGGCTAACCTATGATGAAAAAGGAAAGCAAGTGGTGGACAACTCTAACTTTGCTTTTCTTACCTCTTTTGATGAACCAACTTGTGTAGGTGAAGCAATTCAAAAGAAGGAATGGATCCAAGCCATGGATCATGAGCATCAAGCACTCATCAAAAGCAACACATGGAGGTTGGTAAAGCTTCCAAAGGACAAGAAGGCAATTGGTTGTAAGTGGATCTTCAAGATCAAGACAAATCAAGATGGATCAATCAACAAGTACAAGGCAAGGTTGGTGGCAAAGGGGTATGCTCAAGAATATGGTATTGACTATGATGAGACCTTTGCACTCGTGGCAAAGATGGTAACTATTCGAATCCTAATCTCTCTTGCAACTCTTTATGATTGGGATATGTGGCAAATGGATGTTACTAATGCCTTCTTGAATGGTGATCTTGAAGAAGATATTTACATGGAGCAACCCGAGGGCTATGTTTCACATGATGAGCCTAATCATGTGTGCTATCTCCAAAAGAGTTTGTATGGGCTAAAGCAAGCACCAAGGAGTTGGTATGCTAAGCTCAATTCCTTCTTACTTTCTCAAAACTTTGTTATGAGTGAGTATGATCATTCTCTCTACTTTAGATTGAATGAAAATGATATCACTTTACTTTTGATCTATGTTGATGACATTATCTTAAGTGGTGGTAACAATCTAGATATAGATGAAATCAAGATGGCACTCAAAAGAGAGTTTGAAATTCAAGATCTTGGTAAACTTCATTATATCTTAGGAATAGAGATTATTAGAACTTCTAAATCTACATTCATATGTCAAGAAAAGTATGTTAACTCTATTCTAAAAAGGTTTCATATGGAAGATTGTAAAGTTGTTTCTACTCCTATGGAATCAAATGTAAAGCTAACTACAAGAAGTAATGAAAGATCCTTCAAGGACATTACTCTCTATAGAAAGCTAATAGGATCTCTTATATGGTTAACCATCACAAGACCTGATCTAAGCTTTGTGGTTGGTAAACTAAGTCAATTTATGCAAGATCCTAGTGAGGCTCATTGGAAGCTAGGAAAGAGAGTACTTAGATACATCTCGGGATCTAGAGATTTTGGCATCTTGTATGGAGGTACTACACCTAACCTTTGTGGATTTTCAGATTCAGATTTTGCAGGTGATCAAATGGATAGGAAGTCAACAAGTGCCTTTGCAATCTATCTTGGAGATGGAGTGGTCTCATGGCTATCAAAGAAGCAACCAACTATCTCTCTATCTTCCACCGAAGCCGAGTACAAGGCATTAACAACATGCACCAAGGAGATTCTTTGGATCAAGAGGATGTTATTGGATCTTCACTTGCTAGAACCAGAGAAGACTCCAATCATACTTTGTGATAATCTTTCAGCCCAAAGCTTGGCAAGCAATCCTATTTTTCATGCAAGGAGCAAGCACATTGAGATTGCTCACCATTTTGTGAGAGATCAAGTCATTGCCAAAGAGGTGGAGCTTCAACATGTCTCTTCAAAGGAGTGTGTGGCTGATATCTTCACCAAACCATTGGGAAAGGACCTATATTTAATGCATAGATCTAATCTTGGAATGTGCTCAAAGACTATGTTGAAACTAGCATCCAATGTTGAAGAGGGAGTGTGAAAATTGTCAACATTTCCTAGCTAGTTTGAGGCCTAAATTGGCTAAAATTGTAAATAGTTTTGGTTCTGGAGTTTCACACGTGTGAACCAGGCCACAATGTTTTTATTTACTGTATCTTTTCAGTATGATGAAGTGTCAAACTTCATACCCTTCAAAATGAGACCATTTTGATGTATTTTGGTCATATAAGCCATTTTTAGCTATTTTTCCTATATAGGGAATATCTAGGGTCAAGTACCTTCTAGAGAGAGGAGAGAGAGTCATCTTCCTCATCCATAAATAGTAGGGAAGTCGTGGAGAACAGGTTGGAGAAACCTTTTGTATGCTTCATTGAGATCAATAGATCATTGTCATTGTTTCTTCCTCCATTGAGAGCATTGTTGTGTGTATTGTCTTCAAGCTATTGTGTATGATCTTAGGTGCTTTCCAAAAGTGGTAGGCTGATGTATCATGGACTGAATAATGCTATTTTGGGCCGCACTTGATGTTTATGGAAGTTTCCATTTGTGATAAATGCTTTTTGATCAAGTTCTTTGCATTCTAGGTAGCATAGAATGTGTTGCCAATTCCTAGCTTATGTAGTTTGGAGTGCAAGCATTCAAGCCAATGATCTTGGAGTTTAGATCCACTTAGGATCTGTATTTTTCACATTTTATTTAAAAAATAGCAATTCTAGTAATTTTTAGTCTCTTCATGTTTAATTTTAAACTCTTTCACAAAATGTAACTATTTTGGACATTTTATTTTATGCTTTTCTTTTATACATACATACATATGTATGTATAGTTATTGTGTTTTTCAGAGAAAATAGATAATTAACTATTGGAAAACAACAAAGTAAAGAATGAAATAGATAGAAAGAAACAAGATGCTGATTTAGAAATAAGTTTAGGCTGCCAATGCTTTTGTAACTGACTATCATTAAATAGAGCATTAAAGCACTCTCTATCTAAACATTTCAAAAAAAGCACTCCTAAAAACAAGATGTCTGACATGATAAGAACTTATGTTGTAAACTTCAATTTCCTTGTAAACAACTTCATCTTATCATAAATACCATATCTCCAACTTTATGATATTTTCTATTCAATCTTCGATCATGCCAAGCCTTACGCCATACATTTTTCATGACTAATGCATCAACACAAAAAACTACCACCAATCAACTTTCGCTAGATTTTTTAATATTTCAGCAGTCTACTAATATGGATTCGAATAAATCTCTATCTCTGATGCCTTAGTAAGGATGATAAAGAACTTCTAGAACCACTTCGGAGGATACTTGCTCCACGGAGAACAAAAAACAGAGAGAGACTAGAAAAAAAAACACAACACTACATAGAATTGGAATTTTTAATTAGGATTGAGCTCTTTCCTTTCAAGATTCAATCCTTGGAAGTACAATTCAATGTGTGTGTGTGTGTGTGTGCACTTTTCTGTGTTTATATATATTTATATATTTATTAGTGTATGTGTGTGTGTGTGTATCAACTGAATCAAAGGTATCTAAAATGTCAACTAAGAACTTTACTTGGCTCATTATGTGGATCTCTCTCTCTCTCTCTCTCACTCCAATAATTTGGAGTTTCTTAGACTAATTTGTTAGCATACATGCACAATAGGAGTCATGTCTGCTAAGTGCTAAATATTACTCCTTGAACCTAATGGAATCACCATGCTTGATACCATTTCTCACAATTACCTAGAATCAAAGCAAAATAACACAAACATAACTATTTGAAGAGCTATGAGCATTTGATAACAAGGTATGATTTGCCAAGCTTCTAAAAAATCCAACATTTTCAAAGCAGGCATGTAGTACATTCAATTTAAACAAGTAATGTTTTGTATAGTCTATTGAATGTAAGTTCCCAGTGCTTTAGATGATATTGATATTGAGAACAAACATGAAGTACAGCTTTCTTTTCCTGCAACATTTTCATTTGAAAGCAACCATATTCGATCCTTCTTGGATAATTAAAAAACGAGTTGACCAGACATATATGGCCTAGAAACATGATTACAATTTAAAGAGCATGGATTGAAGTGGCTAATATCTTAAGCATCAATACTTTTAGGCTAGAAGGGATTTTTAAAATTCTCACCATCTCCAACTCCTCCAAGGGAATATTTGCAAGCTCGTGTAGAAAGGTGAACTTGCTTTTTTTGGTCATTGGAACATCTTTCTCAACATCATCTACTGGTCCAAATAGGTCCCTATAAGCGTGTTTGCATTCTTCTTGTACTATTGCTACTTTGTTGGGTGTTGCTAAAAAAAGAGTTTTTCCGACTCATGTACCGAACTATATAAAAAAAGTCTTCTTCCTCGTATTTCTCCCACTGCTGTCACCAATGTACACCAGGGAACTATAAATTATCACTTTTTATTTCTCACATATGGGAGATTAAACACGCGTTAAAATCAAAAGACCCTTCTTCAAACTTTTGGAGAGCAATGCGCTTTATACGGTGACCTAGCTGTATAACCCACTATATATAATAAAGTTGCCTTTAAATGCAAACGACAGAGAGCGATATTACTACCAACAAGATCAAAAGCTTTGTACTCTAACCATAGCAGTGGCATTTCAGACTCATAGTCTTCTAATGGGAAGTTAAGTTTCTCGGTGTGACCAAGTTTAATTGCTGCACTATCATAATTCCTGAGCCACAAAATAATTCTAACACATTCGCAGACCAACGGAGTTATGAACGATATTTAGGATGGTAATTTCATAAACCAAAAAGTCATTGAGAATCAGTTAACTGCCACCATTTCACCCAAACCTGGCTGCTGCTATCTCATTATGATAGGCACCTGCAAAGCAAAGTGGTGCTCATTAGCGTCAAGAATAAGTCATTTCCGAGCATCCTCGAGGTCTTGTTTTTTAATGAGGTTGTATCAATCCATAAATTCATTGTCACAAAAATTGTACCAATGGAGAGCTGTCCTTGGTTAGCCATTCTTCCAAAACGTTTGTCGCGTTTTCTTCTCCTGTTATTGGAAAATGAAAAACCATATAAACTGGTTGCATTTCAAACATATGTAAGTAGTTTTGTAAAGAAAATAAAAAACGCTAGATCTTACAAAAAACAAATCAAATTTGCTCAGGCCATAGCTACAGATCACTTTCGTTCTAAGAGACTTTACATGTAAATAGCTTTACAAATATCATCGATTTCTCACAATAATTATTTTTCAAAGAATTCATGTAATCTGGTGGAACATATTTTCTTTCCATACCAGATATTTGCTTCCCATCTTCCCATCTTCTCATTCGGTTTTTTTTTAGGCCGGGTATCTAAAATGTGAATTAATAACTTCAAGCACTATGTGTTCTCTCGCTCTCTCTCTCTCTCAAATAATTGGGGATTTCTTAAACTAATTATCACTTAGCTTACATACACAATAGGAGTCATATACTCCTTAAACCTAATGGAATCACCATGCTCAATAATTCTCACCATTTCTCACAATTACCTAGAATTGAAGCAAAGAAACACAAACATAACTATTTGAAGAGCATTTGATAGCAAGGTATGATTCAGACCCTATTGATGTTGAGAGCTAACATAAAGTACAACTTGCTTTTCCTGGAACATTTTTATATGAAATCAATCTTCTTGGATCCTTCTTGGACAATAAGAAAGCAAGTTGACTAGTCAGATATGGCCTAGAAACATGATTACAATTTAAAGAGGATGGATTGAAGTGGCCAATATCTTAAAAATCAACACTTTTAGGCTAGAAGGTATTTTCAAAATTCTCACCATCTCCAGCTCTTCCAAGAGAATATTTACAAGTGCGAGTAGAAAGGGAAACTTGATTTTTCTAGTGGTTGGAATAACATTCTCAACATCTTCTACTGGTCCAAATAGGTCCCTATACGCGTTTTTGCGTTATTCTTATACTACTACTACTTTGTTGGATGTAGCTAAAAAAACATATGAATTTTCAGCACATTGTTAAGGAGATGGAAAACATTTGGTCATATTGGAAACAAACAACGATTGGATTTTAGCAACTATTAATGACATCTTGCTTTCTATAAATCTTGAGATAAAAAGCATAGTGTTGTACATATCATCACCTAAAGATTCGCTCTGATTGGAGCTCGTAAGCAATAGCTGTCTACAGAAAATGAGAATCAAAAGCATTTTTAGCAGCCACAGAACCATGGAAATTATCTATTCATAACAAGGCCAAAGGAAATTTTGAATATTTATCACCACTGCATAATAACATATACAAACCACCAGGTTTGACTCACAAAGTATCATGCAACCACAATGCTCATACAGAGAGTCTACCACCATACTCTCGACCAATTGGCTCGTCCCCAATCCAAATTGAACACAAGTGGACCACATGAGCGACATGGATCAAGCTGAGGAAATCCCACTGCCACCATGAGACTTACATCCTCCATCTAGCTAGGCTGACATCCTATAAGACACTTACAAGTACGAACCTGTAAAGCTGATATAAATGAGCAGCTGAGGCTCAACCTGAGGAAATCTTACTGCCACCATAAGATTGCACCCTCACCAGATAGATAGCTAGTAGAAAATGACAAGTCAATCAGCATAAATGACTACTTTGTTTTACTGTAGCAAATGCACAACCACATAAAACTCCGACTCAGATCTAAACTCCTGTGACAAGTCAACATGCAAGCCCACACACACTCACGCAAACCAACACGAATGATAAAGCATCAAATACATGACCAAGGCCTGCCCATAAGTGGTATCCTGTCGTACCAGAACCTGTGCCACCTTGTAGATCTGCTGCTACACCACTGGTCACCAAATCACGTCCTTAACCATGGCCTGCACCTGTACCAAGATGCTCTCATGTCCAAGCATATCCAACTGTCCAATAAGTCCTGAAAGCTGATCCCTCGTACTGAGGTATATAGCTCAGAGTGACTTCCTCTAGGCTTATCCCTGATCTCACCACTTGAGAATCTGCACCATGGAAATTCCAATACCTGTGCCAAGCCTAGACTCTTACAAATACAGCCAACTGCATGAAAGCTATAGATAGCTTATCCATGCCCGTGATGGTAGATGCCTCCCCATCGATGCCAATGTCCAAAATTGGCCCCTTGCTGTAATGCCAACATGTACTCCCAAATGAGTACACCATGAAGTCCTCGCCATCAGTGTCCCCTGCAGCAGTAGATCACTAGCAAAACACCCATCATAGTTTTTGCCCTCCAATCACACCTCGTGCGATCTCCATCGGCTCTCCAACCTAGAGCTGGCTCTCAAAGCTTCACACTTTGTCCATTTGGGTTTGCAGTGTTTTGATTCCATCATGAATCCCACATGTACTTCATGTCCATGCCAATGACTCAAGTCCAGTATGAAATAGCTGCCCCCTGATTATCATCCCATATCATCCTGTAGTGTTATCCCTACCAAGTATTTCAATGCCATCTCAGATCACAAAGATTTGGGCATCTACCCTGTAGTGCCCACCTGTATTCGCCCAAGCTAGCTCCAAGCTGCTCCTGTGAATGGTTCCAAACCACTCCCTCAGAATACACTGAGATGTGAACTCCAAAGCCACCATCAAGTCCCTCACATGACGGTGCATGCCAATATCCGTCCAAGTGAACCTGTGAGATCTTCCATGGCCCAAACCAAACGATCTACAGCCTGTCATCCCTGGAATCTGCATCCCTGATGCAACACTGATATGGCAAATTGACTTGACTTACCCAAACTGGCAGTTGATTTGTATCTCTACGATGACAAACTTGATACACTGCTCCACAACTACAATGACTTGATTAGAATTGACTTACCAACTGTAAAACCACAAAATCATCACACTCACCACTCACCAAGAGCATCCAAAGTGTGATTATTGACCCGTTCTTCATCCTCTGCATGTCCCACACATAGCTCGCCCAATGCAAGTCTGCTATCTTGCCCAATGGCTTCCAACTGGCACCACCTCGCACTTCCATCACCCTTGATCGCCAATATGTGTGTACCTTGAAGCTAGCCAATATGTGGGGTCCTTGTGTGTACCTTTAAGGACCCCACAACAAAATGGAGTGGCTGAAAGGAAGAATAAGACTTTAGGTGAAAGTGCTTAAGCTGTGATGTTAAGTGCTAATCTTGAAAACCAATTTTGGGATCAAGCTTTGTTGTGTGCCAATTTCTTGTGCAATAGGTGGCCGAGTGCTATTTTGGATGGAAGGACACCTTTTGAGATGCTATTCAAGAGGAGGCCGAGTGTTAACTTTCTAAGAACCTTTGGATGCATATGCTATGTCAACATTACTCTTGATGATAGGACCAAGGAGGATCCATCTCCAAGCAGAGGTATTTTTGTTAGATATAGTGAGGTGAGTAAAGCCTACAAGGTTTACATTGCTTCTACTAACAAGGTGATTGTTGGTAGAGATGTCATTTTTTATGAGGGGAACATTCCAAAAGTTTTTTCAAACATGATTGATGGAAGTGTAGATGGAACTAACATTCTTGATGTTGATGAAAATGATCATATTTTTTATGGTGATGATGATGGACCTTCATCAAGCCAAAAGCCAAGGAGAATATCAAGAGAAAGACAAGTACCTTCCAGGCTCACATATGATCAAAAGGGTAAGCAAGTAGTTTCTGGAAATTATGTTGCCTCTTTGGATGAGCCTACAAGTGTAGATCAAGCAAGGAAAGAAGAAGAGTGGATCCAAGCAATGGATCTTGAGTATCAAACTCTTATGAAGAGTGAAAGATCTTATGGAGGATCTTCTTGTGTACATGGAGCTATGCAAGTGGATGGATGTTATCTTGCTGTAAAATCAAGTATTGGATCTAGAAGACAAATTTTGTTCAATGACCTTAATGGTCAAGTTGAAGATCACGAGGTTGATCTCAAAGCGCTTCAACTAGTCAAAAGGGAAGTTGGCAATTTGGAACTAGTCAAGAGCATCAAAGGAGAGGTAGTTGGCAAAGGTGTTATGGATATGATTTTACAGCATATTGAAGACTCAAGTAAGCTCAAAGGAGTATCAAGGAAGTGTTTTTCAAGTTTACTTTACTTTTTCTATCTCATATTTGAGCAATTTCATGTGGATGTGTGCAAATTGTCAAGATATGGTAAAACTAGCTACATTGGTGTGTGTGGCTCGGGAATTATGATAGGTCAGCATTAGAAACTTAACTTCCCATTAGAAAACTATGAGTCTTAAATGCCACTGGTATGGTTAGAGTACAGAGTGTCGTCTGCATTACAAGTCAATTTTATTATATATAGTGGGTTATACAGCTAGGTCACATTATAAAGCGTATTGCTCTCCAAATGTTTGAAGAAGGGTCTTTTGATTTTAAAGTGTGTGAGAAATAAAAAGTGATAATTTGTAGTTCCCTGGTCTGCAATGGGAGAAATACGATGAAGATGACTTTTTTCATATAGTTCGGTACATGAGTCGGAAAAACTCTTCTTTGAGTTTTGTAGAAGCTGCAATTCTTCAAGAACATTCACCTGAAAAGAAGACTAGTGGTCATGGTAGAAAAAGGTTGGAAATTTCAAGGCACATATATGTTATTTTGCAGTGGTGACAAATAATCAAAATTTCCTTCTGCCTTGTTTCGGGTAAAAATGATAATTTGCAATGGTTCAGTGGCTTCTAAAAATGTTCCTGATTCTTATTTTCTGCAGACAGCTTTTGCTTCCGAGATCCAATCAGAGTAAATCTTCATGTCATGCGAAGCGAATCGTGTTTACTAAAGGTAGTGTTGATACGTGCAGTGTTGTGCATTTCATCTCAAGATTTATAGAAAGCAAGATGTCATAAATAGTTGCTCAAACCTAATCATGTATGTTTATTTGAGCTAAATTTCTAGTTGTTTGTTTCCAATAAAGAGCAAATTGTTTCCATATGCTTAACAATGTGTTGAAAACTCATATGTTCTTTTAGCAACACCCAACAAAGCAGCAATAGTACAAGAAGAAAGCAGACTTGCTTATAGGGACCTATTTGGACTAGTAGATAATGTTGAGAAAGATGTTCCAACGACCAAAAAAATCAAGTTCACCTTTCTACACGAGCTTGCAAATATTCCCTTGGACGAGTTGGAGATGGTGAGAATTTTAAAAATCCCTTCTAGCCTAAAAGTATTGATGCTTAAGATATTAGCCACTTCAATCCATGCTCTTTAAACTGTAATCATGTTTCTAGGCCATATATGTCTAGTCACCTCGCTTTATTATTATCCAAGAAGGATTGAATATGATTGCTTTCAAATGAAAATGTTGCAGGAAAAGAAAGCTGTACTTCATGCTAGTTCTCAACATCAATATGGTCTAAAGCACTAGGAACTTACATTCAATAGACTTTACAAAACATTACTTGTTTAAATTGAATGTACTACATGCCTGCTTTGCAAATGTTGGATTTTTTCTAGAAGCTTGGCAAATCATACCTTGTTATCAAATGCTCATAGCTCTTCAAATAGTTATGTTTGTGTTATTTTGCTTCGATTCTAGGTAATTGTGAGAAATGGTATCGAGCATGGTGATTCCATTAGGTTCAAGGAGTAATATTTAGCACTTAGCAGACATGACTCCTATTGTGCATGTATGCTAACAAATTAGTCTAAGAAACTCCAAATTATTTGAGTGAGAGAGAGAGAGAGAGAGATACCTTTGATTCAGTTGATACACACACACACATACATACACCAATAAATATATAAATATATATAAACATAGAAAAGTGCACACACACACACACACACATTCAATTGTACTTCCAAGGATTGAATCTTGAAAGGAAAGAGCTAAATGCTACTTAAAAATTCCAACTCTATGTAGTGTTGTGTTTTTCTTTCTATCTTTTTGGTAGTGTCTCTCTATTTTTTGTTCTTGGTGGTGCAATTATCCTCCGAAGTGGTTCTTAAAGTTCTTGATCACCCTTCTAAGGCATCAGAGATAGAGATTTATTCAAATCCATATTAGTAATCTAGCGAAAGTTGATTGGTGGTAGTTTTTGTGTTGATGCATTAGTCATAAAAAATGTATGTCGTAAGGCTTGGCATGATTGAAGATTGAATAGAAAAGACCATAAATTTGGAGATTTGGTATTTATGATAAGATGAAATTGTTTACAGGGAAATTGAAGTTTACAACATAAGTTCTTATCATGTCAGACATCTTGTTTTTAGGAGTGCTATTTTTGAAATGTTTAGATAGAGAGTGCTTTAATGCTCTATTTAATGACAATCGGTTACAAAAGCATTGGCAGCCTAAACTTATTTCTAAATCAGCACCATGTTTTTTTCTATCTATTTCATTATTTACTTTGTTGTTTTCCGATAGTCAATTCTCTATTTTCTCTGAAAAACACAATAACTATACATACATATGTATGTATGTATAAAAAAAAAGCATAAAATAAAAAGTTTAAAATAGTTACATTATGTAAAACAATTTAAAATTAAACATGAAGAGACTAAAAATTACCAGAATTGCTATTTTTTGAATAAAATAGTGAAACCAATCTTTGCAAAGTTTACCGTTGATTCAAAATAGTACAATCTGCTTAGCTTGAGCTTTGTGAGGGTTAGTTTGCATCATACGTAAGTTTGTTGTGCAATGTCATTATGAACCATCCTCGACCTAGTTGATAGACACAAAACATCAAAATTGACTCGAGAGTGGGTTAAAACCATGTGAAGCATGATTATTTAAAGTACTTATGTGGGGGTTGTTCTTTGGTGAAGGTTCAACCCTCATTAAAGCTCTAGTTACTTATCGACCCTTCAAGAAGATTTTGAGATCTTGTTTCATAATACTCTATATGTTTTGTAGTTTTTTTTTCCATAATTGCCAAAGAAGCAATTTGTCTAATATATAAGTTTGAAATTCGACTCATTTTGCACAAATGCTAGTGAAGCTCATACACGTACTTCTTATGAATTTTGCTTGAAACTAAAAACCAAAATTTATGCACTTCTTTTGTGGAGCAATGCACAGATTTCCCAGATCCAACCATCAAACAATTTCCAACATCTACACGTGATTTGTTGTTTTTAGGAAGAATAATAATGAAGTGGGACAATTTTTGGCCTGGTGGCATTCAATTCCAATTCGCCACCAAAGTCCTAGAGGATTACATAATAATTGCCAAAAATTTCCAATTATTACAGAGTGACAATACTATTAACATCCATCAATGAACTAAAAACTAAACACTATCAATCTTATCACTCACATTCATCCCCATCTCATGCTGACTCTCATCTATACTCTATTTTTCTCTCTCTCTCACACAACGGAAAAAAGAAAGTCGATCTCTAATTTAGGAGCGAATCACATTTTTGTTCGCGCCAAATGTTTTTTTTTGGTCAAAAAAATTTGTGTGGATTATCCAGGCGTGGATAATCCACGCGGAATCCAGAATCTAGATAGAGATTTATTCAAATCCATATTAGTAGACAGTTGAAATATTAAAAAGTCTAGCGAAAGTTGATTGGTGGTAGTTTTTGTGTTGATGTGTTAGTCATGAAAAATGTATGGCGTAAGGCTTGGCATGATCGAAGATTGAATAGAAAAGATCATAAAGTTGGAGATTTGGTATTTATGATAAGATGAAGTTATCTACAAGGAAATTGAAGTTTACAGCATAAGTGCTTACCATGTCAGACATCTTGTTTTTAGGAGTGTTATTTTTGAAATGTTTAGATAGAGAGTGCTTTAATGCTCTATTTAATGATAGTCGGTTACAAAAGCATTGGCAGCCTAAACTTATTTCTAAATCAACATCATGTTTTTTTCTATCTATTTCATTCTTTACTTTGTTATTATCCAATAGTTGATTATCTATTTCCTCTGAAAAACACAATGACTATACATACATATGTATGTATGTATAAAAAAAAAGCATAAAATAAAAAGTTCAAAATAGTTACATTATGTAAAACAATTTAAAATTAAACATGAAGAGACTAGAAATTACCAGAATTGCTATTTTTAAATAAAAAAGTCAAACCAATCTTTGCAAAGTTTGCCATTGGTTCAAAATAGTACAATCTGCTTAACTTGAGCTTTGCGAGGGTTAGTTTGCATCATATGTAACTTTGCTGTGCAATGTCATTATGAACCATCGTCGACCTAGTTGATAGACACAAAACATGAAAATTGACTCGAGAGAGGGTTAAAACCATGTGAAGCATGATTATTTATAGTACTTATGCGGGGGTTGTTCTTTGGTGAAGGTTCAACCCTCATCGAAGCTCTAGTTACTTATTGACCCTTCAAGAAGATTTTGAGATCTTGTTCCATAGTACTTTGTATGTTTTGTAGTTTTTTTTCCATAATTGCCAAAGAAGCAATTTGTCTAATATATAAGTTTGAAATTTGACTCATTTTGCACAAATGCTAGTGAAGCTCATACACGTACTTTTTATGAATTTTGCTTGAAACTAAAAACCAAAATTTATACACCTCTTTTGTGGAGCAATGCACAGATTCTCCAAATCTAACCATCAAACAATTTCCAACATCTACACATGATTTGGTGTTTTTAGGAGGAATAATAATGAAGTGGGACAATTTTTGGCCTGGGGGCATTCGATTTCAATTTGCCACCAAAGTCCTAGAGGATTACATAATACTTGCCAAAAATTTCCAATTATTACAGAGTCACAATACTATTAATATCCATCAATGAACTAAAAACTAAACACTATCAATCTTCTCACTCACATTCATCCCAATCTCATCCTCACTCTCATCTATACTCTGTTTTTCTCTCTCTCTCACACAACTAAAAAAAGAAAGTCGATCTCTAATTTAGGAGCGAAACACATTTTCGTTCGCGCCAAAGGCTTCTTTATGGTCAAAAGAATTTGTGGGGATTATCCAGGCGTGGATAATCCACGCGGAATCCAGAATGAAAAACAACAAAGTAAAGAATGAAACAGATAGAAAAAAACAAGGTGCTGATTTAGAAATAATTTTAGGCTGCCGATGCTGTCGTAACTGACTATCATTAAATAGAGCATTAAAGCACTCTCTATCTAAACATTTCAAAAAAAGCACTCCTAAAAACAAGATGTCTGACATGATAAGAACTTATGTTGTAAACTTCAATTTCCCTATAAACAACTTTATCTTATCATAAATACCATATCCCTTCTTGGATAATAATAAAGCGAGTTGACTAGACATATATGGCCTAGAAACACGATTACAATTTAAAGAGCATGGATTGACGTGGCTAATATCTTAAGCATCAATACTTTTAGGCTAGAAGGGATTTTTAAAATTCTCACCATCTCCAGCTCCTCCAAGGGAATATTTGCAATCTCGTGTAGAAAGGTGAACTTGATTTTTTTGGTCGTTGGAACATCTTTCTCAACATCATCTACTGGTCCAAATAGGTCCCTATAAGCGTGTCTGCATTCTTCTTGTCCTATTGCTACTTTGTTGGGTGTTGCTAAAAGAATATATGAATTTTCAGCACATTGTTAAGCAGATGGAAACAATATGCTCTTATTGGAAACAAACAACTAGAAATTTAGCTCAAATAAACATACATGATTAGATTTGAGCAACTACTAATGACATCTTGCTTTCTATAAATCTTGAGATGAAATCTACAACACTGCACGTATCAACACTACATTCAGTAAACACGATTCGCTTTGCATGACGTGAAGATTTACTCTGATTGGATCTCGGAAGCAAAAGCTATCTGCAGAAAATGAGAATCAAGAACATTTTTAGAAGCCACTGAACCATTGCAAATTATCATTTTTAAACGAAACAAGGCAGAAGGAAATTCTGATTATTTGTCACCACTGCATAATAACATATATGTGCCTTGAAATTTCCAACCTTTTTCTACCATGACCACTAGTCTTCTTTTCAGGTGAATGTTCATGAAGAATTGCAGCTTCTACAAAACTCAAAGAAGAGTTTTTCCGACTCATGTACCGAACTATATAAAAAAAGTCATTTTCATCGTATTTTTTCCACTGTAGTCACAAATGTACACCAGGGAACTATAAATTATCACTTTTTATTTCTCACATATGGGAAATTAAACACACGTTAAAATCAAAAGACGCTTCTTCAAATATTTGCAGAGCAATGCGCTTTATAATGTGACCTAGCTGTATAACCCACTATATATAATAAAGTTGACTTTAAATGCAGACAACAGAGAGCGATATTACTACCAACAAGATCAAAATCTTTGTACTCTAACCATAGCAGTGGCATTTCAGACTCCTAGTCTTCTAATGGGAAGTTAAGTTTCTTGGTGTGACCAAGTTTAATTGCTGCCCTATCATAATTCCTGAGCCACAGAATAATTCTAACACATTAGCAGACCAACGGAGTTATGAACGATATTTAGAATGGTAATTTCATAAACCAGAAAGTCATTGAGAATCAGTTAACTGCCACCAGTTTACACAAACCTGGTTGCTGCTATCTCATTATGATAGGCACCTGCAAAGCAAAGTGGCGATTATTAGCGTCAAGAATAAGTCATTTCCGAGTATCCTCGAGGTCTTGTTTTTTGATGAGGTTGTATCAATCCATAAATTCATTGTCACAAAAATCGTACCAATGGAGAGCTGTCCTGGGTTAGCCATTCTTCCAAAACGTTTGTCCCCTTTTCTTCTCCTTTTATTGGAAAATGAAAAACCATATAAACTGGTTGCATTTCAAACATATGTAAGTAGCTTTGTAAAGAAAATATAAAATGCTAGATCTTACAAAAAACAAATCAAATTTCCTCAGGCCATAGCTACTTTCGTTCTAAGAGACTTTACATGTAAATAGCTTTACAAATATCATCGATTTCTCACAATAATTATTTTTCAAAGAATTCATGTAATCCGGTGGAACATATTTTCTTTCCATGCCAGATATTTGCTTCCCATCTCCCCGTTCGTTTTCTATGATAAACACCTTTATGCTTACTCCTCCCTGCCATAGCTGCCCGTGAATTTCACTCTCACGTAGAGTTAACCGGCAAAATCAACGTAGAGGATTGCGATTGCCTGAGAAAAAATCATCTGTAGTCGAAACTTACAATGAAGGAGCATGATAGCTAACTGTGATATGAAGTATGAAAAATCGGAGGTAGCGTGGAAGCAAACATATGAGATACAATGTCACCCGAGTTAGACAAAATGGGTTCTCTAAAATTTTATTGGTCCACGTATTTGATGGGTAGTTGAAAGGCAGTTCAAGTGAGGATGAAGGCAAAACACGTGCATTTTAGAGAGACTGAACACGAGCTTTCAGAAACTTCTGGAAAGCGAACTTTCCACAGAGTGCGCGCAAGCAATGGATCGAGAGACAAGAATGTGAGTTTGAGAGAGGGAGTTGAGAGATGGAGAGAGGAGAATGTGTCTTCTTGTGGATTGGGAAAGGTTCCTTTGATGAGATAGGAGGAAATTAAACACACGCTCTAATTCGTTTTAATGTATCTTGTTTGCAGATAAGCGTATGATTTATTCTGATTCATATTTGCTTTCCCGACTCAATGGAGAGAGAGAGAGAGTGATCTGTAGCTATGGCCTGAGCAAATTTGATTTGTTTTTTTGTAAGATATAGCGTTTTATATTTTCTTTACAAAGCTACTTACATATGTTTGAAATGCAACCAGTTTATATGGTTTTTCATTTTCCAATAACAAGAGAAGAAAAGGCGACAAACGTTTTGGAAGAATGGCTAACCCAGGACAGCTCTCCATTGGTACGATTTTTGTGACAATGAATTTATGGATTGATACAACCTCATTAAAAAACAAGACCTCGAGGATGCTCGGAAATGACTTATTCTTGACGCTAATTTCACTCTCACGTAGAGTTAACCGGCAAAATCGACGTAGAGGATTGCGATTGCCTAAGAAAAAATTATTTGTAGTTGAAACTTACAATGAAGGAGCACGATAGCTAACTGTGATATGAAGTATGAAAAATCGGAGCTAGCGTGGAAGCAAACATATGAGATAGAATGTCACACGAGTTAGACAAAATATGTTTTCTAAAATTTTATTGGTCCACGTATTTGATGGGCAGTTGAAAGGCAGTTCAAGTGAGGATGAAGGGAAAACACGTGCATTTTAGAGAGACTGAACACGAGCTTTCAGAAACTTTTGGAAAGCGAACTTTCCACAGAGTGCGTGCAAGCGATGGATCGAGAGACAAGAATGTGAGTTTGAGAGAGGGAGTTGAGAGATGGAGAGAGGAGAATGTGTCTTCTTGTGGATTGGGAAAGGTTGCTTTGATGAGATAGGAGGAAATTAATCACATGCTCTAGTTCATTTTAATGTATCTTGTTTGTAGATAAGCGTATGATTTAGTCTGATTTATATTTGCTTTCCCGGCTCAATGGTGAGAGAGAGAGAGATAGAGACAGAAATGCACCAAAGATGCCTTTGATGCTTACAATTCAAATGCTGGGGAGCGGCTGCTACACTCCTTGCAAATCGCTAAATAATTTTCTCTTTACTCTGGAGCTGGATTGAACGATCATCAAGAACATATGCTGCCACGCTATTGATTGATCAGGGTTTTAGAGGCGGGAGGTGGCAGTAGTAATCTGAAGCAATAACCCAGTTACAAACGCGATGAGTTAGAGAGATTAATGCGATTAAGAGACTAAGGGGACGCGAGAGAGAGAGAGCGCAGGTTGCAGAATGTGAGAGGAGAGAAGATTTGAGAGAGTGGGGAGATTCTCTTTCCATACCAGATATTTGTGAAAATTGTAAACATTTCCTAGCTAGTTTGAGGCCTAAATTGGCTAAAATTGTAAATAGTTTTGGTTCTGGAGTTTCACACGTGTGAACCAGGCCACAATGTTTTTATTTACTGTATTTTTTCAGTATGATGAAGTGTCAAACTTCATACCCTTCAAAATGAGACCATTTTGATGTATTTTGGTCATATAAGCCATTTTTAGCTATTTTTCCTATATAGGGAATATCTAGGGTCAAGTACCTTCTAGAGAGAGGAGAGAGAGTCATCTTCCTCATCCATAAATAGTAGGGAAGTCGTGGAGAACAGGTTGGAGAAACCTTTTGTATGCTTCATTGAGATCAATAGATCATTGTCATTGTTTCTTCCTCCATTGAGAGCATTGTTGTGTGTATTGTCTTCAAGCTATTGTGTATGATCTTAGGTGCTTTCCAAAAGTGATAGGCTGATGTATTATGGACTGTATAATGCTATTTTGGGCCGCACTTGATGTTTATGGAAGTTTCCATTTGTGATAAATGCTTTTTGATCAAGTTCTTTGCATTCTAGGTAGCATAGAATGTGTTGCCAATTCCTAGCTTATGTAGTTTGGAGTGCAAGCATTCAAGCCAATGATCTTGGAGTTTAGATCCACTTAGGATCTGTATTTTTCACATGGTATCAGAGCTGGTTGGCTTCTATTTATAGTAAGTATTCCATTTTTGGTGATATTTGGATGTTTGATCAAGTTCTAGCATGATTTTGCATTGCTTTGTTGATCAAATCTTACTAACCTTTGTTTTGTGAGTTGAACTTGTGGATCAAAAGCATATTTCAGGTCTATTGAAGATCAGAGGCTGAAAAGAAACTATTTTGGATCAGATCATAACACCTAATCATTTGTGATTGTGAGGCTTGTGCATATTCAATACTAACAATGTTCTTTTCAATCCTATTGTTGACAATCTCCATTCTTGGATGAACACTCTCCTTAAGTGGATGAAACTTCTCCTTAAGTGGATGACAAATGCTCTTTTGAGTGAGTTGTAATTCTCCTAAAGGCTGAGCAAAGCTCCCATTTGGATGAAAGATCCCCTTTTTTGGGTGAACATATTGTAAGCTCCATTGTGAAGAGCATATTGTAAAGATTGTCATCAATTTTGGCATAAATTTTGGTGTACTTTGTTGAGCATGTAAGTAACTCTCCTTATGTAATTTGATTGGAGCATTTGCTGGAAGGTGTTAACCATTATGCAAGTGTGTTTTCAGGTTCTTAACAGGTTGAGGAACATTCTCATGTGAAGTGATCTTAGATCTACATCTAAACACCAAGATTTGACAAGATAGTGAAGCTAGTCTTGTGATTCACTAAGTGTGCTCATTCATTCACCTCTAAATCTTGTATTTATCACTTGCTGGAGTTTATAAACTTTTAGAAGTGTGGTTTACATGTGGTTTTACAGGTTGAATCAATATCTTAGTGTGTTGATCATATGTTGATCAAGTTTGTTCATTACTAGGTAATCTTGGCATCCTAGTTTTGGGTATTTTCTAAGAATGCAAGTAACTCTTCACACCATAACTTGATTTGGTCACTTGCTGGAAAGTTTGAGAGCTTAAGCAAGAGTGTGTTCAGGTTGGTTTGATTTTGTAATCCATTCTTAGTGTGTGCAAAGTGTTGCATGTGTTTCAATCTTCCTTTCTATGCTTGGAAACCATCTAGGTTCAAGATAGAAGTGTTTTAGGGTCCTAAATCTTCATAGATCTCTTTATCTATCATTTGTTGAGAGAAAAGTGAGTGCTAAGTGCTTTAGGACAGAACCTAAAAGTTGAAGAAACATTAGAATCATGGCTTCCAATGGTGGGATCATGCTAGAGTCTAGTGAAAGGTTGAGTTCATCAAACTACTCTACTTGGAAAGTGAGGATGGAGTCCTTACTTGAGTTGAATGAACTCATGGACATAGTTGCAGAAATTGAAGAGAGACCTCTCACACTTCAAGAGCAACAAAGGTTTGATAAGAAGGCCAAAAGGGCTCTTCATATCATTAAAATGAATGTTACAAATGAACTTCTCAAGGAAGTTGGAAAGTGTCAAAGTGCAAGTGAGGCATGGAATGCCTTAAAGAAGCTCTTTGAATCAAAGTCCACATCTAGGGTATTGACCCTAAGGAGACAAATATTTTCTAGTAGGCAAAGAGAGGGTGAAAGTGCTCATGCATTTATCTTGAGAGTTAAGTCCCTAAGTGATGATTTAGCATGCATTGATGAGAACATAAAAGAAGGTGAGATAGTCCAAGTTATGCTGAATGGTTTGCTAAATGAACATGCTAACCTTGTGCAAAGTTTTGCCATTCAAAGAGTCTTGCCAAGTGTGGTTGACTTGCAAGAAATCTTATTGGCTGAAGAACATAGGTTGCAATCAAAGCTTGATGGTGCATCCTTGCAAGGTGGAGGTGAAGAGGCTTTCTTCACAAAAGGCAAATTCAAGGGCAAAGGTAAAGGCAAAGGGAAATGGTCCAAAGGTGGTAACTTTGATCATGATGATCACTCTTCCTCTTCCTCTTCTACTAAGAACAATAAGTCAAAGTTCAAGTGCTTTTATTGTGGGATAAAAGGTCATTTTGCAAATGAATGTTATAAGAAGAAAAGAGAGCAAGGAGAGAGGCAAGGAAATCTTACAATAGATGAGGAAGAACATAACACATGTGAATCACTTGTTATGACTTCAAGTTTGTTAGCCAACATAGATGATAATGATCCTTGGTGGATTGATAGTGGAGCCTCATCTCACATGACAAGACATAAGGAATACTTTACATCCTTATTGTCTTATGAGGGAGAAGGTAACATCATCTACACTGCAAATGATGGTCAATGTGACATCAAAGGCATAGGCACTATTCCTATTTCCCTTTCAACAAATAGGAAAGCAAATCTTGAAAATGTTTTGTACATTCCTTCAATCACTAAGAATTTGCTTAGTGTAAGTCAAATGATTGACAAAGGACTTGATGTGGAGTTCATTGGAGATGCACGTTTGATAAGTAAATGTGGATCCTTGATTGCTCAAGGTAGGAGGCATGGTAAACTTTTCAAGCTTGATGCATGTGTGATCTCTAATCATGAAGGATGTATGGCTAGGGAGCAATTGACAAACCAAGAAGTTTGGCACAAGAGGTTGGGCCATCCCAACTTCAAATCTTTGGAGGTAATGGCAAAGAAAGAGCTTGTTCTTGGTCTCCCTAAAAGTCTTGTTGCAAACAATAGTGTTTGTGAACATTGTGCCTTGTCCAAATCTCATAGACTTGCTTATTCTAGATCTACTTCTAGATCTAAAGAAGCTTTTCAACTTGTGCATTCTGATATTCATTCTTCTAGTACAACTAGCAATGGTGGGGCAAAGATGTATGCAACTTTCATTGATGACTTTAGTAGGTATACTTGGATCTATCTTCTTAAAAGTAAGGATGAAGTGTTTGCTGCATTTGTCAAGTTCAAGAATGAAATGGAAAACCAATTCAATACAAAGATCAAATGCTTAATATCTGATAATGGAGGGGAATACACCTCAAATAGGTTCAAAGACTTTTGTATATAGCACATGGGATTAAGAGGGAGATGTCTAGTCCTAGGACTCCACAACAGAATGGAGTGGCCGAGAGGAAGAATAGAACCCTTTGTGAATGTGCCAAGGCAATGAGACTACATGCTAATCTTGCTAAGTCTTTTTGGGGGGAAGCTTTAGCATGTGCTAACTATCTATGTAATAGATGGACAAGTGCTTCCTTGGATGGTAAAACTCCTCATGAGGTTCTTTATGGTAGAAGGCCGAGTGTCAAGCATTGTAGGATCTTTGGATGTACATGTTTTGTCAATATCACACTTGATGATAGAACTAAAGAAGATCCTTCATCAAAGAAGGGTGTGTTTGTTGGCTATAGTGAAGTAAGCAAGGCTTACAAAGTGTACATTCCTTCTACAAAGAAAGTTGTCATAAGTAGGGATGTCATCTTTCATGAAGAGAATGTTTCCAATGTTGTTGATGTTGATGTTGATGTGCCTACTAATCATCATGATGTGCAAGATGTCTTGGATGAAGATGGAGATGCCACTCCAAAGCAAACTTCAAGGAAGACTCAAAGGCAAAGGGCTAAGCCATCAAGGCTAACCTATGATGGAAAAGGAAAGCAAGTGGTGGACAACTCTAACTTTTCTTTTCTTACCTCTTTTGATGAACCAACTTGTGTAGGTGAAGCAATTCAAAAGAAGGAATGGATCCAAGCCATGGATCATGAGCATCAAGCACTCATCAAAAGCAACACATGGAGGTTGGTAAAGCTTCCAAAGGACAAGAAGGCAATTGGTTGTAAGTGGATCTTCAAGATCAAGACAAATCAAGATGGATCAATCAACAAGTACAAGGCAAGGTTGGTGGCAAAGGGGTATGCTCAAGAATATGGTATTGACTATGATGAGACCTTTGCACCCGTGGCAAAGATGGTAACTATTCGAATCCTAATCTCTCTTGCAACTCTTTATGATTGGGATATGTGGCAAATGGATGTTACTAATGCCTTCTTGAATGGTGATCTTGAAGAAGATATTTACATGGAGCAACCCGAGGGCTATGTTTCACATGATGAGCCTAATCATGTGTGCTATCTCCAAAAGAGTTTGTATGGGCTAAAGCAAGCACCAAGGAGTTGGTATGCTAAGCTCAATTCCTTCTTACTTTCTCAAAACTTTGTTATGAGTGAGTATGATCATTCTCTCTACTTTAGATTGAATGAAAATGATATCACTTTACTTTTGATCTATGTTGATGACATTATCTTAAGTGGTGGTAACAATCTAGATATAGATGAAATCAAGATGGCACTCAAAAGAGAGTTTGAAATTCAAGATCTTGGTAAACTTCATTATATCTTAGGAATAGAGATTATTAGAACTTCTAAATCTACATTCATATGTCAAGAAAAGTATGTTAACTCTATTCTAAAAAGGTTTCATATGGAAGATTGTAAAGTTGTTTCTACTCCTATGGAATCAAATGTAAAGCTAACTACAAGAAGTAATGAAAGATCCTTCAAGGACATTACTCTCTATAGAAAGCTAATAGGATCTCTTATATGGTTAACCATCACAAGACCTGATCTAAGCTTTGTGGTTGGTAAACTAAGTCAATTTATGCAAGATCCTAGTGAGGCTCATTGGAAGCTAGGAAAGAGAGTACTTAGATACATCTCGGGATCTAGAGATTTTGGCATCTTGTATGGAGGTACTACACCTAACCTTTGTGGATTTTCAGATTCAGATTTTGCAGGTGATCAAATGGATAGGAAGTCAACAAGTGCCTTTGCAATCTATCTTGGAGATGGAGTGGTCTCATGGCTATCAAAGAAGTAACCAACTATCTCTCTATCTTCCACCGAAGCCGAGTACAAGGCATTAACAACATGCACCAAGGAGATTCTTTGGATCAAGAGGATGTTATTGGATCTTCACTTGCTAGAACCAGAGAAGACTCCAATCATACTTTGTGATAACCTTTCAGCCCAAAGCTTGGCAAGCAATCCTGTTTTTCATGCAAGGAGCAAGCACATTGAGATTGCTCACCATTTTGTGAGAGATCAAGTCATTGCCAAAGAGGTGGAGCTTCAACATGTCTCTTCAAAGGAGTGTGTGGCTGATATCTTCACCAAACCATTGGGAAAGGACCTATATTTAATGCATAGATCTAATCTTGGAATGTGCTCAAAGACTATGTTGAAACTAGCATCCAATGTTGAAGAGGGAGTGTGAAAATTGTCAACATTTCCTAGCTAGTTTGAGGCCTAAATTGGCTAAAATTGTAAATAGTTTTGGTTCTGGAGTTTCACACGTGTGAACCAGGCCACAATGTTTTTATTTACTGTATCTTTTCAGTATGATGAAGTGTCAAACTTCATACCCTTCAAAATGAGACCATTTTGATGTATTTTGGTCATATAAGCCATTTTTAGCTACATTTTTCATGACTAATGCATCAACACAAACAACTTTCGCTAGATTTTTTGAATATTTCAACAGTCTACTAATATGGATTAGAATAAATCTCTATCTCTGATGCCTTAGTAAGGATGATCAAGAACTTTGTGAACCACTTCGGAGGATAATTGCACCACCAAGAACAAAAAATAGAGAGACACTACCAAAAAGATAGAAAAAAGAACACAACACTACATAGGGTTGGAATTTTTAATTAGCATTTAACTCTTTCCTTTCAAGATTCATTCCTTGGAAGTACAATTGAATGTGTGTGTGTGTGTGTGTGTGTGTGCACTTTCATGTGTTTATATATATTTATATATTTATTAGTGTATGTGTGTGTGTGTGTGTGTGTGTGTGTATCAATTGAATCAAAGGTATCTAAAATGTCAGCCTAATAACTTTCATTGGCTCATTATGTGGATCTCTCTCTCTCTCTCTCTCTCTCTCTCTCTCTCTCTCTCTCTCTCTCTCTCAAATAATTTGGAGTTTCTTAGAATAATTTGTTAGCATACATGCACAATAGGAGTCATGTCTGCTAAGTGCTAAATATTACTCCTTGAACCTAATGGAATCACCATGCTCAGTACTATTTTTCACAATTACCTAGAATCGAAGCAAAATAACACAAACATAACTATTTGAAGAGCTATGAGCATTTGATAACAAGGTATTATTTGCCAAGCTTCTAGGAGTCTGTCTTAAAGCTTAAAGACGGTACTTGAAGAGGTCTCAATCGAGTCTATAAAGAAGGCTCACTGGAGTCTATAAAGACAGCGAGAAGAAACCAAAGAACTGATCACCTTTTGTGTCACAATCCACTATGATTGGCAATGGGCAACCCCTACAAAAAAGAGCCTAGGAATTGATGAAAATTATGCAAGGTAAGATGGACATATACAAAGCCTTTCCCATGACACGAAAAACACTTGGGTAGATCCCAATGTTGTACACAAAGAAATATTCAACTTAAAAGTGACTAACACTGAATGTTAGGCTACCTACCTTCTATCCTTATCAATATGTAACTTACCTACTTTTTCACATAGCTTGAAAGCAATAGGACACCTAGGAAAATGCACCCTCCTACTCCTCCCCTTTTGCTCTAACTAAGTGATAAACACTCTCTCATACCTATACACCTCACCCTCTCACTTTACTTATCCGAGAGTCTCCCTTACACCTCTCACACTTATTTTGGACACCTCATCCACTTCCTAAAGACTACACATTCCGTATAAAAGGACTAACTTGCCCCTCTACCTCATTATTCATCTCCCATTCATTCATATATTATGCTACCAGAATTGAACTACAGGATAATCATCGAAATGGAAGCAGAAACAAAAGGAAGGAACATCCCACCACTCAAACTCCAACAGAGAAGACTCAACGCCTTTCTAAAGAACAAGTGCAGGCCTATCGCAAGGAAGGAAGATGCTTCAAGTGTGAGAAAAAGGGACAACTTTTTTCAAATGTCCACTCAAAGATACCAAAGCTTCAAGTGTAGACAAAGGGAAGTAGGTTGTCGTACAAAGCATTGAAGACACTCAAAGCCACGTTCTCCTCAAGACATGGGGACAAGTCCATAACAAACTCTGCTTAATGCTCATTGATACAGGCTCCTCTCATAATCTCATCTCTTTTAAGCTTGCACAAGAGATAGGAGTTGGTTCCTTCTTTGAATCTATGCTTAAGGCTAAAGGTGCGTTTGTTGATGGTGATGCAAACATTTACCCTGTAATTGAAAAACTTAGGCTTCAAATCTCCGATTACTATGAACCTATAGAATTCATGGTAAGTCCTTTATAGGCAATAGATGTAACCTTAGGCATGCATTGGCACAAAATGCACAACCCTCTAGTGGACTATAATAAGCATTTGATTACATGAAAGCACAAGGGTAAAGATGTTAGTGTGCATGCAGGACAAAGTGGCGAAACAATCCCTTTGGTAAGCCATATTCAGGTATTAAAGGTACTAAAGAAAGCAATATTTTCTTATTTGTTGTTTGTTCAAAGTATGGATGATGATGTTGATGGAAATATGCATTCATTGGACAATAATAGAAAAGACTTTTTACTAAAGTATTCTTCTTGTTTTTCCGATAAGCTACCAAAATCTTTACCCCCTGAAAGACCTGAAGATCATACGATAGACATTATCCCTGGAAGTTCCATACCCAATAGACCTCCCTATAAGGTAAGCCATTCTCAAGAAGAAGAAATTTCTAAACAAATTAATGATTTGTTAAAGAAAGGTCTTATAAAACCCAGTAACTCCCCCTATTGCTCTCCTGTACTTTTGGTACAAATGAAATATAGGAGTTTTAGGATGTGTGTGGACTATCGTGCTTTAAACAAGATTACAGTTAAGAACCGTTTTCCTAGTACCTGCATGTCAAACTGTAGAGCAATTCTAACAATTTGATATGTAGGTTCTAGAAATAGAATCTAATGATGTACCATTTGTTGGTATGGCTGCTAACCTTTTCCTAAGAATATGTGTAGGTACTAAGAAGAGTACCTGAAAAAATAATCCAAAGAAGATTCTTAAAGCTTAAAGACGGTACCTGAAGAAGGCTCAATCAAGTCTATGAAGAAGGCTCACTCGAGTCTATAAAGACTGCGAGACGAAACCAAAGGACTGATCACCCTTCGTGTCACACTCCTCTATGATTGGGGATGGGCAACCCCTAGAAAAAAGAGCTTAGGGATTGATGAAAATTATGCAAGGTAGCCCATGACATGAAAAACACTTGGGTGAAACCCAATGTTGTACACAAAGAAATATTCAACTTAAAAGTGACTAACATTGAATGTTAGGCTACCTACCTTCTATACTTATCAATATGTAACTTACCTACTTTTCCACATGGCTTGAAAGCAATAGGACACCTAGGAAAATGCGCCCTTCTACTCCTCCCCATCTTGACCCCTCAGCAAGTCTCTTGAATGAATGATTTTGTGATTGAATGTTAAAGCTCTTCCCTAAGTTTTTGAGTTCTTTTTCAAGTTCTTGTTAACAGTGTTTTTCAGGACTTTAGAAATAGTAGACCTTCACTTCAAGTTCACAGTTTTGGTATCAGAGCCAAGGTCTATTTTTTTTTTCTTTCTTTGTGAAGTTGATGTGAGGACCATGTGTATTCATTCTTGAATCAAATGCCAATACACAAGACTTTGTATGTTTACTTTCGAATAGATTTTCCTTCAGCTTCAATTTTCTTTTTCTTACAAGATCTCTTTAATATTAGAGCTAATAGACTCCATTTGGGGGATCCTCGAGAATTGGATCTTCAACTTGCTTTCTATTTTAGAGACAATTCTTTGTTAATGCGAGCTTCTATCTTCCTTTTTGGAGAATGGCATTTCCCTGGATCTTCAGTCTATTCGTACTTCTTGCCTTGAGCGAAATGACACTTGCGTGGAACATCCACGCATGGATAATCCACGTGCCCATATCCACGAGAATATCCAAGCCAATCCATGGATATATTCACGCAAATTTTGTTTTGCCCACATGTCCTCCTTTGTATTGTGCGTGGATATTCGCGTGGATATTTTCTACACGTATTATTGTGGTGGAAATCGAAGGACGGTAAAGCTCTCATGCTTATTATCAATATATCAGATACACAGATTGGACACATGGCTGAAGCTAAAACGTCAAAAGACGTTTGGGACATTTTGAACTCACTATATGATGTGAAGGACGTAACTACTAAGTTACATCTATGAAGGAAATTCTTCACATTCAAAATGTCTACTAGTGATTCTCTTTAGATACACATTAACCAATTTAAGAATCTCTTGCAACAGATGGCAGTTGTCGGATCAGTCATAGACGATCAAGATGCAATTATGACATTGCTTTCAAGCTTGCTCTCTGCATATATGAAAACTGGGTGATGATCATATCGACACACACAGGTTTAACTCCTACTAGAGTTATCACTATGTTGCTGCAGAAGATAATCAAAGAAGTCGAGACACTCCGACTATTTCCTCCTCTCCGACTCTATATGTCAACAAAGGCTCTAAGCGACAAAAGCAGAAAAGCTCCAAGAAGGCTGCAATGAATCGGAAACAGACTCAAAGTCAAGCACAATCATCAGATCCATAATCAAAGAAGAAGGTGTTTGTAGGTATTGCAAGCGTAATAACCATGAGATCAAGGATTGTCGAATTATCCAAGTGAAGAATGTAGCCAAGCTACTTGATCAATAGGCAAACACAATTTCATCATCTCCCCAGGTTGAAGTGGACGAAGGCGGATTCATGGTCAAAGATCAAAGCACACTTTTGGATGATTCATGGTTTTTTTGTTATGGAGCAACTCAACACATGACCAATTAACGTGAGATTCTCAACTCCTACACGCCTTACAACATGAAGAAATGTGCTGATCTTGGTGACAATAGGACTCACACTATTAAAGGTGAAGGTACTATAAGATCACGATTCCAGCATGATCAATTCAAATTACTATTAAAAGTCTTATATGTTTCTAAGCTCTCTACAAATCTGTTATCAGCAAGTAGAATTATAGATTTAGGTCATAAGGTAGAATTCGAATTTGATCAATGCAAAATTGTTGATAGGAGTGATAAGATCCTTGCACTCGGCAAGAGGCAGAGTTACTTATAGAGATTGGCACACTGTTATTCTGAGTCTAGTCAAGCCTTGAAAACCTCTATTATATTCAATGAAGTGTGAAGGATTTAAGATCGAATGCCACCAGGCCAAAAATTGTCCCACTTCATTATTATTGTTGCTAGAAAAACCAAATCATGTGTAGATGTTGCAAATTGTTTGATGGTTGGATCTCGAGAATCTGTGCATTGCTCCACAAAAGATTTGAGACCTCTCAAAAACTCCATTTGAATTTTGAAGCCTAAAGTTTAAGTTATAATGGGCCGATTTTAATGTGCACTGTAACCTTGTAGTCCATAGGAGTGCGACACTCTACGCATGTTGAGGTCCACATAGGTTGGCTAACCTATGGGAAGAGGAAGCATGATCCCCTATGACTATTCCTGTGGTGGCAAGGGAGGCTTAGGCATGCAAAGTTAAAAATTTATTGTAGTAATATACAAAACGCATGAATGCCAATTGCTTAGAGTAATGGGTCAAAGGACTAAACTTGTTTACACATGATGGAGTGTATATATACAGAAGGTTGGTAATAAGTGCAGAAATTTTGGTTTTCAGTTTTAAGCAAAATTCGTAAAAAGTACGTGTATGAGCTTCACTAGCATTTGTGCAAAATGAGCAAATTTCAAACTTATATATTAGACAAATTGCTTCTTTGGCAATTATGGGAAAAAAACCACAAAACATATAGAGTACTATGAAACAAAATCTCAAAATCTTCTTGAAGGGTCAATAAGTAACTAGAGCTTTGATGAGGGTTGAACCTTCACCAAAGAACAACCCCCGCATAAGGACTACAAATAATTACGCTTCACATGGTTTCAACCCTCTCTCAGGTCAATTTTGATGTTTTGTGTCTATCAACTAGGTCGACGATGGTTCATAATGACATTGCACAACAAACTAACTTGTGATGCAAACTAACCCTCGCAAAGCTCAAGTTGAGCAAATTGTACTATTTTGAATCAATGGTAAACTTTTCAAAGATTGGTTTGACTATTTTATTTAAAAAATAGCAATTCTAGTAATTTTTAGTCTCTTCATGTTTAATTTTAAACTCTTTCACAGAATGTAACTATTTTGAACTTTTTATTTTATGCTTTTCTTTTATACGTACATACATATGTATGTATAGTTATTGTGTTTTTCAGAGAAAATAGATAATTAACTATTGGAAAACAACAAAGTAAAGAATGAAATAGATAGAAAAAAACAAGATGCTGATTTAGAAATAAGTTTAGGCTGCCAATGCTTTTGTAACTGACTATCATTAAATAGAGCATTAAAGCACTCTCTATCTAAACATTTCAAAAAAAGCACTCCTAAAAACAAGATGTCTGACATGATAAGAACTTATGTTGTAAACTTCAATTTCCCTGTAAACAATATCATCCTATCATAAATACCATATCTTCAACTTTATGATCTTTTCTATTCAATCTTCGATCATGCCAAGCCTTACACCATACATTTTTCATGACTATCGACACAAAAAACTACCACCAATCAACTTTCGCTAGATTTTTTAATATTTCAGCAGTCTACTAATATGGATTCGAATAAATCTCTATCTCTGATGCCTTAGTAAGGATGACAAAGAACTTTTAGAACCACTTCGGAGGATACTTGCTCCACCGAGAACAAAAAATAGAGAGACACTAGAAAAAAAAACACAACACTACATAGAATTGGAATTTTTAATTAGGATTCAGCTCTTTCCTTTTAAGATTCAATCCTTGGAAGTACAATTGAATGTGTGTGTGTGTGTGTGTGTGTGTGTGTGCACTTTTCTGTGTTTATATATATTTATATATTTATTAGTGTATGTGTGTGTGTGTGTGTGTGTGTGTGCACTTTTCTGTGTTTATATATATTTACATATTTATTAGTGTATGTGTGTGTGTGTGTATCAACTGAATCAAAGGTATCTAAAATGTCAACTAATAACTTTACTTGGCTCATTATGTGGATCTCTCTCACTCTCTCTCAAATAATTTGGAGTTTCTTAGACTAATTTGTTAGCATACATGCACAATAGGAGTCTTGTCTGCTAAGTGCTAAATATTACTCCTTGAACCTAATGGAATCACCATGCTCAAAACCATTTCTCACAATTACCTAGAATCGAAGCAAAATAGCACAAACATAACTATTTGAAGAGCTATGAGCATTTGATAACAAGGTATGATTTGCCAAGCTTCTAAAAAAATCCAACATTTTCAAAGCAGGCATGTAATACATTCAATTTAAACAAGTAATGTTTTGTATAGTCTATTGAATGTAAGTTCCTAGTGCTTTAGACCATATTGATGTTGAGAACTAACATGAAGTACAGCTTCCTTTTCCTGCAACATTTTCATTTGAAAGCAATCATTTTCGATCCTTCTTGGATAATAATAAAACGAGTTGACCAGACATATATGGCCTAGAAACATGATTACAGTTTAAAGAGCATGGATTGAAGTGGCTAATATCTTAAGCATGAATACTTTTAGGCTAGAAGGGATTTTTAAAATTCTCACCATCTCCAGCTCCTCCAAGGGAATATTTGCAAGCTCATGTAGAAAGGTGAACTTGATTTTTTTGGTAGTTGGAACATCTTTCTCAACATCATCTTCTGGTCCAAATAGGTCCCCTTAAGCGTGTTTGCATTCTTCTTGTACTATTGCTGCTTTGTTGGGTGTTGCTAAAAGATGAGTTTTTCCGACTCATGTACCGAACTATATAAAAAAAGTTTTCTTCCTCGTATTTCTCCCACTACAGTCACCAATGTACACCAGGGAACTATAAATTATCACTTTTTGTTTCTCACATATGGGAGATTAAACACGCGTTAAAATTAAAAGACCCTTCTTCAGACATTTGGAGAGCAATGCGCTTTATAGTGTGACCTAGCTGTATAACCCACTATATATAATAAAGTTGACTTTAAATGCAGACGACAGAGAGCGATATTACTACCAACAAGATCAAAAGCTTTGGACTCTAACCATAATAGTGGCATTTCAGACTCATAGTCTTCTAATGGGAAGTTAAGTTTCTCGGTGTGACCAAGTTTAATTGTTGCCCTATCATAATTCCTGAGCCACAAAATAATTCTAACACATTAGCAGACCAACGGAGTTATGAACGATATTTAGGATGGTAATTTCATAAACCATAAAGTCATTGAGAATCAGTTAACTGCCACCAGTTCACACAAACCTGGCTGCTGCTATCTCATTATGATAGGCACTCGCAAAGCAAATTGGCGCTCATTAGCATCAAGAATAAGTCATTTCCGAGCATCCTCGAGGTCTTGTTTTTTAATGAGGTTGTATCAATCCATAAATTCATTCTCACAAAAATCGTACCAATGGAGAGCTGTCCTGGGTTAGCCATTCTTCCAAAAGTTTGTCGCCTTTTCTTCTCCTGTTATTGGAAAATGAAAACCATATAAACTGGTTAAATTTCAAACATATGTAAGTAGCTCTGTAAAGAAAATAAAAAACGCTAGATCTTACGAAAGACAAATCAAATTTGCTCAGGCCATAGCTACAGATCACTTTCGTTGTAAGAGACTTTACATGTAAATAGCTTTACAAATATCATCTATTTCTCACTATAATTATTTTTCAAAGAATTCATGTAATCCGGCTGAACATATTTTCTTTCCATACCAGATATTTGCTTCCCATCTTCTCGTTCGTTTTCTGTGATAAACACCGTTATACTTACTCCTCCCTGCCATAGCTGCCCGTGAATTTCACTCTCACGTAGAGTTAACCGGCAAAATCGACGTAGAGGATTGCGATTGCCTGAGAAAAAAGTTTTTGTAATTGAAACTTACAATGAAGCAGCACGATAGCTAACTGTGATATGAAGTATGAAAAATTGGAGCTAGCGTGGAAGCAAACATATGAGATAGAATGTCTCCCGAGTTAGACAAAATGGGTTTTCTAAAATTTTATTGGTCCACGTATTTGATGGGCAGTTGAAAGGCAGTTCAAGTGAGGATGAAGGAAAAACACGTGCATTTTAGGGAGACTGAGCACAAGCTTTCAGAAACTTTTGGAAAGCGAACTTTCCACAGAGTGCGCGCAAGCGCTTTGGATGAGCCTACAAGTGTAGATCAAGCAAGGAAAGAAGATAAGTGGATCTTGAGTATCGAACTCTTATGAAGAGTGCAAGATCTTTTGGAGGATCTTCTTGTGTACATGGAGCTATGCAAGTGGATGGATGTTATCTTGCTATAAAATCAAGTATTGGATCTGGAAGACAAATTTTGTTCAATGACTTTAATGGTCAAGTTGAAGATCAAGAGGTTGATCTCAAAGCGCTTCAACTAGTCAAAAGGGAAGTTGGCAATTTGGAACTAGTCAAGAGCATCAAAGGAGAGGTAATTGGCAAAGGTGTTATGGATATGATTTTACAGCATATTGAAGACTCAAGTAAGCTCAAAGGAGTAGCAAGGAAGTGTTTTTCAAGTTTACTTTACTTTTTCTATCTCATGTTTGATCAAATTCACGTGGATGTGTGCAGATTGTCAAGATATGGTAAAACTAGCTACGTTGGTGTGTGTGGCTCAGGAATTATGATAGGTCAGCAATTAAACTTGGTCACACCGAGAAACTTAACTTCCCATTAGAAAACTATGAGTCTGAAATGCCACTGGTATGGTTAGAGTACAGAGTGTCGTCTGCATTTAAAATCAACTTTATTATATATAGTGGGTTATACAGCTAGGTCACATTATAAAGCGCATTGCTCTCCAAATGTTTGAACAAGGATCTTTTGATTTTAACGTGTGTTTAATCTCCCACATGTGAGAAATAAAAAGTGATAATTTGTATGTCCTGTTGAATTTCACATGTGTGGATTGTCCACAAACATATACTTGTGATCTCCTAAGGTGTGTAGATGCACCAAGATCAAGACTAGATTGAGATTCAAGATCAATCTTAGTTCCTATGGCAAAAACACACTACTACATGCATTCAATCACTTCCAACTCTCACTCACACATGTGGGAAGTATTCAAAAAATAATCTAAGTAAAAACAAGTTGCTCTCCTCGGGTAGAGAGAGAAAAAGCATCATGAGCTCTCGGGTAGAGAGAGAAAGCTAGAAATCCAATAACTCACAAAATCCATGAAATCACCAAATCAATTAGTTTCAAAATGAGGAGTACAATGATACTAGTAGATCCACGAGCTACCACTTTGCTTAACTATGATTGGACCATATTTTTTCACCTCTTGATCCTATTGGATCGTTCAAAGAGACTTTACATGTAAATAGCTTTACAAATATCATCGATTTTTCACAATAATTATTTTTCAAAAAATTCATGTAATCCGGTGGAACATATTTTGTTTCCATATTAGATATTTGCTTCCCATCTTCCCGTTCGTTTTCTGTGATAAACACCTTTATACTTACTCCTCCCTGCCATAGCTGCCCGTGAATTTCACTCTCACGTAGAGTTAACCGGCAAAATCAACGTAGAGGATTGCGATTGCCTGAGAAAAAATCATCTGTAGTCGAAACTTACAATGAAGGAGCATGATAGCTAACTGTGATATGAAGTATGAAAAATCGGAGGTAGCGTGGAAGTAAACATATGAGATACAATGTCACCCGAGTTAGACAAAATGGGTTCTCTAAAATTTTATTGGTCCACGTATTTGATGGGTAGTTGAAAGGCAGTTCAAGTGAGGATGAAGGCAAAACACGTGCATTTTAGAGAGACTGAACACGAGCTTTCAGAAACTTCTGGAAAGCGAACTTTCCACAGAGTGCGCGCAAGCAATGGATCGAGAGACAAGAATGTGAGTTTGAGAGAGGGAGTTGAGAGATGGAGAGAGGAGAATGTGTCTTCTTGTGGATTGGGAAAGGTTCCTTTGATGAGATAGGAGGAAATTAAACACACGCTCTAATTCGTTTTAATGTATCTTGTTTGCAGATAAGCGTATGATTTATTCTGATTCATATTTGCTTTCCCGACTCAATGGAGAGAGAGAGAGAGTGATCTGTAGCTATGGCCTGAGCAAATTTGATTTGTTTTTTTGTAAGATATAGCGTTTTATATTTTCTTTACAAAGCTACTTACATATGTTTGAAATGCAACCAGTTTATATGGTTTTTCATTTTCCAATAACAAGAGAAGAAAAGGCGACAAACGTTTTGGAAGAATGGCTAACCCAGGACAGCTCTCCATTGGTACGATTTTTGTGACAATGAATTTATGGATTGATACAACCTCATTAAAAAACAAGACCTCGAGGATGCTCGAAAATGACTTATTCTTGACGCTAATGAGCGCCACTTTGCTTTGCAGGTGCCTATCATAATGAGATAGCAGCGGCCAGGTTTGTGTGAACTGGTGGCAGTTAACTGATTCTCAATGACTTGGTTTATGAAATTACCATCCTAAATATGGTTCATAACTCCATTGGTCTGCTAATGTGTTAGAGCTATTTTGTGGCTCAGGAATTATGATAGGGTAGCAATTAAACTTGGTCACACCGAGAAACTTAACTTCCCATTAGAAGACTATGAGTCTGAAATGCCACTGGTATGGTTAGAGTACAAAGCTTTTGATCTTGTTGGTAGTAATATCGCTCTCTGTCGTCTGCATTTAAAGTCAACTTTATTATATATAGTGGGTTATACAGCTAGGTCACATTATAAAGCGCATTGCTCTGCAAATGTTTGAAGAAGCGTCTTTTGATTTTAACACGTGTTTAATCTCCCATATGTGAGAAATAAAAAGTGATAATTTATAGTTCCCTGGTGTACATTGGTGACTGCAATGGGAGAAATACGATGAAAACGACTTTTTTTATATAGTTCGGCACATGAGTCGGAAAAACTCTTCTTTGAGTTTTGTAGAAGCTGCAATTCTTCATGAACATTCACCTGAAAAGAAGACTAGTGGTCATGGTAGAAAAAGGTTGGAAATTTCAAGGCACATATATGTTATTATGCAGTGGTGACAAATAATCAAAATTTCCTTCTGCCTTGTTTCGGGTAAAAATGATAATTTGCAATGGTTCAGTGGCTTCTAAAAATGTCCTTGATTCTCATTTTCTGCAGACAACTTTTGCTTCCGAGATCCAATCAGAGTGAATCTTCAGGTCATGCGAAGCGAATCGTGTTTACTAAAGGTAGTGTTGATATGTGCAGTGTTGTGGATTTCATCTCAAGATTTATAGAAAGCAAGATGTCATTAATAGTTGCTCAAATCTAGTCATGTATGTTTATTTGAGCTAAATTTCTAGTTGTTTGTTTCCAATAAGAGCAAATTGTTTCCATCTGCTTAACAATGTGCTGAAAACTCGTATGTTCTTTTAGCAACACCCAACAAAGCAGCAATAGTACAAGAAGAATGGAAACACACTTATAGGGACCTATTTGGACCAGTAGATGATGTTGAGAAAGATGTTCCAACGACCAAAAAAATCAAGTTCACCTTTCTACACGAGCTTGCAAATATTCCCTTGGAGGAGCTGGAGATGGTGAGAATTTTAAAAAGCCCTTCTAGCCTAAAAGTATTGATGCTTAAGATATTAGCCACTTCAATCCATGCTGTTTAAACTGTAATCATGATTCTAGGCCATATATGTCTAGTCAACTCGCTTTATTATTATCCAAGAAGGATTGAATATGATTGCTTTCAAATGAAAATGTTGCAGGAAAAGGAAGCTGTACTTCATGCTAGTTCTCAACATCAATATGGTCTAAAGCACTAGGAACTTACTTTCAATAGACTATACAAAACATTACTTGTTTAAATTCAATGTACTACATGCCTGCTTTGCAAATGTTGGATTTTTTCTAGAAGCTTGTCAAATCATACCTTGTTATCAAATGCTCATAGCTCTTCAAATAGTTATGTTTGTGTTATTTTGCTTTGATTCTAGGTAATTGTGAGAAATGGTATTGAGCATGGTGATTCCATTAGGTTCAAGGAGTAATATTTAGCACTTACCAGACATGACTCCTATTGTGCATGTATACTAACAAATTAGTCCAAGAAACTCCAAATTATTTGAGAGGGAGAGAGAGAGAGAGAGAGAGAGAGAGAGAGAGAGAGAGATCCACATAGTTGATACACACACACACATACACTAATAAATATATAAATATATATAAACACAGAAAAGTGCGCACACACACACACACACACACACATTCAATTGTACTTCCAAGGATTGAATCTTGAAAGGAAAGAGCTAAAACCTAATTAAAAATTCCAACCCTATGTAGTGTTGTGTTTTTTTTTCTAATGTCTCTCTATTTTTTGTTCTCGGTGGAGGAAGTATCCTCCGAAGTGGTTTTAGAAATTCTTTATCATACTTACTAAGGCATCAAAGATAGAAATTTATTCAAATCCATATTAGTAGACTGTTGAAATATTAAAAAATCTAGCGAAAGTTGATTGGTGGTAGTTTTTTGTGTTGATGCGTTAGTCATGAAAAATGTATGGCATAAGGCTTGGCATGATCGAAGATTGAATAGAAAAGATTACAAAGTTGGAGATATGGTATTTATGATAAGATGAAGTTGTTTACAGGGAAATTGAAGTTTACAACATAAGTTCTTATCATGTCAGACATCTTGTTTTCAGGAGTGCTGTTTTGAAATGTTTAGATAGAGAGTGCTTTAATGCTCTATTTAATGATAGTCAGTTACAAAAGCATTGGCAGCCTAAACTTATTTCTAAATCAGCACCTTGTTTTTTTCTATCTATTTCATTCTTTACTTTGTTGTTTTCCAATAGTTAATTATGTATTTTCTCTGCAAAACACAATAACTATACACACATATGTATGTATGTATAAAAAAAAGCATAAAATAAAAAGTTCAAAATAGTTACATTCTGTGAAACAATTTAAAATTAAACATGAAGAAGCTAAAAATTACCAGAATTGCTATTTTTTAAATAAAAAAGTCAATCCAATCTTTGAAAAGTTTACCATTGATTCAAAATAGTACAATTTGCTCAACTTGAGCTTTGCGAGGGTTAGTTTGCATCATACGTAAGTTTGTTGTGCAATGTCATTATGAACCATCGTCGACCTAGTTGATAGACACAAAACATCAAAATTGACTCGAGAGAGGGTTGAAACCATGTGAAGGATGATTATTTGGAGTCCTTATGTGGGGTTTGTTCTTTGGTGAAGGTTCAACCCTCATTGAAGCTCTAGTTACTTATTGACCCTTCAAGAAGATTTCGAGATCTTGTTTCATAGTACTCTATATGTTTTGTAGTTTTTTTCCCATAATTCCAAAAGAAGCAATTTGTCTAATATATAAGTTTGAAATTCGCTAATTTTGCACAAATGCTAGTGAAGCTCATACACGTACTTTTTATGAATTCTGCTTGAAACTGAAAACGAAAATTTCTGCACTTATTACAAAGCTTATGTATATATACACTCCATCATGTGTAAAAAAGTTTATTCCTTCGAGAATTATTCTAGTTCTACTTACACCAATCCTCAAAACAAAGCTCATGACTTATGGCTTCTCAACATGATATTTTGCTGCTCCCTAGCATGGAAAAAGTCATTTTTCGTTGACCCATTACTCTAAGCAATGGGCATTCATGCATTTTGTATATTACTACTAAATTTTTTTGACTTTGCATGCCTATCAAGCCTCCCTTGCCACCACAGGAATAGTCATAGGGGATCATGCCACCCTATGTGGACCTCAACATGGGTAGAGTGTGGCACTCCTATGGACTACAAGGTTATAGTGCACATTAAAATCGGCCCATTATACCTTAAGCTTTAGGCTTCAAAATTCAAATGGATTTTTTGAGAGGTCTCAAATCTTTTGTCGAGCAATGCACAGATTCTCCAGATCCAACCATCAAACAATTTGCAACATCTACACATGATTTGGTGTTTCTAGCAATAATAATAATGAAGTGGGACAATTTTTGGCCTGGTGGCATTCGATGCCAATTTGTCACTAAAGTCATTGAGGATTACATAATAATTGCCAAAAATGTCAATTATGACAATACTACTAACATCCATCAATGAACTAAAAACCCTAAATACTATCAAATTTCTCCCTCACATTCATCCCTATCTCATCTTCACTCTCATATATACTCTCCTTTTCTCTCTCTCTCTCTCACACAACAGAAAAAAGAAAGTCGATCTCTAATTTAGGACCGAACCACATTCTGGTTCGCACCAAAGAGCTTTTCCTGGTCAAAAGAATTTGTGTGGATTATCCACGCATGGATAATCCACGTGGAATCCAGAAACTTATTTGCCCGAGTATTGCGTGGATTTTAAAAAATCGATCCACGCAGTATTAACCACCCCAACTCTTTGGATATCCCATGGATAAAAATACTTTTGCGTGGATAATCATCCATGCGAAAGCCGAGTCTTCTTTTAAAAAACTTTACTATGGCGTGGATTATCCACGCGCAATTAATTTTTCTATTTTCGGCTCCGGTGTCCAAGGTTTGCCTAGCTGCTGGGTGTCAGAGTTGGCGTGGATAAACCATGCAATTTGAATTTCCCAACATCCAACCAATTTGCTGCCAAAATGACACTTGCGTGGAACATCCACATGCCCATATCCATGCGAATATTCAAGCCAATCCACGGATATATCCACGTAAATTTTTTTTGCCCGCGCGTCTTCCTTTGTATTGTGCGTGGATATTCATGTGGATATTTTCTACATGTGTTCTTGTGGTGGAAATTGAAGGACGGTAAAGCTTTCATGCTTATTATCCTTAATATATCAGATACACAGATTGGAAACATAGCTGAAGCTAAAACGTCAAAAGAAGTTTGGGACATTTTGAACTCACTATATGATGTGAAGGACGTAACTACTAAGTTACATCTACGAAGGAAATTCTCCACATTCAAAATGTCTAATGGTGATTCTCTTCATATACACATTAACCTAATTAAGAATCTCTTGCAAATGGCCATTATCGGATCAGTCATAGACGATCAAGATGCAATTATGACATTGCTTTCAAGCTTGCTCTATACATATATGAAAACTGGGTGATGATTATATCGACGCACACAGGTTTATCTCTTACTAGAGTTATCACTATGTTGTTGCAGAAGATAATTGAAGAAGTCGAGACACTCCGACTACTTCCTCCTCTCTGGCTCTATATGTCAACAAAGGCTCTAAGTGACAGAAGCACAAAAGCTCCAAGAAGGCTGCAACGAATCAGAAACAGACTCAAAGTCAAGCACAATCATCAGATCCATTATCAAATAAGAAGGTGTTTTGTAGATATTGCAAGCATAATAAACATGAGATCAAGGATTGTCGAATTCTCCAAGCGAAGAATGTAGCCAAGCAACTTGAAAAATAAGCAAACACAATTTCATCATCTCCCAGGCCGAAGTGGACGAAGGTACATTCATGGTCGAAGATCAAAGCACACTTTTGGATGATTCATGGTTTTTTAATTATGGAATAACTCAACACATGACCAATAAACGTGAGATCTTCAACTCCTACACGCCTTACAACATGAAGAAATGTGCTGATCTTGGTGACAATAGTACTCACACTAATGAAGGTGAAGGTACTATAAGATCACGATTCCAGCATGATCAATTCAAATTACTATTAAAAGTCTTATATGTTTCTAAACTCTCTCAAAATCTGTTATGAGTAAGTAGAATTATAGATTTAGGTCATAAGGTAGAATTCAAATTTGATCAATGCAAAATTATTGATAGGAGTGATAAGATCCTTGCACTCAACAAGAGGCAGAGCTACTTATAGAGATTGGCACACTATTATTCTGAGTCTAGTCAAGCCTTGAAAACCTCTGTTCTATTCAATAAAGTGTGAAGGATTTCAGATGGTGTCAGTAGAACTAGAATAATTCTCAAAGGACTAAACTTGTTTACACATGATGGAGTGTATATATACAGAAGGTTGGTAATAAGTGCATAAATTTTGGTTTTTAGTTTCAAGAAAAATTCATAAAAAGTACGTGTATGAGCTTCACTAGCATTTGTGCAAAATGAGTCGAATTTCAAACTCATATATTAGACAAATTGCTTCTATGGCAATTATGGGAAAAAAACTACAAAACATATAGAGTACTATTAAACACAATCTCTAAATCTTCTTGAAGGGTCAATAAGTAACTAGAGCTTCGATGAGGGTTGAACCTTCACCAAAGAACTACCCCTGCATAAGTACTATAAATAATCATGCTTTACATGGTTTTAACCCTCTCTTGAGTCAATTTTGATGTTTAGTGTCTATCAACTAGGTCCATGATGGTTCATAATGACATTGCACATCAAACTTACGTATGATGCAAACTAACCCTCGCAAACCTCAAGTTAAGCAGATTGTACTATTTTGAATCAATGGTAAACTTTGAAAAGATTGGTTTGACTATTTTATTTAAAAAATAGCAATTCTGGTAATTTCTAGTCTCTTCATGTTTAATTTTATATTGTTTCACAGAATGTAACTATTTTGAACTTTCTATTTTATGCTTTTTTTTGATACATATATACATATGTATGTATAGTTATTGTGTTTTTCAAAGAAAATAGATAATTAACTATTGGAAAACAACAAAGTAAAGAATGAAATAGATAGAAAAAAACAAGGTGCTGATTTAGAAATAAGTTTAGGCTGCCAATGCTTTTGTAACTGACTGTGATTAAATAGAGCATTAAAGCACTCTCTATCTAAACATTTCAAAAATAGCACTCCTAAAAACAAGATGTCTCACATGATAAGAACTTATGTTGTAAACTTCAATTTCCCTGTAAACAACTTCATCTTATCATAAATACCAAATCTCCAACTTTATGATCTTTTCTATTCAAACTTCGATCATGCGAAACCTTACGCCATACATTTTTCATGACTAACGCATCAACACAAAAACTACTACCAATAAACTTTCGCTAGATTTTTTAATATTTCAACAGTCTACTACTATGGATTTGAATAAATCTCTATCTAGATTCTGGATTCCGCGTGGATTATCCACGCATGGATAATCCCCACAAATTTTTTTGACCAAAAAAAAACGTTTGGCGCGAACTAAAATGTGGTTGGCTCCTAAATTAGAGATTGACTTTTTTTTTTCTGTTGTGAGAGAGAGAGAGAAAAACAAAGTATAGATGAGAGTGAGGATGAGATGGGGATGAATATGAGTGAGAAGATTGACAGTGTTTAGTTTTTAGTTCATTGATAGATGTTAATAGTATTGTCACTTTGTAATAATTGGAAATTTTTGGCAATTATTATGTAATCCTCTATGACTTTAGTGGCAAATTGGGATCGAATGCCACCAGGCCAAAAATTGTCCCATTTCATTATTATTGTTGCTAGAAACACCAAATCATGTGTAGATGTTGCAAATTGTTTGATTGTTGGATCTGGAGAATCTGTGCATTGCTCCACAAAAGAAGTGCATAAATTTTGGTTTTCAGTTTCAAGCAAAATTCATAAAAAGTACGTGAATGGGCTTCACTAGCATTTGTGCAAAATGAGTCGAATTTCAAACTTATATATTAGACAAATTGCTTCTTTGGCAATTATGGGAAAAAAACTACAAAACATATAGAGTACTATGGAACAAGATCTCAAAATCTACTTGAAGGGTCAATAAATAACTAGAGCTTCGATGAGGGTTGAACCTTCACCAAAGAACAACTCCCGCATAACTACTACAAATAATCATGCTTCACATGGTTTTAACCCTCTCTCAAGTCAATTTTGATGTTTTGTGTCTATCAACTAGGTCGACGATGGTTCATAATGACATTGCACAACAAACTTATGTATGATGCAAACTAACCCTCACTAAGCTCAATTTAAGCAGATTGTACTATTTTGAATCAATGGTAAACTTTGCAAAGATTGGTTTTTTTATTGAAAAAATAGCAATTCTGGTAATTTTTAGTCTCTTCATGTTTAATTTTAACTATTTTGAACTTTTTATTTTATGCTTTTTGTTTATACATACATACATATGTATGTATAGTTATAGCTATTTACACCCGAATTCGAGCAGCATCTATGTATCAATGGTTAACCCGTACAGTTCGAATATGTCGCCTCACACCCCACAAGGTACATACCGTGCTTACACCTCGAGGGCAGCACTTTGACTCATCAAGTCCCCCGTTCTGTCGACCACCCATACCGTGGACGCACCCGTGCTTACACTGTGGGCAGCACCTTGCGCAACGGTTGTCCTGACAAATCCCAAAACGTGGCCATCCCTGTGAGACTTGCGTAGCTGACCGGCTAGTCGGCTCTGATACCACATGTTGCGCCGACGCTTCAAAGGGCGCTGGGACTTGAGTGGTTTCCCCAACACGCGCTTAAGTCTAACATTCATCCATCATGCACTTACATAAAAGCCAACTCAGAAACGTAACAAGCTTAACCATTCAAACTTAAGAAAACTGGAATCCCAACCAACCCAAAAGCCAACTCAGAATCCGTCTCCAAAAGGTAACCAAATGCAAAGACAAGCCACACATGAAACCCAAGGCATAGTGGTCGCCAAACTGACCAATTGGCATTGCGGCAAGCCCCATGTCGATGACAATGACCCTTAGGTGCCAGCTACGCAAAAAGGTTGGAGTAAGGGTCCTTCCACTTGGACCAGTCTTGGAGGTGAAACCGAAATGGTAATCATCCCCAAGGATCAACTTTATTAGATTTGGAAGAGGTTACATTCATACATAGACTGACCGGTCTCGGGGCCACCAACACGTGCTGGGCATTGTGCCTGGCTCGTGCTGGTAGAGGGAGCTGAGACCTGGCAAATGGATTCCTAGCGCTGGTTGAGCTGCCCAAGTTTCTGTCTACCGGACTCCCCCTATAGTTCTGCTATGATTCGGCGCACCCCCTCTGTTCTAAAACATAGTGCTTTCTGGTAAAGCACGCTTTTTGGGACTTAGTTTTTATTTTGCTGATTAAGCTTGGCAAGCCTGGCAGAATCAGTCTGGCTCTCGGACATGGGTCCCGGGAGCCGTTCCGGTGGCAGAATCAACTTGCTTCCTGACTAGGCCATGACTCGAGCTCCAAAGCTAGCTCATGACTTGTGACTACTTGACTGGCTCACCACAGGTCGGAGGCTCAGTCCTTGACGTTCTAACTTGCTCTGGGACCTTAGGGAGTGTGACCCCTTAGAGTCTTATAGGGCACGCTGGGTGCACCTGAGACAACTTTACAGCAGGAAGACTCTCTGTATGAGCATTGTGGTTGCATGATACTTTGTGAGTCAAACCTCGTGGTTTGTATGTTATTATGCAGTGGTGATAAATATTCAAAATTTCCTTTGGCCTTGTTATGGATAGATAATATTCATGGTTCTGTGGCTGCTAAAAATGTTTTTGATTCTCATTTTCTTTAGCCAACTTTTGCTTACGAGCTCCAATGAGAGCGAATCTTCAGGTGATGTGAAGCGAATCGTTATCACTAAAGGTAGTGATGATACGTAAAACACTATGCTTTTTATCTCAAGATTTATAGAAAGCAAGATGTCATTAATAGTTGCTAAAATCCAATCGTTGTTTGTTTCCAATATGACCAAATGTTTTCCATCTCCTTAACAATGTGCTGAAAATTCATATGTTTTTTAAGCTACATCCAACAAAGCAGTAGTAGTACAAGAATAACGCAAAAACGCTTACAGGGACCTATTTGGACCAGTAGAAGATGTTGAGAATGTTATTCTAACCATTAGAAAAATCAAGTTTCTCTTTCTACTCGCACTTGTAAACATTCTCTTGGAAGAGCTGGAGATGGTGAGAATTTTGAAAATCCCTTCTAGCCTAAAAGTGTTGATTTTTAAGATATTAGCCACTTCAATCCATCCTCTTTAAACTGTAATCATGTTTCTAGGCCATATATGACTAGTCAACTTGCTTTCTTGTTATCCAAGAATGATCCAAGAAGATTGATTTCATATGAAAATGTTGCAGGAAAAGCAAGCTGTACTTTATGTTAGCTCTGAACTTCAATAGGGTCTGAATCATACCTTGTTATCAAATGCTCTTCAAATAGTTATGTTTGTGTTTCTTTGCTTCGATTCTAGGTTATTGTGAGAAATGGTGAGAATTATTGAGCATGGTGATTCCATTAGGTTTAAGGAGTATATGACTCCTATTGTGTATGTGAGCTAAGTGATAATTAGTTTAAGAAATCCCCAATTATTTGAGAGAGAGAGAGCGAGAGATCACATAGTGATTGAAGTCAATTTTATTAATTCACATTTTAGATACCTGGCCTAAAAAACCCTAACCTTAAAGACCCTAAATCTTCAATATCTCCCCGCTCTCTCAAATCTTCTCTCCTCTCACGTTCTGCAACCTGCGCGCTCTCTCTCTCGCGTCCCCTTAGTCTCTCAATCGCATTAACCTCTCTCTCTCTCATTGCGTTTGTAACTGGGTTATTGCTTCAGATTACTACTGCCACCTCCCGCCTCTAAAACCCTGATCAATCAATAGCGTGGCAGCATATGTTCTTGATGATCGTTCAATCCAGCTCCAGAGTAAAGAGAAAATTATTTATCGATTTGTAAGGAGTGTAGCAGCCGCTCCCCAGCATTTGAATTGTAAGCATCAAAGGCATCTTTGGTGCATTTCTCTCTCTCTCTCTCTCTCTCTCTCTCTCTCTCTCTCGCAATTGAGCCGGGAAAGCAAATATGAATCAGAATAAATCATACGCTTATCTGCAAACAAGATAAATTAAAATGAATTAGAGCGTGTGTTTAATTTCCTCCTATCTCATCAAAGCAACCTTTCCCAATCCACAAGAAGACACATTCTGCTCTCTCCATCTCTCAACTCCCTCTCTCAAACTCACATTCTTGTCTCTCGATCCATCGCTTGCGCGCACTCTGTGGAAAGTTCGCTTTCCAGAAGTTTTTGAAAGCTCGTGTTCAGTCTCTCTAAAATGCACGTGTTTTGCCTTCATCCTCACTTGAATTGCCTTTCAGCTGCCCATCAAATACGTGGACCAATAAAATTTTAGAAAACCCATTTTGTCTAACTCAGGTGACATTGTATTTCATATCTTTGCTACCACGCTAGCTCCGATTTTTCATACTTCATATCACAGTTAGCTATCGTGCTCCTTCATTGTAAGTTTCCACTACAAATAATTTTTTCTCAGGCAATCGCAATCCTCTACGTCGATTTTGCCGGTTAACTCTACGTGAGAGTGAAATTCACGGGCAGCTATGGCAGGGAGGAGTAAGTATAAAGGTGTTTATCACAGAAAACGAACGGGAAGATGGGAAGCAAATATCTGGTATGGAAAGAAAATATGTTCTGCCGGATTACAAAAATTCTTTGAAAAATAATTATTGTGAAAAATCGATGATATTTGTAAAGCTATTTACATGTAAAGTCTCTTAGAGTGAAAGTGATCTGTAGCTATGGCCTGAGCAAATTTGATTTGTTTTTTGTAAGATCTAGTGTTTTATATTTTCTTTACAAAGCTACTTACATATGTTTGAAATGCAACTAGTTTATATGGTTTTTCATTTTCCAATAACAGGGGAAGAAAAGGCGACAAACGTTTTGGAAGAATGGCTAACCCAGGACAGCTCTCCATTGGTAAGATTTTTGTGACAATGAATTTATGGATTGATAAAACCTCATTAAAAAACAAGACCTCGAGGATGCTCGGAAATGACCTATTCTTGACGCTAATGAGCGCCACTTTGCTTTGCAGGTGCCTATCATAATGAGATAGCAGCAGCCAGGTTTGTGTGAACTGGTGGCAGTTAACTGATTCTCAATGACTTGGTTTATGAAATTACCATCCTAAATATGGTTCATAACTCCATTGGTCTGCTAATGTGTTAGAGCTATTTTGTGGCTCAGGAGTTAGACAAAATGGGTTTTCTAAAATTTTATTGGTCCACATGTTTGATGGGCAGTTGAAAGGCACTTCAAGTGAGGATGAAGGGAAAACACGTGCATTTCAGAGAGACTAAACACGAGCTTTCAGAAACTTCTGGAAAGTACTAGAAACTTCTGGAAAGTGAAGTTTCCACAGAGTGCGTGCAAGTGATGGATCGAGAGACAAGAATGTGAGTTGGAGAGAGGGAGTTGAGAGATGGAGAGAGGAAAAAATGTGTCTTCTTGTGGATTGGGAAAGGTTGCTTTGATGAGATAGGAGGAAATTAAACACACGCTCTAGTTCATTTTAATGTATCGTGTTTGCAAATAAGTGTATGATTTATTCTGATTCATATTTTCTTTCCCGGCTCAATGGAGAGAGAGAGAGAGCTGCTCAATGGAGAGAGAGAGAGAGAGAGAGAGAGAGAGAGAGAGAGAGATAAATGCACCAAAGATGCCTTTGATGTTTACATTTCAAATGCTGGGGAGCGGCTACTACACTCCTTACAAATCGCTAAATAATTTGCCCTTTACTTTGGAGCTGGATTGAACGATCATCAAAGACATATGCTGCCATGCTCTTGATTTATGAGGGTTTTAGAGGTAGGAGGTGGCAGTAGTAATCTGAATCAATAACCCAGCTACAGACGCGATGAGAGAGAGAGAGAGAGAGAGAGAGAGAGAGAGAGAGAGAGAGAGAGAGAGAGACAGAGAGAGAGAGACAGAGAGGGGTTAATGTGATTGAGAGACTAAGAGGACGCGAGTGAGTGAGAGGGAGAGAGAGAGAGCAGGTTGCAGAACGTGAGAGGAGAGAAGATTTGAGAGAGCGGGGAGATATTGAACATTTAGGGTATTTAAGGTTAGGGTTTTTTTTTAGGCCAGATATCTAAAATGTGAATTAATAAAATTGACTTCTCTCTCTCTCTCTCTCTCTCAAATAATTTGGGATTTCTTAAACTAATTATCACTTAGCTTACATACACAATAGGAGTCATGTAGTGCTAGATATTACTCCTTACACCTAATAGAATCACCATGCTCAATAATTCTCACCATTTCTCACAATTACCTAGAATCGAAACAAAGAAACACAAACATAACTATTTGAAGAGCTATGAGCATTTGATAACAAGGTATGATTTAGACCCTATTGATGTTGAGAGCTAACATAAAGTACAGCTTGCTTTTCCTGCAATATTTTCATATGAAATCAATCTTCTTGGATCCTTCTTGGATAATAAGAAAGCAAATTGACTAGACATAAATGGCCTAGAAACATGATTACAATTTAAAGAGGATGGATTTCTGTGGCTAATATCTTAAAAATCAATACTTTTAGGCTAGAAGGGATTTTCAAAATTCTCACCATCTCCAACTCTTCCAAGAGAATATTTACAAGTGTGAGTAGAAAGGGAAACTTGATTTTTCTAGTGATTGGAATAAGATTCTCAATATCTTCTACTGGTCCAAATAGGTCCCTATAAGCGTGTATGTGTTATTCTTGTACTACTACTGCTTTGTTGGATGTAGCTAAGAAAACATATGAATTTTCAGCACATTGTTAAGGAGATGGAAAAAATTTGGTCGTATTGGAAACAAACAACGATTGGATTTTAGCAACTAATAATGACATCTTGTTTTCAATAAATCTCGAGATAAAAAGCATAGTGTTGTACGTATCATCACTACCTTTAGTGATAACGATTCGCTTCGCATCACCTGAAGATTCGCTCTGATTGGAGCTCGTAAGCAAAAGCTGTCTATAGAAAATGAGAATCAAAAACATTTTTAGCAGCCACGGAACCATGGAAATTATCTATTCATAACAAGGCCAAAGGAAATTTTGAATATTTATCACCACTGCATAATAGCATATAAAAACCACCAGGTTTGACTCACAAAGTATCATGCAACCACAATGCTCATATAGAGAGTCTACCACCATACTCTCGACCAACTGACTCGTCCCAAATCCAACATGACCACAAGTGGACCACGTGAGCAACATGGCTCAAACTGAGAAAATCCCATTGCCACCATGAGACTTACATCCCCCATCTAGCTAGGATGACATCCTATTAGACACTTAGAAGTACGAACCTGTAAAGCTGACATAAATGCGCAGCTGAGGCTCAACTAGGGGAAATCTTACTGCCACCATAAGATTTCACCCTCACTAGATAGATAGCTAGTAGACAATGACAAGTCAATCAGCATAAATGACTACTTTGTTTTACTATAGCAAATGCACAACCACATAAAACTCTGACTCATATCTAAACTCCCGTGACAAGGCAACATGCAAGCCCACACACACTCATGCAAACCAACACGAATGATAAAGTGTCAAATACATGACCAAGGCCTGCCCATAAGTGGTATCCTATCGTACCAACACTTGTGCCACCTGTAGATCCACTGCTACACCACTAGTCACCAAATCAGGTCCTCAACCATGGCTTGCACCTATACAAAGATGCTCTCACGTCCTAGCATATCCAACTGTCCAATAAGTCCTAAAAGCTGATCCCCATCCATTCCCCATGCACTAAGCACAAGAGTCTACCAATGACTCAATGAATCAATGTAGACAAACCTCACCATAGGCTATACCTGAGTAGCTTGCCCATCTCCTAGAGATATTGATGATGATTTGCCTCTCCTACATCTCATGCAGGCTCAACTTCCCATACTTGATGTTGCCAACTCTGATTTGACCAGTATATAGGCCTCCCACCAAGGTGCCTATCTCCCTACAACATCCATCATAGCGTCCAAGCCAGAGCAAATGCACTAGATCCACTATTGTGATGAACAACTCACCCATGATCCATAGCATACAGGTAGGATAGCTCCATAACCCTATACCCTCCTGTACCATGTGAACTTGAAGTGAAGGTCTACTATTTCTAAAGTCCTGACATTAGAAGTTGTGACTTAAAAAAAAGAACAAGTCATCAAAACATTGTTAAATAGAACTTGAAAAAGAACTCAAAAAGTTAGGGAAGAGCTTTAACATTCAATCACAAAGTCATTCATTCAAGAGACTTGTTGAGGGGTCAAGATGGGGACCCCCAAGTGTTTTTCATGTCATGGGAAAGACTTTGTATATGTCCATCTTACCTTGAATAATTTTCATCAGTTCCTAGGCTCTTTTTTCTAGGAATTGCCCATCCCCAATCATAGTGGAGTGTGACACAAAGGGTGATCAGTCCTTCTTCTCCCAGTCTTCTTCATCACCCAGGAAAGGACAATAAGGTCGCCGATGCATTATCAAGAATCCCCAAGGTCAACCATATTTCTCTAGCATATCATGAAGATTTCCTTCCTATGAAAAGTATGTATGCCAGTGATTCCGACATCCAGCATATCTTTGAAATACTTGATAGAAATCAAACTCATAAAGACTATGTTTTGAAAGAAGGATATTTATTTAAAGAAGATAAGCTATGTATTCCTATAGCATGTAGAATCAAGATCCTTCAAGAAACCCATAGTCCTCCCTATGCAGGACATAGAGGAATCCCTTCAACTCTGGAATCTCTGAAAAGGTTCTTTTACTGGCCTACCATGCATCGAGACACAAGGCATTACATAAATGCATGTCTAATCTGTCAACACAATAAAGATGAGCGAGGATTAAAAACTCCAGGGTTACTTCATCCCTTGCCTATTCCTGAAGCACCCTGGGAACATATTACCATGGACTTTATCTCTGGGATCTCTAAAACCATAAATGGAAATGAGATGATATGGACTATCATTGATAGATTTAGCAAACAGACTCATTTTATTCCTTGTAAGAAAAAGCTTAAAGGACCCGCAGCTGCTCATTTGTTTATTCGTCACACCTTTAGGTTGCATGGACTACCCAGAAATATAGTGTCGGATCGGGATACAAGATTTACTAGCAATTTTTGGAGAGCCCTATTTGATAATCTAGGGACAACCCTTAAATTCTCTTCTTCCTTTCACCCCAGACTGATGGTCAAAGTGAAATTACTAATTGAGCCATCATAGATTTGTTGAGAAATTATGTAAGTGATCAGAAGACTCAATGGGAACACTATCTTCCTATTCTAGAATTTGCTTACAATAACCCTTTTGAAGTAATGTATGGAAAACCAATTGTGCCTCCTATATTAAGGACTAAAAGAAAGATATTTGCCTCAGATGAATTTGTTCAGGATTATCAATATAGCTTTTCAAAGGTTCAACAATCCATTGCAAATGCACAACAGAAACAGTAGAAAAGTGCAAATATGCGTCGGAGGGCAATCAAGTAAGACGAAGGAGAACTGGTTCTCCTAAAATCCTGAAAAGAAAAGACTCAAAAAAAAGAAGGGCAGCATGAAACTCTACCCAAAACTAGCCCAAAAGTATTATGGACCTTTTAAAGTCAAGAAAATAATCAATGAAGTTACATATTACTTGCAAAATCCATAACAAATTCCATGTAAGCTTGCTAAAAAAATTCAATGGTCCGGAACCAGAAGGATTTTCAGATTCCGAACCACCAGAAGTTCAAGGAACTGAAGAAATCCTTCAACCTGAGCAGATATTGATGCACAAGACAAGAACTGGAAGAAAAGGGATAACTTCTACATTATACCTCCTCAAATTTAAGAACTATCCTACTGCGAATGCAAGATGGATGGAAGAAGAATTCTTCCAAGAGTATCCAGAAATTTTAAATGTTTATTTGAGAAATGGTCATTGAGGACAATGCTTAAAGCGTCGGAGGGAATGGAAAATTGTATAGACCAAATTGACCAGGAAATAAAGGCTATACAGTCTTGCATTCTTTTTGTATGAAACATATTTTGAGTAGTAGAGCTTATTACTCTAACTGATGAATTATGAGTGCAAGTATCATGACCTGAAGACAAGAAATGAAACTGTAGAGCAATGCTAACACTTTGATATACAGGTTCAAGAAATAGAATCTAGTGATGAACCATTTGATGGTATGGCTTCTAACCTTTTCCTAATGGTATGTGCAGGTACTAAGAAGAGTACCTGAAGAAAGAATTCAAAGAAGCTTCTTAAAGCTTAAAGACGGTACCTGAAGAAGGCTCAATCGAGTCTATAAAGAAAGCTCACTCGAGTCTATAAAGATTGGGAGAAGAAACCAAAGGACTGATCACCGATCACCCTTTGTGTCACACTCCACTATGATTCGGGATGGGCAACCCCTAGAAAAAAGAGCCCAGGAACTGATGAAAATTATGCAAGGTAAGATGGACATATACAAAGCCTTTCCCATGACATGAAAAACACTTGGGTGGATCCCAATGTTGTACACAAAGAAATATTCAACTTAAAAGTGACTAACATTGAATGTTAGGCTACCTACCTTCTATCCTTATCAATATGTAACTTACCTACTTTTCCACGTGGCTTGAAAGCAATAGGACACCTAGGAAAATGCGCTTTCCTACTCCTCTCATAAACAATCTCTCATATCTATACACCTCACCCTCTCACTTTACTTATCCTAGAGTCTCTCTTACACGTCTCACACTTATTTTGGACACCTCAGCCATTTATTAAAGACTACACATTCCCTATAAAAGGACTAACTCGCCCCTCTCCCTCATTATTCATCTCCCATTCATTTTTGCTTTGCCTCTTGCTCTTGCTTGTGTGTGTGTAGGTGCTTGGAAGAAAGTTTGGAGCTATGGCTTAAGGAGGATCTATCAAGCTTGGATTGGAATCACTTTTCGGAGCCACTTTCACACACACTCACTTTCTCCTACCTCTTTCATCTCTCTTTCTCTCTTTCTCTCCCTCTCTCTAAAACTTTTACACCATCCATAAGACTGATGGCCATGCATGTCACACCATCCATGACTTGATGGCCATGCATGTCACACCATCCATGACTTGATGGCTTTGCATGTCACACCATCTATAACTTGATGGCTTTGCATGTCACACCATCCATTACTTGATGGCTTTGCATGTCACACCATCCATGACTTGATGACTTTGCATGTCACATCATCCATAACTTTTTTGTCATGCATGTCTGATTTAGGAGTTGCATGTCTAATTTGGGAACTTTCATGTATGAACTTGAAGTTTGCATGTTGAAATTGAAGCTTGCATGTCAATTTGGATTCATGCATGCCATACCTACTGATGTCAAATGCATATGCATGTCCTTTTCTTGATCAATAAGTCATTGCATGTCATAAGCAACCACTTTTCTTGGTATAAGATTCTTTAAGACCCATATTTTGTAAACTTTTGGTTGATGTAAAGATCTAAGAATCCATCTTCCCAAAACCACTGTATATGTAATTGGCCTTGGGCCAATTGATCTTGCATAATTTGAAAAGAAAAATCCTTCGGGGGGGGGGGGGGCGGTCCCCAGCTTGACCCCTCAGCAAGTCTCTTGAATGAATGACTTTGTGATTGAATGTTAAAGGTCTTTCCTAAGTTTTTGAGTTCTTTTTCAAGTTTTGATGACTTGTTCTTTTTTTTAAGTCACAACTTCTAATGTCAGGACTTTAGAAATAGTAGACCTTCACTTCAAGTTCACATGGTACAGGAGGGTATAGCGTTCTGGAGCTATCCTACCTGATATACTATGGATCATGGGTGAGTTGTTCATTACAATAGTGGATCTAGTGTATTTGCTTTGGCTTGGACACTATGATAGATGCTGTGGGGAGATAGACTCCTTGGTGGGAGGCCTATATACTGGTCAAATCAGAGTTGGCAACGTCAAGTATGGGAAGTTGAGCCTGCATGAGATGTAGGAGAGGCAAATCATCATCAATATCTCTGGGAGATGGGCGAGCTACTCAGTTATAGCCTATGGTGAGGTTTGTCTACATTCATTCATTGAGTCCTTGGTAGACTCTTGTGCTTAGTGCATATAGAATGGATGGGGATTAGCTTTCAGTACTTATTGGATAGTTGGATATGCTTGGACGTGAGAGCATCTTGGTAGAGGTGCAGGCCATGGTTGAGGACCTGATTTGGTGACCAGTGGTGTAGCAGCGGATCTACAGGTGGCACAGGTGTTGGTACGATGGGATATCACTTATGGGCAGGCCTTGCTCATGTATTTGACGCTTTATTATTCGTGTTGGTTTGCATGAGTGTGTGTGGGCTTGCATGTTGCCTTGTCACGGGAGTTTAGATCTGAGTCGGAGTTTTATTTGGTCGGCATTTGCTACAGTAAAACAAAGTAGTCATTTATGTTGATTGACTTGTCATTGTCTACTAGCTATCTATCTGGTGAGGGTGCAATCTTATGGTGGTAGTAAGATTTCCTCAGGTTGAGCCTTAGCTACTCATTTATGTCAGCTTTACGGGTTCGTACTTGTAAGTGTCTGATAGGATGTCAGCCTAGCTAGATGGAGGATGTAAGTCTCATGGTGGCAATGGGATTCCCTCAGTTTGGGCCATGTCGCTCATGTGGTCCACTTGTGGTCAAGTTGGATTGGGGACGAGTCAGTTGGTCGAGAGTATGGCGGTAGACTCTCTGTATGAGCATTGTCAGCTTTACAAGTTTTACTAGCAAGTTTTGGAGAGCCCCTTTTGATAATCTGGGGACAACCCTTAAATTCTCTTCTTCCTTTCACCCCCAGACTGATGGTCAAAGTAAAATTACTAATCGAGCCATCATAGATTTGTTGAGAAATTATGTAAGTGATCAGAAGACTCAATGGAATAACTATCTTCCTATTCTAGAATTTGCTTACAATAACCCTTTTGAAGTAATGTATGGAAACCAATTGTGCCTCCTATATTAAGGACTAAAGAAAAGATATTCGCCTCAGATGAATTTGTGCAGGATTATCAAGACACTTTTTCAAAGGTTCAACAATCCATTGCAAATGCACAACAGAAACAGTAGAAAAGTGCAAATATGCGTCGGAGGGCAATCAAGTACGACGAAGGAGAACTAGTTCTCCTAAAATCTGAAAAGAAAACACTCGAAAAAAGAAGTGCAGCATGAAAGTCTACCCAAAACTAGCCCAAAAGTATTATGGACCTTTTAAAGTCAAGAAAGTAATCAACGAAGTTACATGTGAGCTTCACTTACCTATTACTTGCAAAATCCATAACAAATTCCATGTAAGCTTGCTAAAAAATCCGGAACCAGAAGGATTTTCAGATTCCGAACCACCAGAAGTTCAAGGAACTGAAGAAATCCTTCAACCTGAGCAGATATTGATGCACAAGACAAGAACTGGAAGAAAAGGGATAACTTCTACATTATACCTCCTCAAATCTAAGAACTATCCTACTGCGAATGCAAGATGGATGGAAGAAGAATTCTTCCAAGAGTATCCAGAAATTTTAAATGTTTATTTGAGAAATGTCTGTTGAGGACAATGCTTAATGCGTCGGAAGGAATGTAAAATTGTATAGACCAAATTGAACAGGAAATAAAGGCTATCCAGTCTTCCATTCTTTTTGTATGAAACGTATTTTGAGTATTAGAGCTTATTACTCTTACTGATGAATTATGAGTGCAAGTATCATGACCTGAAGACAAGAAATAAAACAGTAGAGCAATGCTAACAATTTGATATGCAGGTTCAAGAAATAGAATCTAGTGATGAACCATTTGATGGTATGGCTTCTAACCTTTAAAGAACTATTATACCCTTAAATTCTCTTCTTCCTTTCACCCCTAGACTGATGGTCAAAGTGAAATTACGATTCGAGCCATCATAGATTTGTTGAGAAATTATGTAAGTGATTAGAAGACTCAATGGGAACACTACCTTCCTATTCTAGAATTTGCTCACAATAACACCATTCATTCTTCTACTGGTAAAGCACCTTTTGAAGTAATGTATGGAAAACCAATTGTGCCTCTTGTGTTAAGGACTAAAGAAAAGATATTTGCCTCAGATGAATTTGTGCAGGATTATCAAGACACCTTTGTGAGAAATTGGCAAAAATCTAGCTTGGTATCTTTTATGATAGAAGTTTGTGAGTAAATCTCACATGTGTGGAGGATGTTCCCACGTGTGGAGAATTGTAAAGTAAATCAAAATGTTTGATATAGGGGTTTCATAGAATTTCATAGTCAAGCATTTAGGTGTAGGATGTTGATAGGGTCAAATTTGGCATAGATGGCAAATTATCCATTTCCACTTGTAATGCCACTATTGAGCCAAAATAGAGTAGGAGGCCACACTTGTGCGAATTAGAGTGTAGAAAAGTGTATTGCTTTTGTTTGATGAAGTTTAAGAGGTCCAATAGGATCTAGAGGTGGAACCATGTGTGGTCCAATAGGAATTTGAGGTGTGCTTGAATATAGTCCAAAAGAATTTAGAGGTGCATGGATCAATGGTCCAATAGGATTAACAGGTGGCAAAGTGTGATCCAATCATAGATAAGCATAGTGGTAGCTCATGAATCTACTAGTATCATTGTACTCCTCATTTTGGATCTAGTTGATTTTGAGATTGAGTGGATTTTGAGCATCATTGAATTTCTAGCTTTCTCTCTTTACCCGAGAGCTCATGATGGTTTTTCTCTCTCTACCCAAGGAGAGGCTTGTTTTTACTTAGAATACTTTTGGAACACTTCCCACACGTGTGAGTGAGAGTTGGAAGTGATTGAATGCATGTAGTAGTGTGTTTTTGCCATAGAATCAAAGATAGATCTTGAATCTCAATCTAGTCTTGATCTTGGTGCATCTACACACCTTAGGAGATCACAAGTACATGTAGTAGACAATCCACACATGTGAAATTCAACATGGTATCAGAGCCTACCTAAGGTTACCATGCATTTTGATCCATCTAAGTGAAGATTTTTCATCAATCTTGAGCTAGAAATTGTCAAGGCCCATTTTCCTAGCTATCTTGTTCAATTTTGGATTAAAAGAGATCAAAAGGACATTGATTGGGTCTGACCTGGTACTGTACGAAATCAGGTGCTCAGACATGTGTGAGGAACATCCAATTTCAGTTTGGGAGTTCTCTTTCATGTTTGATCCAAAAATCTTGCTTGATAGCTTATTTTGAAGCTATTTTTGTCTAGTTTCTGATGCAATCAGTTTCATTCCATTTGGTTCAGCCAATCAAAAGTTATAAGTTTTTCAAGAGGGTTAGGTAGGGCACCTAGACTTGGGTGGACACATTTGGTTTGGTCAGGAGATTGCTTGTTTGATCCAAAATCACAGTTGAATGCTTACCAATCTCATCTATATGTGATCCAGGCACTGTTTTGAGTTCTTAGCCATTTTGTTTTATGCAATATCATTGTATTTGAGTCAAATTTGGTTTCTTAGTGTATTTCACACGTGCTAAGAGTGTTTGATCCTAACTTTGCCCATACTCCATCATTTGATGTGAAGTAGATCTAGTTTTGGAGAGATTGAGATAGCTAGTGAGAATCATCTCGCAGTTTGTTGCAAGATCTTGCATAGGAGATGGTAGCACACCATTATTGGATCCTATAGTGAGAGAGGAGCAACATTTTTTGTTCGTCACTTTTATTTATCTCCACTTTACATGACTTCAATGAGTTCATACTTGTTGCAACCAAGTGAGAGATTGTCTACTTCCAATTATTCAATATGGAAGTTGAGGATGGAGTCCATCTTGATACTCCAAGATGTGATGGACATTGTACTTGGGATTGAAAAGGAGCCTTAAGTCCTTCAAGAAGTACAAAAATACAAGAAGAGAACTAGGATGGCTCTCCACTACATTAAGATGAATGTCTCTAACGAGATATTGAGGGAGATTGGTGATTGTTCTACATCCAAGGAAGCTTGGAATTGTCTCAAGTCTTAATATGAATTTTGATTTCACATTGATTCTCATAACTTTATTGTTTTCTGATTGCAGTGATCATTGGAGCTTATATCTATAGTCCTTGTACATCAATGAGCTAAAAATTTATCAATATCAGTTCGATGCGCCCTTGTAGTTATTGTTTGGTTTCATAACGTGCATGCTGATCCGATATTCAAACAATATTTTTCGGATATTGGTTTGACGCGCGCTTGTTTCCATTGTAGATTTTATTATAACATCCTGCGCATTGATCTGATATCTTATAATGTTAAAATTTGGATTCTGCAATCCTCCCAACAGATTGATTCTGTCATTTGAGATTGGTATACGGTATGTAATGCCAAACACTTTTTTAATTGGCTTGCACTACAAGATGGACTTCCAAATCTGGAAGAGGTAATCTTCGATTAATAAATTTTAATCATGTTTTTTGTTTTTTTCAATTCACTTCAGGTAGGAGACCATAAAGCTTGTGATCGAAAATTCATATCCAGTTGCAGTGGCCGAGTGTTCTCCGCCCAAGCTACTTCCAACTGGAGAAATGGATTTAGAGATTATAGATAGTTGATACTGATTAAATATTCATCTCACTTGATGTGGATGAGACACATGTCCAATTTTTTTTAGTAGAAATATATTTACAGTTTTTCTATGGTTATTCTTCCTTGTTTTTTTTCCTGTTATAAATTCATCTTCAATTTTTACGATTTTTTGACATGTTCGTTTTTCATAGCCTTTTCCATGGTTTATTTGGGATAAGTTCAAAAAGATGATCTAATCAAACCTTTTCCACAATCAACCGAAACATGCGACATTAGTTCACTTAGATTTGTTGCAGCAAAGCTTTGATTAGATAATCTTCAAAACATGTCCAAATATGCCAAAACAAGTCAATGAAGACCATAAATACAAACGATATGTACGTAACTTCAACAAGGGCAAGCGTGGATTCAATATCTGACTGTAGTGGTCACTAGAGTTCAAGTGCTTGACTCCCCAATGGAGATAATGCATTTCCCGCAGGAGACAATGAATCTTGTTATCGAAAATTCATATTGTCTTGTTGCAATTACATTGTGTTTTGCACCATGGAAATGGAGATCATAGAAATGGACAAGCCTCATTGAAAAAGTGGTATATATATTTTTTCAAAAATTATGTATTCAAAAAATTGTATTAGATAATACAAAATTCCATAGTTCATAATCTATGGATTTTCAATTTCAATGGATGTTCCAATATCTTTGTATTTTACATGCTCTTCCTGCCTTACTCTGGCCTGCACAAGAGCAATTGTTTTAGTTAATATATTTTATGAAATTGATTCACTTTAAAATAGAAAAAAATGAATAGTTTTTTATGGCATAATGTACCGAGGTAAATCGAATTGCAACATGTCTAGTTCTGATCGAATGTAATTGAGATACCAATCTTCCTCGACCTCAACCATTGCAAGAATGTTGTCATTTCTTTTCACTATTATCTAAAGTTGCTCTTAGAGGTTTATACCAAATTCTTGATCAAGTGGCTTCCAAACATTTTTGCATTTAATCAATCTTCTATAATAGCTTGATGCCATAAGAGAGCCTTCTCCATCACTTGCAATATAGTCTTCTTTCTCATTGGTGATGTTGGCTTGATTGAGTTGATTCTTCTTCTCGAAGCAATTGGTGGCATAATGGCCTTTCTTGCCACAATAAAAGCACTTGATCTTCTTCTTCTTGAGATTTGAAGTAGAAGCATGAGAGGCATCCTCATCCTCCTCTTCATCTTGGTGTCTAGCTTTGTCATTAGAGAAGTGATGGTGTTGCTTCTTACTCCTCTTTGTGTGCTTGGCAAATAGAACTTTGTCATCATCATGATTGAGTGATAGCTTGTCCATCCTCAAGAGTTTGTACTCTTGTCTTGATTCTTCAGAAATAAGCACACTTTGAAGGGCCTCCAAACTTGGTAGCTCCTCCTTAACGGCATAGGATTGGACAAGGGTTGTCATATTCATCTCTCAAGCCATTGAGAATCACTTGGACTAGCTCACTTTGATTGATTGAGTCACCAATACATGCAAGCTCCCTATGAATATTCTTGACTCTCAAAACATAATTAGATACAAAAATCTGAAAAAAAAAAAGACACTTACTTTGTTATGTATGGCAACACGAGAGTTGGAGTCCCCAGTCTGACCTATTGGAGCATATCATCGTGCAGACTTTCGAAATCAGGAAAATCAAATGCAACCATGAATTGAAGGGGAAACAATGCTACATCCATAAACAATGGGGTTTGGAAATACTCCATCCAGTACTGAATTGCCCTACCTCCTACATCGTCACCTAGCACTTTATCCCTACTTTCTAATTCACTTGTATCTAAACTAGAAAGGGGGAGACCAGCATTGGTCTTTGGCACCTTAAAACTATATCGAGGACCTAAAGCTTTAAGATACGTGTTTAACAATTGGTCATACCATACATATTGAGGAGTATTTACAAAGGCAAGTACAAGAAGTGACAGAAGTAAGACAGATAAACCGTAAAAAGAATTGTCATTCAAAATTGATTCTACTTTTACATTAACAAAATCATCTAAATCATTTCCTAGAACAGGAGGAGGGGAACTAATATTAATGGGGGTAGGAGGAGGAGGGGATTTAGCAAGAGGAGATTTATTAGGAGAGGAAGATTTAGCAGGAGAAGGTAAAGATGGAGTTCTGGGAGGAGAATTCCTAGAAGAAAGAATCTCATCCAGAGGAGATGGCTTGGGAAAATCCCTCACTTTATTTGGAGGGTAAAGAGACCTCCTCTTCTTTGAAACACTCCCGCTCTGTATACAAATAAGAAACCGGGATGGTTGAGACTGCTTTCATTTTCTCCTCTCTGAATCTTATTTTGGAGGATAGAAGGGAGCAGGTCTAAAGTATTCTGCAAATTTGTCATATGTGTCCTGAACCCTGAACACAATGTTGAAATTCTTGGACATGATGGTCACCCTCTTGGCATGGACAGCTGCAACAACAATATCTAAAAAACATTTCAACTGAAAATCCTCATATGCACTGTGCAGTGCCTCTATTTCGTTACCATCCATCTCACATCTATAGATAGACTTCTTGTAATATCTCTGATGGATCTCTGTATGTGATCTTTCAGAATCAGAAGATTATTTGTCTTCTGTAGCTGCCGAATATCCTTGAGCCAAGGTGGATCTCTTCTTCTACCCCTTTACTAAAGGATGATTTTCATCATGCAAGTACTTGTGATGATTTTCATATACAGCTTTTTTTAAATGACATCAGTGTCGAGCATTAAAATTTGGTCCACAAATGAGACATGTGTGATATCTAGTAGTTGTAAAACCTAAAAGAATCAAATCCAATTCGTGTTATAAATAGAATTTTTTTGAAGACTAAATATTGCATGCATAAAAAACAAATATATAAAAATTACAAGTGATTTCATTTTATAGTCACATAAACAATCGCCCAATCATGGATAGTCATGCATAGTCCACATTAAAATCGCCCGCAACAAAAATGTATTGTTTTGTAGTGGATATGAGTTGTCATATGCTTGGACTCCCTTCCATAGTAGTTCTAGTTCATGCAAGGCAGATATCCATATTTGTTTTTATGTTTTCAGGAATTAGAAGTGCTAGCATGAGATGTCCTTTTTCTATGCTTAACCAATGTGGAATGTTATAGTTGACCAACACTACTAGCCAAGTAGACCATGTGTTTGACATTTTTCCAAAGAAGTTAACCCCGTTTGTTGCAAGTCCAAATCTTATGTTTCTTGTTTCCATAGTGAAACATGGATATTCTTTGTTAATGTGTTTCCAAGCGAGAGAATATGAGAGTATACCTCATGATCTCATCCGAAGAATGATAACTAGCATGCCAATTCACAAGTTATGCAAGAGACTTGCAACAAAACAATCATTGCAATCATATGATTATTGGATAGTGTCGTAACATATAGTCTCCTTTGGGGAGTAGTTTGCACAATAACCTGTACATAATCAAATGAATTTTCATTATATAAAGTAAATTCAAATAGCCAACTTAAAATTTTGACATGAACAACAAATCTACTAAAATCTTTAGAAAAAATTTCAAACTTATTTGTCCAAATAAGGATGTAACAATTGTATCACTCCATTTATTTTTCTCTTGGAGGTTCAATATAAGCAACGAAGCGGCCAAACGAGATGTCTTTGCTCCAGGACATAATGGTGTGTTTGATTTTTCTCTCAATATTTTTTTTCTCGTCACTAATAAATGATTCACTATCATGTTCAATGTGTTCTTCCACGTCATGATGCTCATAGACGTTATTCATCAAGTTGTTCATGATTTCAATTTCATCTTGAATGCAAAAATCATTTTTAGCACTTGATCTTAATTATGAAGAAGAAGTAGTAGGTCGAGGCTGATTTGTTTTGGCACATTGTTGTTCATCAATTTTAATCATGGCTCTCAATCCCATATGCTCACAACGTGATAGTTGATTTATGTGTGGTCCGTTGTATGCCAATTTGTAAATGCATTCTCTACAACTTTTGCATCTTTCTTAATATTTGGAGTGCATTCCATCGGAAGAGCAACATGCAAATGGAACATTGCCATTGTTAAAGCTACAATCATGTAAATGAATCAAAATATAGTAAATAAATATGAATAGATCTAGCATTCCTTACTTTTGTAATGTTTATCTGGCATTGAAAAATCGTCTTGTCTCATATTTCACTATAAGCATACAGTGATTTCAAAAGTTCTGCCTCTCCCGCTTCAATTTTTGCATTGAGCACACCAAAATTTTCAGTCTTAAAGCTCGGATCCCAAATTTCGGAATGAGCATGAAGAGAAGTTATTACATCTCATGCTTAACTAACTATTGTTTGAAGTTATCCATACTAGTTAAACATCAGGCATGGCCGGAAACTCAAAAAATGACAACCATAAGTTATCGGTTTGCATTCTCTCTCTACGTAATGTCTCTCTAAAGTGAAATTTCTTAAAGGGCCCATTTTGAGCCCATATTTGCCCTAATGGGAGTGTATCAATAATCCAGTCTATGGTGCATTGGTTGGGAAATGGCTCCAACATCATGTGAGGTGCAGCTTGACCTCTACGCCTATTGCATCGGTGTCAATTTCTAGTCAATAGTCTTTTCTTTTCTATTCTTGTTCAGATAATTCCAACCACTTATCCATTACTCCTGAATTATACAACATGAAGGTTAAAATTTTCTCTCTCATAATAGGTGTCATTTTTTTAAGACTATCCATACCTTGAGGTTTTTCACCTTTCACCTCATTGCTTTCCTCATCATGCCATAGTCCTGGAGCAATTGAATCTATTTGAAACAAAACTTTGGTAACATAAAATAGAGATTCATGCACTAACAATCCCTCTGACATGCTTCCCTCTGGCCTTGCCTTCTGACGCACAAAATCTTTCAACACTCATGAATCTCTCCAAGAAAAACATCCACCTATAGAAAATTATTAACACAATGAGAGCATTATGTTATTAATTCAAAAAGAATTACACTACATTTATTGAAACCACTAAAATCAAAATCATGTGTATTATACCTTGAGTGCACATGACCGGCAATACCAACTTCTTGGACCAAGTGCACAAGCAGATGCACCTGTATGTCTAGGATAGAAGTTTGAAAATCACTCTCAAGCGTATATACAGCCTCCACCATATCTTCATGTCTTTTTTTTGCACATCTATCTCACGACTCTCCTTACCACACATCCATCTACATCATATTTGTAGTATAACTAGATTTTAATTTCATAAGATATCGATGTGAACAAAAAAATGTAAGAACATGACAACGGATGCTAGTTTGTAAATGCAATCACGAAGTTGATCAGTTAGACAACCATGAATGCACATTGGAAATATGTACTCGACCATCTTCAACCAATCATGAGATTTTAGACCATGGAGATTTCCTTCAGCTATAAATGATGTTTGTAGTGAATGAGAAAAACTTGTTGGTGTTCTCATCTTGCAAATGACTGACCGTAATGTACTTATACTCTTCTTTCATAAGAATCCAATGGGCACTTGGAATAGTATAGGTATTTCCATCAGTACTAAATTTTTGCCAATACTCTTTTTTTTGTTTTTTGATTCTTGTAAATCATGTCTGGCAAAAATGCTATCTTTGTCGCCCACCAAGTGTTTCCATATTGATTCACCCACATTTTTTAAAATGTGCATAGGATTAAGCAAGTGATTGATCAAAAGGTTATTTCAATATGGTACACATTGAAGATGGATAGTCTTTTCATACCATTGATTGGCTTTCAATCCAATCAATGGTATGAAAAGTTTGTGCCTATCTGCCATGGACATTATCTTTGGGGGCATTCTTGTTTATGATCTTCCTCCAAAGCCTCTTCTATGAACATTACTAAATGGATGATTTTCATTATGCAAGTACTTGCGATGATTTTCATATACAACTTTACAAACCTACTAAAATCTTTAAAAAAAACTCAAACTTATTTGCCCAAATAAGGATGTAACAATTGTATCAATCAATTTATATCTTGCAGTTAAGGGTGTTGGCTCAATTGGTTATCTTGACATCCAAAGTTTCTTTGGTCTCAAGTTCGAGCCTCTCCTTGGAAACCAAGAAGCATTTATATCTTGCTTGGAGGTTCAATATAAGCAACAAAGCAGCCAAACGAGATGTCTTTGCTCCAGGATATAATGGTGTGTTTGATTTTTCTCTCAATATTTTTTTTCTCGTCACTAATAGAATGAATTGATTTTCACTTTTGGTTTGGAGAAAACAGATAGAGGTTGAAAGAGAGAGAGAATGAGAAGTAATGTGTGTATGTGTGTATATATGAAATGCGAATTTGTGAGACAGAGGTAGAAAGGTAAAGTTTCCTTAGAGAGATATTTTGTGTGAAGAGAGAGAGGGAGAATTGGTTTCTGGATCTTATTTTTGGTTTTAAAAAAAAGGGATGAGAGAGAGAGAGAGAGAGATAAAGTGTGTATGTGTGTGTGTGTCTTGAGAACCGCTGATGCTCATCTACTCCACTCCTTAGCTAGAAGCAGGCTCATCTCCTCACAATCAACATTGATGATAGTTCCCCCTCTTGAGAATAACTCTTTAGCTAGAACCAGGCTCATCTGCTCTTTTGCTCCTCAATAATTCCTTTTCTCCTCACAATCATCATGGGTGGCACTTATTAATTGGTGAGGTTAATGAGGTTTGGTTGAGACTAATTATTATCCTTTTTTGTAGTACATAACTTACTTGCAGAGGTTTGTTACTAATCGAACACTAGTTTTTTGCAATATAAAGAATAAGAAGAAGGATTTGGAAGAGAGACATCAGAAGCACCGAAACAAAATTTATGTGGATCAAGTAGAAATACTTAACCAGAACAACATCACAATTAAAGCAGAGTGAATAGAGTGAAGTTCAAAGTTTTGTTTTATCAATGAAGAGGTGATGGAAGATCTTGGAGGCCAAACCGAACTAAAAGACCTACTTGTGCAATCTCGCTTGAATACGTTTCGTGGTTGATAAAATATTCTACACATATGGTAGATTGTTAAAAAGCCTATATCAACTATTTTTCCTCCATGCTAGCACCCATTGCCTCCGATTGTGCTATATGTTTGAGCCTCTCAAGGTGTGTTTCTTTTGATTCTCCTTTTACAGTTTTTGTAGTGCTCAATTGTCTGTCCATAAGTAGTATGCCCAATATATGCATATTGTGAATTGGGAAATGGCTAGAACTTCTAATTACAAGTAGATGGCAATGTGTGCCTTCTCCTCCTAAAGAAGCAGCACATCAACAAGCTTGTGACCCTTGATTCAAAGCCTTGTTATTAACCTCAAAGTTGTATGCTATAGTCAAAGTTTCCAACATGTCCCTTCTCTTTGAAATGAAACGCATTTTCTAGCTCTAGGTTGAGGAGTCAACTATTCTAGCTTTTTGATAGTCTTCATGTCTACATGAGTTATGACTTTTGATGGCTACTCAATTCTTATCTTATGTCTAAATGTTTCCTTCGTGATTCGCCTACCTCCACAAAGTTGGTCCATAATCCTTCCTTGTAGGGTTCACTATCCACAAATTTAAAAAATACAATTCACTTCTTATGTGTATAATATAGTATTGCAAATCACAAGCACATCATAACACCAAATTATGTGTCGTATGCCACACAAAAAGGGTGGAGATCCTCTCCATTTTTGTACTTTTCACACAAAAAAATGTTAGGCAAAGCCATGAAATGTATTTTATGTGCTATTCCTCCTATCTGTCTAGAAACCAACTTTATGGGTTTGCTCGGGTCCACAACCCATCAACTAACATTTAGTTGACTTCGAACATAATCCAACTAACTGGATTCCAAAATCCAATAGTGTTTTGGAATGCATGACCCTTACGTTCTGGAACGTAGCTTTCCATAACCCGGATCCGTTCCAAAAAGCAACGTTTCAAAACACGATTGGAATGCAACGTTCCAAAAGGGGGTGCAATTTACTTGAATACTCAGAGCTTGAAACTTGAGGTCATGCCAATAGTGTGCATACAATCTTTGTGATGCTGGTGCAAGAAGTCTTTGTAATAACATTTGAATTGTGAGTCAATATTATAAGTCAAAATTCCCATTACATTGCTCGTCAAATAGTGCCTCATTTTCATAATTATGTAAGTCCATACACTTATCTGGATCTAATTCTAAGTGAAATTGTAAATTTTTCTGCCTATGAGTATAAGAGCTATGATCATCTTTGTCCACACTTTCTTCCTCTAGCCATTCTTCATCAAAGCATGGCATTCTCATCGGCAATTGCCTTTCTACATTCATACTTTCATTTGCAATTTCATCTTCAATGGTTTCAGCATCAAATGGAACTTGGATTTTTGGCTCGATCAAGGGTTCAGGCTCGATTTCCAGTTCCTCGTGCAAGTCGTTTGACATATCTGATGCAATATATGTCTTAAATATACGTCGTGATCTTGTAATGAGTTGGATGACATATTACCACTGAGGGAATAATTGATCCAGACGAAATATGATCTACAATAGACAAATAAAATCAATGCATAGTGTAATCACAATTTGTGTTCAGCGTGATCGAACAAAAAAATCACATAAAATAGAGTGCAATTTGCAAGGTAGTTATAAATGTTCAAAATGTCATGGCAACAAGAACATGTCATATGAGTTCATAAGTATTACTTTTGTTGAGTCGGTTGCAGAGAATCCGGACACATCCTTTCTAATCGTAGCATTGTTTCTGGACACGATAGTTAACGTTGAACCGTCTCACATCAAAGGTGAAGTATTTTCCATTACTTCCATAGTCAACCTCCTAAATATGTTGAAGTGTGCTAACATAGTCCAGGTCACCTGCACCTTCTTTTGTGCCCTTTGTTCGGGCAACATGGTACCAGTCAAGCTAGAGGCATAATTGTCATATACAGATATGGATCAACGACGTCCGCTGCCACTACCACTACCACTTCCTCTCATGGTCGCATGCAAAAAGTACTTGCAGATGCTGAACATACGAATCATTTACAAAATAAATTCTATCATATGTTGGACAATTATTATATAGCCAAAGATTTGAAAATCGAAAAATTCACATTATGAAGAATTTGTGAAAAACGTATTCATGGCAATACAATTAATTCTATACAATTACAAACACAATCAATGCTAAACAAGAATAAAGTCTTTTATAAGGCATCATAAAGTTTTAACTATGTCGCATTTGCACAAAATCTAGTTGGACTAAGAAAGAAACTAGATCAATCACATATGAAGAGCATTTTTAGGGGATAATAGCTCAAAAAGTGAAGGTTATAAATCATATGACACTACTTTAGAATGACAAAGTTGTTAGTAGTAGAGATAATTATAATATTCCTCCATGGCTAAGTATAAAAACGGGACATTTGTTTCTAGCTCTATTGGTTCCAGAAAAACACAAGATTAAGAACATGGATGTTTACCTCGAACCATTGATTGAACAATTGTCCAAGCTTTGGAATGGTGTCAATGCATATGACATCTCAAGGCCTTTGCAAGAAAGAGATTTCACTCTTCGTGGAATTCTAATGTGGACAATGCATGATTATCCTGGTTAGAGTGAATGTTCAGGTATGATTAATCTTCGTTTGGATTGTTAATAATAATCTTTTATTCTCATGATCTATGACATCTCATAAATATATTCTAACTTTCTAATGCAATCATAAATGCAGGTTTTACAACATCTAGATATAAAGCATGCTACATATGTGGGCCAAATTTGGAAAGTCGTCATAGTACAAATTCGTTGAGGAAAGTTGTGTACATAAATCATAGAAATTACCACAAATCGCTCATCCTTTTCGGATGCAAGAGCCTGGGGAAAACTGGAAGATGGCCCTTTAATCACACCTCCACCAATCCGAATGAGATTAAAAGATTGGTACGATGACTGGATAAAAGAACATGATGTAAATGATTCATGGGATAATTCAATTACAAGTGTTGATATTCTAATGATTACCCTGTAGGAAAAATCTCTTAATCAATCACCTCTTGGATCCTATGCATATATACAAAAAGGTGGGTGAACGTATATGGAACATATAATTGGTGAAAATGACACTGTTGTAGCATGTCAAGACTTGGAGGTGGCTAAGGTGAAGAGACCTTATTGGATTCAAAACGATGAAAGTGGGATGACAGACATTCCTAGTGTGTCATGGATTCTAACAAAGGGAGAACTCTCACAAGTAAAAAATGTCATAAGACAAATAAGAACTCCAACTGGCTATCCACATTCCCTATGCAACCCTTTCACCAAAGATGATAAATTTAGTGGATTAAAATCTCATGATTGGCTAAAGATGTTTCAATTCATTCTTCCGATTGCTATTCGGGGTTGCTTAGGAGACAATCTATGAAGTACTTTGTACAAATTAGCATCAATTGTCAGGTGTTTACAAAACTCATTTGTGACTAGGGACATTAAAAAAGACATGACAATACAAAAAGAATGTGCTCCGCTATTTGTACATTATTTTGAATTTCTGTGCATGCTAGATAGAGATTTTTCAACTTCTTTCATGGATATACAAGTTCATCTACTTGTGCATTTGGTTGATGAAGTTTCCATTGTCAGGCCAATGCACACTAGATGGATGTTCTGCGTTGAGCGTTTAATGAAAGTTATAAAAGACTTTGAAAGGCAGAAGGCAAGGCCAGAAGGTAGCATTGTAGAGAATGTTGGCTTGTTCAAGAATCATTGTTTTACAGCACAAAATATATCTTGCAAATACACCATAACATGCCAAGGTTATGGCGTGATGAATATGATGATCGAGTTTAAGGTGAATTACCTCAAGGAAAAGGAGTCGTAAGAAAATGTTTGCGTTGTTACGTGAAAAACTTGGCACATTCATTTTATAAAATTGTGGAAGAATGGACAAGTGGATTTCAAAGTACGCAAAAGCCAAAAAAGAGAGAAGTGTGGCCTTGAGACGACTTTGTAGCGGCCAATAGTGCCATTTAATTTTAGCTTTTTCTTGTACACCCATTTGCAGTCGACTACTTTTCTATTTGTTGGCAGTGGCTCTAACGTCCATGCCTCGTTTCGCCTCATCAAGCTTACTAGTCACCAACATGCCTCGACGTGGAATAAAATCTAGGAATGACCAATAAACTCGAACACTGGAGGGCCGGTCTACCATATTAGGACTATTCCATGTCCTTAACCGAATATGGCCATAACATGCTTCATCCCTTAAACATGTTCTATCTTCAGAATGGGAAAAAAAAAACATGAAGCTATTTTTTAAGCTTTCAAGTCTTACCCATGAACCATTGTTCTTAGTATGATCTTTCTATTTGAATAAGTACTAAGAGGTACAACAATATTTAAATTGCTTGCCTCCACTCATGAATATGTTGTGTGCCAGTTTATTGAGCAATAGGTGGCCAAGTGCTATTTTGGATGGAGGGACACCTTTTGAGATGCTATTCAAGAGGAGGCCGAGTGTCAACTTTCTAAGAACGTTTGGATGCATATGCTATGTCAACATTACTCTTGATGATAGGACCAAGGAGGATCCATTTTCAAGAAGAGGTATTTTTGTTGGATATAGTGAGGTGAGTAAAGTGTACAAGGTTTACATTTCTTCTATTAACAAAGTGATTGTTGGTAGAAATGTCATCTTTGATGAGGGAAACATTCCAAAAGTGTCTTCAAGAATGATTGATGGTAGTATGGATGGATCTAACATTCTTGATGTTGATGAAAAGGATCCTACTTTGTATGGTGATGATGATGGACCTTCATCAAGTCAAAAGCCAAGGCGAACATCAAGAGAAAGACAAGTACCTTCAAGGCTCACATATGATCAAAAGGGTAAGCAAGTAGTTTCTAGAAATTATGTTGCTTTCCTAACCTCTTTGGATGAACCTACAAGGGTAGATCAAGCAAGGAGAATTGAACATCTTTTGGAGGATCTTCTTGTGTAGATGATGCTATCAAGTGGATGGATGTTATCTTGCTATAAAATCCAGTAGTGGATCTAGAAAATAAATTTTGTTTAATCACTTTGATGGTCAAGTTGAAGATCAAGAGGTTGATCTCAAAGCACTTCAACTAGTCAAAAGGGAAGTTGGTAGTTTGGAGCTAGTCAAGAGCATCAAAGGAGAGGTAATTGGCGAAGATGTTATAGATCTATTTTTGCAACTTATTGAAGAATCGGTGAACGAAGCAGAAAGGAAATGTTGTTCAATTCTACTTTACTTGTTCTATCTTATGGCTGAGCATTTTTTTGTGGATGTGTGCAAATTGTCAAGATATGGTAAAACTAGCTTAGTACATTGGTAAACATCATTTTGATGTTGGCTTTGTACTAGCATTCTTGGATGGTTTTGCTGATGGAAATGAAGCTATTGGAGGCTCATTATATCAATCATTCATGGCCAAGTCATTAAGTGTTCATGATATCTTATGGCAAGATTGAGACTCATTCATGGACTATCATGGTGGATTCATGGCAACAAAGGACAAAGGAGGAGACATGCAAGCAAATGTTGATCACTCACATTTATTATTTGTTTGTTGTATTTTTTCAAAGAGTTCAGAGTTGAAAGCATGGAAGAATCATCTTATTTACATTCTACGTGATTCTTCATGTCTCATTGAAATGATATTACAACATTTTGTGAGGGAGCAAGTCATTGAAAAGGAGGTGGAGCTTCAACATGTGTCTTGTATAGCTAATATGAAAGGTCAGGTGTGAACTTGCTCCACTATCAGTCCACCAAGGATCTAAATCTCCATCATTAACAAGCATACATGAAGACATCACAAAAGCATCATCATTTGCATCTTGAACATCCAAACCATCCTCATGAAGAATAAGATTACCTTTGGTGTCTCCTTGATCTCTCTTCTACTTGTAGCAGTCACTTGCAAAGTTTCCTTTGATGCCACAATATAAGCACTTGAGCTTTGATATATCCTTCTTTTTGACACTTGAAGAAGCATCTACTTGATCTTTCTCTTTAGACCACTTACCTTTGGTTTTGCCCTTGAATGATTCCTTTGTGAACATAACATCCTCTTGAAGTGTCGATGTAGATCCACTTCTTGCTTGAAGCCTATATTTCTCATTGATCGATCTCTTGAAGATCCATCAAACTTGGCAAATTCTTTTGAATAGCAATACTTTGAACAATGTTAGCATGAGCATCCAACAATTAAGAATTACTTGAATAAGCTCTCCTCCCTTAACGCTTTCATTAATGCAAGTCAACTCATCATTCAATGCTTTCATCCTCAAAAAAAAGGTACTTGGACTTTTTTCATTCTTTTGCAAAGAAGAAAATATTTGCCTTCTTAGAGTCAGCACTCTAGTAGACTTGGATTCATAAAGCTTCTTCAATGAATCCCAAGCTTCCAAAGATAACGTGCACTTACCAACTTCCTTGAGAAGCTCATTGATAACATTGATCTTTGTCATGTGTAGAGCCTTCTTGGCCCTCTTGTCATACCTCACTTGGTCTTGTTGTGTTGCTGGTCTCTCCTCCAAATCTACAACAATATCCAAAACATCATTCATCTCAAGAAGTGACTCCATCCTCACTTTCCATGATGAGTAGTTACTTGAGATAAGCCTATCATTGGCTTCCAAGATGACTTCACTTAATGTTGTCCTGTAGCAATGACCTGATATTCTCTTTCAACCCCTTTTAATTCACAAAGCACTCCTTTGAACAACAACAAACGCTTTCAAAAGAAATCACCAAGATTAGAAAATATCTCAAAAATTCTCTTCTAGCACTTTTACCAAGCAAATCAACACATAGAATCATGGAATCTTGATTAACCTATGATCGATCCTCAATTTAATGACTTTTTCCACTTTCTAAGATTGAGACACACTTAAATGAAGTCTAGAAAGCTCACTATCTAGAGATCCAATCAAAAATAGGGTTTTGACAAAATCACAAAAATTTGACTATTCCAAAAATCTACATGCAAATGCTGGAATTTTGATTATGCAATCTTATAGCCACCCTACCACTAAGTCTGATATAATGATAAAAAAATGGGCCAAATCCAATATGTGAAATCAAAAATCGGAATTGATTAAGTTTATAGACCTATATAGGGTTTGATCTACAAAAGATCCAATCTACGAAAGCAAAAAACTCGATTTTGGTGTAGAATCCCCTCTAGCATGCTCTAGCATTGATATCTTCACCAAATCATTGATAGATCTGATTTTCTCCTTCATAACCTGAAACACAAGCTCTGATACCATGTGAAAGTTTTCAGATCATTAAGATCCATTCACTTGAAAGATCTTTGGTTAGAAAGAGAAATACACTACCAATCTCACCAATGTAGAAAAATTAGCATCTACACAGAAAATGAGATGAAAACACTAATAGAACTTGATCAAACATGAATGAAATGATAAAGTACTATTGCTATTCATAGAAAACTAGCAAGCTACTTTATTTCACATGTGTGGATCCAAAAATAACAATTATAGATCATTCTACACATAAAATTTCATGCAATCACAAGTATAGTGCACCAATGGATAGTAGTATAAGGGAAGCTCCCTAAGATCCTGCTTACAAGACAAAACACAACGGAAAACACACTATGGAGCAACCACCCAACCAAGTAGAAGCAACGAATCAACTCTAGAAGCTTCACCCCCAAGCCAAGGAACAAGAAGCATGAATGTAGAGTGAAACTCTGGCAATGAATCCATGATCACAATTAAGAAGTAGGGCGAGTTTGGACCTCTTATATAGAGCCAAAAGCATCATGGGCACATAGTGATGCATAGCCCTATGTTCCGTATACATAGGTTCACCTAGAATAGAGTCCCATGCATGGATTAACTATTCAAAGAATTGTTATTGATAACTCTACATATGAATACACTATTTCATACCTTGTCTAAACTCCATTTAGTGTGTTCTGGGCCTCACAAGGATATTAGTTACCTTCGGGTCACATCCAGTATGACGTGGCATAACTAACAGCTTGATTAACTGGAGTACCGTGTATCCAAGACTAGGAGTATACTGAGTCATACTTACAAGTCATGGATATAACATTTTTCCCTCCTTAAACTACTTCTATCCTTAGAATCTCTCTAAACATGAAAGAATTACAGTTCCTTTAACTTTCAATATTAACTAGGAGAATCATTATCCTTAGTCTGACTCTCATATCAAACAAGTACTTAGAGATAATCTCTACACTAGAGTACAACTCAGGTTTGAAAAGTACACTAAGTGATAAATTTTCCATCTGGGTTACATTCATCACAAGTTAGTAACATCACCTTCATGTAAAACTTTACATGAGACACTAGGTAAAATAATCTAGCTTAAGAGATTAAAGTTAAAAAAATAATAAAATAATTATAGTTACGGTCTGAAATTATCCATAACTTTGACAAATAATTTATAAACTTTGAACTACAAATATCCTTAGAATCCAAATTCTAAGATATGATAATTAATTTATCTAGAATCTTTAGGAGAATCATTAAGATGTAGAATAATCAAAACTCAACTCTGAGTATCCCATATACTCTTTTGAGTTAAATGCTCTTGTTTCTAGCACCAAATGCAAGAAAAATACTATATATTCATCTTAATAGACTTGTCTGTCTTCTAAGATAACTGGAGATCCAATCAAATGAAGAACTGTACTCAAGCATCTGTAGACTATAAACTGTAGTAGAATAGCATCCACTAGATAAATTCAATTCTCCACAAATAAAATATTTATTTTGTGACAATATATGTGAGATCCATAGGTTATGAAATAAAATATTGTAGCAGAGTGATTAAAAAACATTGATTTGAATTCTTACTCGAATAATAAATCAAAAATTAATCATCACACTTAAGAGTCATTACAATTCATTATAATCCTCTGACAACAATTAAACATCTATTTATGATCCGTCAGCCATAAATATTTAGATTCGTATGATTCGTCAATCATAATTTTCTGGAATCCAAAACCATACTTAATCATTTACAAGATACTGGAGGATATGTTCCACATAACTCAAAAAAAGTAGGAATCATTCCAAAATCTTTCCCAACAGGGAAAATACTAGAACTTAGGAACATTCGTGATTCTTTAACTAAAATGCGAGAAATTCAAGTTCTATAAACCATTGGTAATTAAAGACAAAAAGCATACCAAATGACAATCATTTTCAACTATAGGACTTCAGAAGTGTCGCTTGTGATAACGTGCACTTTGCCAATTTGACTAAGGTTTTGTTCTTTCTCTCAACAAGACTATTTGACTGAGGTGAATATGAAGTAATGTATTGTTGCTCAATGTTGTTGGTAAGGCAGTACTCCTTGAGTTCGGTGGAGATGTATTTTCCTCCGTTATCGAATCTCAGTGCTTTGATTCATTTACCAATCTGATTTTCTGCATGCTCTTTGAACTATCTAAACTTGATGAAAGCTTCTGACTTCTGTTTAATGAAATAAATAGTTGTTTTTCTAGAAAATTCGTCAGTAAAGGTAATGAAATATTTTGCATCTAGTAATGAAGGAGTTTGTATAGGTCCACATATATCTGTATGAACATGCAGCTATGACAGACAGGGAGATCGACTTTACCAGGAGGATAGTCAAGATCGAGTACTAGAGATTGTCTAGACATGTTTGAAACAGACGCATAATTCAAGTGTCCTAAGCAATGATGCCATAGTAATGCTTTATTGACAAAAACAGAGGTTTTCAAAGCATGAATAGAATTAGAATAACAATGTGCCAATCTATATAAGTATCTATGCCTCTTGACAAGTGCAAGGATCTTATTGTTCCTATCGATGATTCTATATTGGTCAGATTCAAACTCCACCCTATGACCTAGATCTGTGATTCTACTTACAGATAACAAATTTGTAGATAGTTTAGGAACATACAAGACTTTCGACAGTAGTTTGAATTGATCATGCTAGAATGTTAATCTTACAGTACCTTCACCTTCGATAGTGTGAGTGCTATCGTCACCCCAAGGCGTATAGGACTGGAAAATCTTATGATGATTGGTCATATATTGAGTAGCTCCGAAATCCAAAAACCACGAATCATTCCAATTCGCGTATTTGTCTTTGACCATAAAAGCACCTTCGTCCATTTCAACTTGAGGAGATGTTGTAACTGTATTTGCTTGTTGATCATCTTGCTTGGCTGCATTCTTCGATTTGAGAATTCGGCAATTCTGAATCTCATGGTAATTGCGTTTGCAATACGTGCAAAACATCTTCTTCTTTGATGAATGTGGATTCAATGATTTTTCTTGACTTTGAGTTTGTTTCTGATTCGATGTAGACTGCTTGGAGCTTTTCTGCTTTTGTCATTTCGAGCCCTTGTTGACATACAGAACATGAGATGAAGAGGTAGACGAAGTGTCTTGACTTCTTTGATTATCTTCTTGCAGCAACATAGTGATAACTCTGGTAAGAGTTAAATCTGAGTGTGTCATGATGATCATCACCCAGTTCTCATATGTAGAGGAAAATATTGAAAGCAATGTCATAGTCGTGTCTTGATCGTATATGACTAATCCGACAGCGGCCATCTGTTGCAAGAGATTTTTAAACTGGTTAATGTGATTCTGAAGAGAATCATTATTCGACATCTTGAGTGTGAAGAATTTCCTTCGAAGATGTAACTTAGTAGTTACATCTCTCACATCATATAGTGATCTCAAGATGTCCCAAACTTCTCTCAAAGTTTTGGCTTCAACTACATGGCCAATCTGAGTATCTGATATTTTGAAGATTATAAGCACAAATGCTTTACCATCCTTCGATTTCGATTTTGAGTCGTCTGTGTCATCTTCATACTTCACTTCAATCTATGTAACAAAATCCCACAACTCATTGGCGATTAGCAAGGTCTTCAACTTAAATTTTCGTAAATGATAATTGGATCATTCAGCTTAAATAAGACCGGCTTTACTTTGAGAATCCATCTGGAACTTTAGACTGAGAAAGATGTTGTGGAAATCAATCCTCTGATAACGAAACAAATTGATTCGAACTGAAGAATAATTTAATATCACGAAAGATATCAAGTGTAAGAGCTTATGCTCTGATAATTTAGGCCTTGAAGAATCAATGCTCTCATACCATATTGGAAAAAGGTGTGTGAAAGATAGTTTGAACTCAAAAAGAATTCGAATAAGATAGGTCCAACTCGAAAAGAAACAAACTCGAACAAAAGGATTTGAACAACAAGAATTAAAACTTATCGTGCGCAACAGAATGAACTATCGTTCTCTTTCTTCATGCATGACTACACCTATCAATTTCGAACAAAACAATAGTGATAAAAATCACGTTCAATCTTATAGTAACTAACTTTGAAATTATTAGTACTACAGTGATTACGTAGCCAAACATTAAGCATCAAATTATCAGACAAATAATCTGTCACGAACCATTAGCCAAATAATTACTCGCGAATCATTAGACAAATAATTAGTCGTGAAGAACTACAGAAATGCATACATTCTGAGCCGAAGTTGAACGCAATAAGAAGATAATATTGATTCAGTTTGGAAGTGAAACATATGTAAATGAGTACAAGTTGCGAAACGAAGCCACGTACTCTAAGCTATCTCTGAATGACTAAAATATAAGTCTGAATTAAGCGTAACTACTAATAAGCAGTAAGCGCAATAGCAATCTCTAATCAACTCTAAAGAATTGAGCTAGAATGCTCGAGTGTACAAGTTCAAAGGCTTGAGAGAAAGAGACTATTCAATACTTGATCATAAGATGTTGATCATGTTCTGATGTTTTTTTTATACTTAATTATGTTGAAATATGAATAGCTATTTATACTAAGCAATTAGGTCGTCAAAAGCGTTCATCCAGTTAGTGTGCTAACATCCATCCAGTTAGGACTTCTCAGAAACTACTTGTTGATGAATTAATGCAAGTCAGTGGTTTTGGTCACAAATAGTCAGTCTACATAAATGAACGTGAACTGTCATTGTGAGCCATTTCGGGTAGTTATGTAGTCTATTTAAAAACACGAAAAAAACTGCAGGTCTGGATAAAAGTTGGACGAAGATTAAAATGTCGATTAGTCGATTACTGAGAGAATAATCCAACACTCATTTCTCCAATTCATCCCTCAAGTGTCACAGTGTTTGTTTTTCATTTTCATGTTGTGTCTGATATGTGTTCACGAGCTAACCAATGTTAGAGGACATGGCATGGACCAAACATATGACTAGAGATCCCAAAGTGACAACATTGTTCCATCGGGATGCACTAGCTGCACTCGATGACAGAGAGAGACAAGGGAGTCGAAGAAGGAGTAGGAGTCACAGCCACAGTAGAAGTGGCAACCCAAGAGGCATGCAGGACGATCAGGCCACTCAGCTTTGATCTGAGAAAGAAATGTTCCAGTGCCAGTAGGGCAACAAGAGTAGGAGCAGCAGCTGCAGCAACAACAACAAAAAAAAAACAAAGAATCCCTTCATCGACGCCAACCTAATGGGAGGACATTAATGGCATTCCTAGACCAGGAGCTTGCGACATCAGGTCCATTGCCGAGTTTCAATGATGCCTTCTTTGACCCATTTCGACCAGCAACGACAATGAATACAACAGAATTAAACATATCAGGTGACATTCCACCCATCGTGTAACCTCCAAGTCAGAGGATGGTGATGGGTCCCATGATGTCATTGTTGGTGGGCGGTTCTGATGAGGGCACTCCGGTCTCATAGCCAACGCCTTTTAGAGCATCAAATGTATTTTCATCAACTACACTACTTCAGATCAAGCCTACAAGTTGTTCGATCCTATCGAGTCAAAGATATTCGTTAGCCGAGATGTCGTCTTCATCGAAGATCAGTTTATCGACCTCAAGGAAAAGGAAAAGCCCATATAGTTGACTCTTCAATTTCATCCGACACATTGAACTTCCTAGTTCCTCACTCGACTATTCCCATCCAAGTCTAAGCTCATCTACTTTTGACGAACAACATATCAATGATGAATCCGAAGATGATGATGTTGCAGTTCAGCAACTACAACATGATAAAACTGATCAACTTTCTGTATTTCCCAAAAGATCATCAAAAACCTAGCAGACCACCTATCAGGTATATTGATGAGTCTATAGCCTATCTTGTTCAAGAGCTGACTATTGTCAAAGAGGCACTCAGTCAGCCCAATTATGATCTCTGGAAAGAAGCTATGGATAAAGGGTATTAATCTCTTATCAAAAATTAGACATGGGCACTTGTCGAATTACCTGCTAGCAGAAACGTAGTTGATTGCAAATGGATTTTCAAAGTCAAGTACAAAATAGACGGAAGCATCGACAGAAGGAAAGCTCGACTTGTCAACAGAGGATTTTCTCACGTATACAATGTCGATTACATTGAGACTTTCAGTCCAGCAGTCAAGCATTCTTCTATTCGACTTTTATTATCATTTGCTGCTGTAGCAGATTTGGAAACATATCAAATGGATGTACAGACAGCATATCTCAATGGAGTTAACGAAGAAGACATTTATACGGTGCAACCTGAACGTTATATTATCGAGGGTAAACACAATCATGTGTGTAAATCCATAAGGCACTTTATGGCTTGAAGCAATCTGCTCAAACATGGTTTCAAATGATCAATACTTTCTTTATTGATCATGACTACACACCAAGCTTCTTCATATTAGAATGTTTACTTCAAGACAATGTAGCAGTCTTTTATCATTATCACTTTGTACGTAGACCATACATTGCTCTTCGGCAACAATATCGTTTTGATAGAAGAAGCTAAGACAATGCTATCCTCGGAATTCGACATGACCAATTTGGGCGAAGCTCATTTCTACCTTGGTATTCAAATTTACAAAGATAGAAATCGAAAGTTGATCTACATTACTCAACAATAAAAAATGTGACACTGTGATTTTACACGAGATTTCATCTGACAAAAAATGCAAAAAAGGAGACACTACATTTTTCAATGGGATTCTTGACATGCGAAAAAGGAGACACTATAAACTTCAAACTTAGTTCTACACAGAATCTTCTGTGTGACTCCAAACTTAATACTTTAGTAAAAACATCTGCTGTTATATCTTGCGTTCTACTGTACTACAATCTGACCTCTTCATTGAGAACTTTGCTTCTAACGAGATGATACTTCAATTCAATGTGTTTACTCTTGGAATGAAATCTAGGGTTGGTTGATAAAGCGATGGCACTTTGATTATCACAAAATATGAGCTATCTGATGTGATAGGGGTGAAATGTCAACAAGAATTGGTGCAACAAAATATAGTAGATTTGAAACTAGTTGAGTCTAATAACTTGATGAGCCATGTTGGGTGATAAGAAAAAAAATAACACAATAGGCATCAAATTTTGGCTTTCCCAAATGACACGCAACAAATTTAATCTATTTGGATGGAATCCCTCAAAGTTGATCATTCTATGAGGAGCCTCAAGTGAGAATTGCCAAAATGGGGCTTTTTAGATTGATAGACATAAAGTTTGAGCTATCTCATGTGATTCTGGTCAATTACGATCATTCAATGGGCTATGTCAAGTGATAGGAACCAAAATAGAGTTGTTTCACATTTCAATATCAAATTCAAGTTACTTGAATTTCCCAAACTCATGCTTTTGAAGATTTTGATGATTTAAAAAAAATGACAATTGAGTATTAATTATGTTTTGATTTGATACAAGACAAGTAGATGATTTGATATCGTTGTTTCCAACTTATATAGGAGATTAAAAATAATCTAAGTTACTCAAAAGTGTCTCACCACTATCATAACGACACTTGCTTAGTTTCCTAAATAGTTAAAAGAAATTATACTTCTATTTCATAGTTTGCTTGCATGTGCTTCTTTTCTTCGTGAATTAGACAAGGTTATTTTGTTCAAGCAAATTGACATTGGTGAGGTATTTGGATGTTTTAGTGATAAAGATAATTGTAAATCCTGCTAAATTTGTGTGTGCATCAATCTTAACTGTATTTTTTGATAAGTGTATTTTTGTCATTATCACATGCATAAATAAGATTTAACATTCTTGTTAAAAACATTGCAAATAAAATTTAATCGTTGATTAGCGAATATGTCTTCTGCTGAGGAAATGTCTCGCAACAGGTATATTTATTTAATGTACAATAGATATTATGTAGCTAACATTTTGATTTGCAACATTGTGTATTGAATATAACTTCTTCTTTTTTTCTACGATTGTTTAAAGCATGATCCCTCCATGAGATAACAAAAATTTAAAGAAGATGCAATATTATTACAAAATGAAATCATGAAAAAGGGCACAAATTTTGGAGCAAAGACTTAGTGGAACGTCATCGTCATCAAGTTCTGGTTGCCAGCCTGGACTCAAATCGTAGGTACTATATATTTATTTGCTTAAAACTTAAGACTATTTATACACATATGAATTAGCTTGTAACATGAAGCTAATCATTCTTGTAACTGTAAACTGAAATTATTCTTTAAAAAAACTCTATTTATAACACGAATTGGATTTGATTCTTTTAGGTTTTACAACTTCTAGATATCACGCGTGTCTCATTTGTGGACCAAATATTAATCCTCGACACTCACGTCATTTTAAAAAGTTGTATATGAAAATGATTGCAAGTACTTGCATGATGAAAATCATCCATTTAGTAATGCTCATATAAGAGGCTTTGGAGGAACATCAGAAACAAGAATGCCTCCAAAGAGAATGTCCATGGCAAATTGGCACACACTTTTCATACCATTGATTGGATTGAAAGCCAATCAATGGTATGAAAAGACTGTCCATTTTCAATGTTTACCATATTGGAATAACCTTTTGATAAATCACTTGTTTAATCCTATGCACATATTCAAAAATGTGGGTGAATCAATATGGAAACACTTGGTGGTATTTTTGCCAGACATGATGTACAAGAATCAGAAAACAAAAAAAAGAGTATTGGCCAAAATTAAGTATTGATGGAAATACCTATACTATTCCAAGTGCCCATTGGATTTTTACAAAAGAAGAGTATAAGTACGTTACGGTTAGTCATTTGCAAGATGAGAACACCAACAAGTTTTGCTCATTCACTACGAACATCATTTATAGCTGAAGGAAAACTCCATGGTCTAAAATCTCATGATTGGTTGAAGATGGTCGAGTACATATTTCCAATGTGCATTCGTGGTTGTCTAGCTGATCAACTTCATGATGCCATTTACAAATTAGCATCCGTTGTCAAGTACTTACATTTTTTTGTTCACATTGATATCTTATGAAATTACGTGTTTTTTTTCTAATACAAGTTTGATAAAATTATATGAACATACTAAAATCTAGTTATACTACAAACATGATGTAGATGGATGTGTCGTAAGGAGATTCGTGAGATAGACATGCAAACAAAACATGAAGATATGGTGGAGGCTGTATATATGCTTGAGAGTGATTTTCAAACTTCTATCCTAGACATATAGGTGCATCTGCTTGTGCACTTGGTCCAAAAAGTTGGTATTGCCGGTCCTGTGCACTCAAGGTATAATACACATGATTTTGATTTTAGTGGTTTCAACAAATGTATTGTAATTCTGTTTGGAATTAATAATAGAATGCTCTCATTGTGTTGAAATTTTCTATGAATGCATAGCACATCTTGTTTTAATCAACAATTACAGTTTGCTAATCAACGATTGCAATGTCCAAATCAACAATTGACACACTAGTGCTGAAAACAATGCACTCAAGAATGCTATGTCAGAGTTGAATGCTACTGTCACTACTCTTTGGGGATCAAACCAAGAAATGTTAGAATCCATGGAAAAGTTGCAATCTGAGAGTTTAAAATTTGTTGTTGATATAAAAGTTATCAATAAGGCAATGATGAAGAGAAAAAAAAAGAGTACCGATGAAAAATATTGATGACTTATCTACACATAGCGGCAATAAAAAAAAAAGAATTCGAACATTCAAGTATGTTGTCATATAAATTGTTTATTTGATTTGTATATGTCATTTAAGTTTGATTTTCACTTGATAACTTGGATTATTTATTTATCAAATATAATTTGAGTTTCATATGTTTGTTGCAGATCATGTTTGGTGGCAAATAACTATTTAACAGATCGTTCATGCATTGGATCATCTTTAAGTCATGTTTTACCAAGAAAGTCATCAAAGGAAATGATTAAAAAATGCTCGGTTTGAATAAATGAAAAATGAAATTGTAGAGACTGTTTTGATTAAGGTTCCATCATATTTGGATGCGAATGTGATATAAGGTGCATGTGATGTATCTGGAATTAGCAGTAATGCTTATTTTATTTTTTTCAGAATAGTTAAATAAGCTTTTTTCCAAGTGACGGCGAAGAAAATTTATCTTCTGCGTCCATATCGGGTAAAATTAGCTAGAAATTTTTATAATGATGGAATGTTCAAAGTAGTTCACCAACCACTTCATATAACTGAATTATACAAATCAGAATATGGTGAGCTCAATTACAACAATTGTAATAATATTTTCCTTGATATTAAAAATATTCTAAAATACATTATTCGATTCTATAAACTAGACAAACATCAAATAAATGGAAAGATCATTACTGTAATAAAATTGTATGAATCTGAAATCATCAAGGGTCAGAAGTTGGAACGAGTGAGTGTCACTTTCATGAACAAAATTTCAGTTACAAATGATCAAACGTTTAGTGTTCATTCGGAAAATCACATATGGTGGTTGCAGCTTTTCAGGTATACATTTCAATTTTCATTTAGAATATCTTTATTACCAATTCATACCTTGCCAGTTTTTATTGACATGTCATGCATACAACTCCTTAGCCATTAGCATGGCTCTCATCTTAAATTTCCACATATGGTAATTGGTGTGAGAGATTTCAACTAGTTTAGTCTAGTTTAGTCATATTTTGGTAGATTGTCAATAAGAGGCCAAAACTCATTTTTGACTTAGAGATAAAATTTTTGAAGTTATATTAGTTTAAAATACATTCAATAAACACTTTTTGAAAGTGTGGGAAAGTGGGTAGTCGAGTTTGAGAGAGATTCAAATTTGAACTTTGGGTACATTGAATCTAGACCCAAAAATATTAGGGTTTACAATTTGGAGGGAAAGCCAAGTGGCCAATTAGGGTTTGGACACTCTATAAAAGGATGTAACTCGTGGAGAGACACATCTTCTCTCTTCTCTCTCTCATTTCATCATTATACATGGTTCTCTTTGGGTTCTACTACTCATTGGTGCACTCTCATGATGTTATCTTGCAATTCTATGTGTAGAAGACCATATTGTTATTTTTGGTTCCACATGTGTGAAATACATTAGGGTATTGTAATTGTATGGACAACATCCATATTTTATGTTTTGGTTCATGTTTGATCAGCATCTCCTAGAGTTTGCATCTCATTTTATATGTAGATGCTGATTTTTCTACATTGGCAGGATTGTTGGTTTGCTCCTTATTGTAACCAAAGATCAGGGACATGGATTGGATCTTGAATGATCTGAAATCCTTCACAATTGGCTCCATCAACTTGTCCATGATAGGACTAGCTCTCTTTTGGGAATCCATGTGGAAGATTAGTCTAGGTAATAGGAATAACTATCAATGACTTAAGTACAAAAATCTGGTGCTAAATTATAGAACAAGAAGACAATTACTCTATCAGCTAGTAGAATATTGTTTATATGAAAGCTTACCAAGCTATAGAAAGTCTTGATACCATTTTGGAAAGAGAGGTGAATTGAAAGATAACTTGAAAAGAAACGAACACGAAAAGAAGCAAACTCGAAAAGAAACGAACTCGAATGGAAAATGTTCATGTGCAGCGGAATAAGCTATCTCACTCTTTTCTCAAGCATGATTATGTCTATAAGTCTCAAACAGAACATTAGTGATAGAAATCGCGTTCGATCTGATTATGTAGCCAAACATTAAGCATCAAAACATCAGACAGATAATTTGTTGTGAACAGCTAGACAAATTATTAGTCGTGAAGATCTAGACTAATAATAATTTGCGAAGAGCAGATAACTAGATTAAGTAATTAGAAAGCCAGACAGAACGTAGAAAAGCATTGCAATGTTGACACAAATCTGAATGCAACAAAAAATAGAGCTGTAATCAGATTAATTATTATGAAATATACATGTCAATAATGTAGGTGAGGACAAAACAATAGCGAACATAATTGCGTGCTTCACAGATCTAATCACACAATCTGTAAAGGTGATGAATCTATTATTGACAATACATCTAGAAGAAAATAATCAATGCGTGAAAGTATCTACGATGTCTATCTCTGATTATCAGTGATGTTTCGTTCACTCTTCTGTTCTATTTTGATGTCTTACTAATGCGGTTCATTGAATAAGGAGATGGTATTCAATATATACATAATTTTTACAGGTGTGTACATGAAGAAGGTACAAAACTGGTTGTGCTGTCTATGGGAGATCAACGTCAGTGGCTGCTGTCATTGTCAAATTTGATTGCACAGTCCATGGGATGAGTGTGAGGAGGCCGCGACGTCGGCCTTTGCTAGAATTAACGTTGATGAAAATGCGAAAAATGCAACATTCTGACAAATGTCTTAAAAATTGATTTGCAAGATACCTTCGCTTTTCTATAAGGGCACCTTTGGCATTTGTAGGAAATCTTTGGCATTTGTAGGACAGTGTCATCTTGTTTGCCTGTCATAAATCACGTGTTAAAACACAGTGTCGTCTTTTTCGCCTATGAAAATTCCTGAGTAAAAATACAAACAGTCGCATTTTTTGCATGTCTTATTTTACATGTAAATATGTAGACTATTGTGTGACAACACAAGTAAAATACGATAGTATGAATAGAGGCAGATTAACATAGGATTTTGGAGGGTAAAGGAGATAAATCCAACAGATCATATCGACACACTCAGATTTAACTCTTACTAGAGTTATCACTATGTTGCTGCAAGAAGACAATAGAAGAAGTCAAGACACATCGTCTACTTCCTCCTCTCAGACACTATATGTCAACAAAGGCTCTAAGCGACAGAAGTAGAAAAGCTCCAAGAAGGCTACAATGAATCAGAAGCCGACTCAAAGTCAAGAACAATCATCGAATTCACAGTCGAAGAAGAAGATATTTTTCAAGTATTGCAAGTGCAATAACCATGAAATCAAGGATTGCCGAATTTTCCAAGTGAACACATGATAGTATAATATTTCTTTTAATTAAAATAAATATGTCATGTATTGTTTGATACATGTCGATGATATCTTTTGCATTGTATTAGTGGTGAATACGACAATATAGAACATGCCAATAGGTATAATATCTCATGTCTAATCCAAGTAGGTAAATTTACACAATGAATGGATGGATTACTGCCTATTATGATAAATATATGAGTTACATAGATTGCAGTATGAATTCATGCAAAAAAATGGAGTAAATGACGGCCAGAAGACCGTCATTTATGCTAGTTTATATGACAGGTTTTTAAAAGCAGTCATTTATTCCAAAAATTGCATTTCTTTGAAATTTTATGGCTTCATGTGTAGATTAGTGGGCAAATAAAAGTAGTTAGATGAATATGGTAGTATAACATGTCTTTAAGTTAAAATAAGTGTGTCATACGTATTAGTGTTGAATTCGACAATATAGAACATGTCGATAGGTATAATATCTCATGTCTAACCCCAAGTAGGTAAATTTACACAACAATGATGGATTACTGCCTATTATGATAAATATATGTGATACATAGAATTCAATAGCAATTCATGCAAAAAGTAGAATAAATGATGACTTAGAACACCATCATTTATGCTGGTTTATATGACATTTTTTTAAAAGCCGTCATTTATTCCAAAATTACATTTCTTTGAAGTTTTATGACTCCATGTGTAGATAAGTGGGCAAATAAAAGTAGTTAGATGGATATGATAGTATAATATATATTAATGTTGAATCCGACAATATAGAGCTCATCGATAGGTATAATATCCTATGTCTAACCCAAGTAGGTAAATTTACACATGAATGGATGGACTACTACCTATTATAATAAATATATATGATACATAGATTTAAATATCAATTCATGGAAGAAAAAAAAAAGAATAAATGATGGCCTAGTCTAAATGGTGAGTTAGAAGAAGAAGTGTTCATGGATCAACCTGAAGGTTTTGTAACAAAAGGACAAGAAAATAAAGTATGTCGCTTGAAGAAAGCACTTTATGGTCTTAAACAAGTACCACGTGCGTGGTATAGCAGAATTGATGCCTACTTTTGTTCAAAGGGGATGGTGAGAACACATTTTGATCCAAATCTATATGTCTTATGCTTTGATAGTATGGTTGCTTTGATTGCTCTTTATGTTGATGACTTGATTACTACGGGAAATAATCAAGAGATGATAGACATGATCAAGAAAGACCTCATGGAACAATTTGGGATGACGGATCTCAGCCTGATGCATTACTGCCTTGGAGTAGAAGTGTGGCAAAAAGGACATGGAGTGGGTTTAACACAGGTGAAGTATGTCAAAGAGCTGTTGCACAGGTTTAGGTTGCAGGATTGCAAACCAGTAAACACTCCTATTGAACCAGGTAAAGTTGTAAGTCAGTTTATGGCAGCACCTACGAAAATGCATTGGAAAGCAGCTAAACGCATTTTGCGTTATGTGAAAGGCACTTCAGAGTATGGCTTGATTTACAAGAAGCATGATGGTTTACCTGAGTTGTGTGGCTATGTGGATGCGGACTGGGGAGGTGACTATGATGATCGTAGATCCACCACAGGATATATATTCCAGTTTTGTGGTAATTGCTTTTCCTGGTCTAGTAAGAAGCAAAGTACAATTGCTCTTTCCACCACAGAAGCAGAGTATAAGGCAATGTGTAGTGCTGCACAAGAAGCTATATGGTTGAGACAAATCTTGGAAGAAATTGGCATGAAGCAGAAAAATCCCACGACTTTACATAGTGACAGTTAGAGTGGCATTCAGCTAGCAAAGAATCCAGTGTTCCATGCAAGAAATAAACACATTGAGATTCAATATCATTTCATACGTGAGAGGCTGCTGAGTTGTGCAATTCATGTTGTTCATTGTAGCACAGAAGAACAACTAGCTGATATTTTCACTAAGCCACTTACTGGAGAAAAGTTTGATAAGTTTAGATCAAAGCTTTTTGTACTTAAAGTTTGTTGACTTTAAAGCCATGTATATAACTGTATAAAAAGTGACTCTACTTTAAGGGAGAGAGTTGAGATTATAGTTAGAATCACTGTGTTATTGTATTGTGGGTCCTATCAGTGGATAAGGATCAGTTGGCCTCGCCACGAGGCAAGTCGACGGGACACGCGTCCCGCCAACGGCAACCTGGGTCATGCATGGGTTGCCTGAGTGAACAACTATATGTACAGTGTAATTTCATTTTGAAAAATACAATTGCTATGTGAGCTTGCTGAGGAGAGTGATTTTCTGTCTGTGTCAGTGTGTAGCATGATCTGTGTTCATGTGCAAAGCAAATTCTAAGTTGGATTACTACCTATTATGATGACTATATGTGATACATAGACCTAAATATCAACTCATGCAAGAAATGGAATAAATGATGGCCTAGAAAACCGTCATTTATGTTGGTTTATATGATATTTTTTTTAAAGCTGTCATTTATTCCCAAAAATTCCATTTTTTCATAAGTTTTATGGCTTCGTGTATACATAAGTGGAAAAATAGAAGTAGTTAGATGGATATGACAGTATAACATGCCTTTTAATTCATATAAGTGTGTCATATATTGTTTGATACATGATGATATGTATGAGTTTGAATTTGACAGTATAGAACACGTCGATAGGGATAATATCTCATGTCTAACCACGTTGGTAAATTTACACATGAATGGATGGATTACTACCTATTATGATAAATATATGTGATACATAGAATATAGTATCAATTTATGTAAAAAATGAAGTAAACGATGGCCTAGAAAACCATCATTTATGCTAGTTTATATGATAGTTCTTTAAAAGCCGTCATTTATTCCAAAAATTACATTTATTTGAAAGTTTTATGGTTTAATGTGTAGATAAGTTGGCAAATAAAAGTAGTTAGATGGATGTGATAGTATAACATGTCTTTAAGTCGATATAAGTGTGTCATATATTGTTTGATACACGTCGATGGTATCTTTCGCACTATATTACTGTTGAATTTGACAGTCTAGAACACGTGAATAGGTATAATATCTCATGTCTAACCCAAGTAGGTAAATTTATACATGAATGGATGTATTTTTGTCTATTATGATAAATATATGTGATATATAGACTTCAATGTCAATTCATGCAAAAAATGGAATAAATGACGGCCTAGAAAACCATCATCTATGCTGGTTTATATGATAGTTTTTTAAATGCCGTCATTTATTCCAAAAATTACATTTCTTTGAAGTTTTATGGCTTCTGTGTAGATAAGTGGGCAAATAGAAGTAGTTAGATGGATAGATAGTATAACATGTCTTTTAATTGAAATAAGTGTGTCATGTATTGTTTGATACACGTCGATGATATGTATGTGTTGAATTTGACAGTATAGAACATGTCGATAGGTATAAATCCCATGTCTAACCCAAGTAGGTAAATTTACACATGAATGGATGGATTACTGCCTATTATGATAAATATATGTGATACATAGATTTCATGTAATAAATGGGATACATGACCACCTTGGAAATCGTCATTTATGCTGGTTTATATGACAGTTTTTAAAAGTCGTCATTTATTTCAAAAATTATATTTTTCTTAAGGTCTATGGCTTTATGTGTAGATAAGTGGACAAATAAAAGTAGTTAGATGGATATGATACTATAACATGTCTTTTAGTTGATATAAGTGTGTCATATATGGTTTGATACATACACGTTGATGTTATCTTTTGCACCTCTATTAGTTTTGAATCCGACAATATAGAACACATCGACAGGTATAAAATTTCATGTATAACCCAAGTAGGTAAATTTACAATTGCATAGATGGATCACTACCTATTATGATGAATATATGTGATACATAGACCTAAATATCAACTCATGCAAAAGATGGAATAAATGACGGCCTAGAAAACCATCATTTATGCTGGTTTACATGACAATCTTTTAAAAGTTGTCATGCATGGGACATCCTAGCAACCCTCTATGATATAAGAGACGTCACCTTCGAACTCCATTTGAGGAAGAAATTCTTCACCCTGAGAATTGGGAAAACTATCAACATTTCCTTAGTTTTAGGCCAAAGTTGATAATTTTGGCACATAATGACCTTTCACACATGTGGAACATCTATAGATACTTTTATTTTAGTAATATATTTCATGTTGAAGAAGTGTGAAACTTCAGGACCTTCAAAATGACACCATGTCATTTAGACATTTAGGCCAAAATTGGCTATTTAGGATAGTGGTGTCGTAAAATTGGGTCCTAAGTTCTAGAGAGAGGAGAGAGAGTCATCTCTCTCACCTATATTAGGCTGAATTTCATGGAGAAATAGGTTGAAGAAACTTATATATTGTCTCATTGAGATGAATAGACCATCGTCAGTGTTTCTTCCTCCATTGTGAACATTGTTGTGCGTATTGTCTTCAAGCTCTTGTGTATGATCTGAGGTGCTTTCCAAAAGTGGTAGGCTGCTATTGTAGGGCTGGTATGCTATTGTTTTTGGCCGCCTTCAGTACCTTTGAATAGTTTGTTGAGTTCTTAGAATGCTTGTTCAAGTTCTTGTGCATCAAATGTAGCATTTGGATGCTTTGCCATTTAACATTGTTTTAGTAATTTTGGGACAATTTTCTTTTATGAGGCCCTATGCTCAAAATTAAGTTCAACTGCACAAACTTGACAAAGAGCTATGCTCGAACTTAAGTTCGAGCACATGCTCCATTGCTCGAACTTAAGTTTGAGCACACAAGCATGTACTAGAGAGGATAGAGAGAAAAATTAATTTGTTCCAAAATCAAGAAATTCTCCCAATATTACTAAAATAGTGTTATTTCTAGCTTTTGTAGCTTGTTGTGCAAAGACCTTATCTAGAACATTTGAGATCTTAGATCCATTCAAGATCCACTTTTTTCACATGGTATCAGAGCTGGCTGGCCATTATTTTTAATAGAATTTCCATTTATGGTGATATTTGGATGTTTGATCAAGTTCTAGCATGATTATGCATTGCATTGTTGATCAGATCCTACTAATCTTTGTTTGTTGAGTTAAGCTTGTGGATCAAAGCATATTTTGGGTCTATTGAAGATCAAAGACTAAGAAAAAATTATTTTGGATCAGATCATCACACCTAATTATTTGTTGATTGTGAGGCTTGTGCATATTCAATAATAACAATGTTCTGTTCAATCTATTGTTGACAATCTCCACTTTTGTGGATGAACACCCTCCTTTGTGGATGAACACTCTCCTTAAGTGGATGAAACTCTCCTTAAATGGATGAAAATTCTCCTTAAGTAGATTACAAATACTCTTTGAGTGATTTTGTAATTCTCCAAAAGACTGAGCAAAGCTCCCACTTGGATGAAAGATCCCCTTCTGGGTGAACAGACTGTCATCAATAATCTTTTGCATAAATTTTGGTGTACTTTGTTGAGCATGTAAATAACTCTCCTTATGTAATTTGATTGGAGAATTTGTTGGAAGGTTTTAACCATTATGAAAATGTGTTTTCAGGTTCTTAACAGGTTGAGGAACATTCTCATGTGCAGTGATCTTAGATCTACATCTAAACATCAACATTTGACAAGCTAGTGAAACTAGTCTTGTGATTCACTAAGTGTGCTCTTTCATTCACCTCTAAAGCTTGTATTTATTACTTGATGAAGTTTGTAAACTTTAAGAAGTGTGGTTTACATGTGGTTTTACAAGTTTAATCAATATCTGAGTGTGTTGATTCAAGTTTGTTCAATTCTAGGTATTCTTGGCATCCTAGTCTTGTGTATGTTCTAAGAATGCAAGTAATTCTCCACATTGTAACTTGATCTGGTCGCTTGATGAAAAGTTTGAGAGCTTAAGCAAGAGTGTGTTTAGGTTGGTTTGAGTTTGTAATCCATTCTTAGTTTGTGCAAAGTGTTGCATGTGTCTCAATCGTCCCTTCTATGCACGAAAACTAGTCAGTTTCAAAATAGAAGATCCTAGATCTTATGAGATCTCCTTATCCATCATTTGTTGAGAGAAAAGTGAGTGCTAGGTGCATTAGGACATAACCTAAAAGTTGAAGAATCATTATATTCATGGCTTCCAATGGTGGAATCATGTTAGAAACTAATAATAGTTTGAGTTCATCAAACTACTCTACCTGGAATTGTAAGAAATCTTATTGGCTGAAGAACATAGGTTGCAATCAAAGCTTGATGGTGCATCCTTGCAAGGTGGAGGTGAAGAGGCTTTCTTCACAAAAGGCAAAGTCAAAGGCAAAGTCAAAGTCAATGAAAATGGTCCAAAGGTGGTAACTAGAATCATGATGATCACTCTCTATCTTTCTCTTCTACTAAGAAAGATAAGTCAAAGTTTAAGTGCTTTTATTGTGGGATAAAATGTCATTTTTTTGTGAATCTCTTGTTATGACTTCAAGTTTGCTTACACATATAGATGGGAATGGTCCTTGGTGGATTGATAGTGGAGCCTCATCTCACATGACAAAATATAAGGAATATTTTTCATCCTTATTGTCTTATGAGGAAGAAAGCAACATCATCTATACTGCAAATGATGGTCAATGTGACATCAAAGGCATATGCAAAATTCCTATTTCCCTTTTAACAAATAGAAAAGCTAATGAAGCTATTTCTGTCTAGTTTTTTATGCAATCAGTTTCATTCCATTTGGTTGAGCCAATCAAAAGTTATAAGCTTTTGAAGAGGGTTAGGTAGGGCACCTAGACCTGGGTGGACACATTTGGTTTGGTCAATTGTTTGTTTGATCCAAAATCACAATTGAATGCTTACCAATCTCATCTATATGTGATCTAGGCACTGTTTTGAGATCTTAGCCATTTTGTTTCATGCAATATCATTGTATTTGAGTCAAATTTGGTTTCTTATTGTATTTCACACGTGCTAAGAGTGTTTGATCCTAACTTTGCCCATACTCCATCATTTGATGTGAAGTAGATCTAGTTTTGGAGAGATTGAGATAGCTAGTGAGAATCATCTCACAGTTTGATGCAAGATCTTGCATAGGAGATGGTAGCACACCATTATTGGATCCTATAGTGAGAGAGAAGCAACATTTTTTGTTCATCACTTTTATTTATCTCCACTTTACATGACTTCAATGAGTTCATACTTGTTGCAACCAAGTGAGAGATTGTCTACTTCCAATTATTCAATATGGAAGTTGAGGATGGAGTCCATCTTGATACTCCAAGATGTGATGGACATTGTACTTGGGATTGAGGAGGAGCCTCAAGTCCTTCAAGAAGTACAAAAATACAAGAAGAGAGCTAGGATGGCTCTCCACTACATTAAGATGAATGTCTCTAATGAGATATTGAGGGAGATTTGTGATTGTTCTACATCCAAGGAAGCTTGGGATTGTCTCAAGTCCATCTATGAGGCTAAGAACACCTATAGGCTCCTCACTCTTAGAAATCAAATATTCCAAAGTAGTCAAAAGAGTGATGAGAGTGCATCTAATTATGTTTTGAGAGTCAAGGATATTCATAGGGAGCTTGCATGTATTGGTGACTCAATCAATCAAAGTGAGCTAGTCCAAGTGATTCTCAATGGCTTGAGAGATGAATATGACAACCTTGTCCAATCCTATGCTATTAAGGATGAGCTACCAAGTTTGGAGGCCCTTCAAAGTGTGCTTATTTCTGAAGAATCAAGACAGGAGTACAAAATCTTGAGGATGGACAAGCTATCACTCAATCATGATGATGGCAAAGTTCAATTTGCCAAGCACAAAGAGAGGAGTAAGAAGCAACACCATCACTTCTCTAATGACAAAGCTAAAGACCAAGATGGAGAGGAGGAGGAGGATACCTCTCATGCTTCTAATTCAAATCTCAAGAAGAAGATGATCAAGTGCTTTTATTGTGGCAAGAAAGGCCATTATGCCACCAATTGCTTCAAGAAGAAGAATCAACTCAATCAAGCCAACATCACCAATGAGAAAGAAGACTATATTGCAAGTGATGGAGAAGGCTCTCTTATGGCATCAAGCTTCTCCTCTTCCACCTTCAACAAGGATGACTCATGGTATATTGATAGTGGAGCATCTTCACATATGTGTGGCTCCAAGAACTTTTTTTCATCTATTATGCCTTATGATGGAGTCAAGAAGACCATATACTTTGCAAGTAAGCATGAGTGCAATATTGAGGGAGTAGGGATTATTCCCTTGAAGCTTGCATCTTCTAAAGATCTCTTTCTCAACAATGTTCTTTTTGTCCCAAAGCTTACAAAGAACATCTTAAGTGTTGGCCAACTTCTTGATAGTGGCTTTGATGTCAATTTCAATATTGACAATTGTGTGATTAAATAGGATGGTGAGATCCTTGCATATGGATCAAGATTTGAAGGCATCTACAAATTGGATCCAAGTGAGAGTGCAAACTCTCTTGATGTTTCTTATATTTCAAAGGAGGAGGATTACACAAGATGCACATATCTTCTCTCTTTGAGTATTATGGTGTATGATTATTCCTTATTATTCAAAGCATATGTTGAGAAGAAATTCTCATTGAAGATCAAAGCCTTGAGGAGTATTGGATCTCTTGAAGGAATAGCACCATATGAAATTTTATTCAAGATGAAGTCTAAGGTTGATCACCTTAGTGAACTTGGTAGTGCTTGCTTTGCACATATTCCCTTGGAAACAAGAAGGAAGGATGATCCAAGCTCATGGATCATGATTGGATACTCATCCATCAAGGAGGCCTTTAGTGTCTTTACACTCTCTATTTCAAATGTGATCATGAATAGAGATATCATATTGCATGAAGATTCAATTTTGGAAGTGGCCGAGATCAAGGCTTCTCAAGAAGCATCACAAGTTATCCTTTTTGAAGGTATTCAAGCTATGATGGGGCCAATGTGTGAGGAGGAGTTTCTTCTTCATATGATTTCAAGAAGATCTTCAAGATGCATGGCCGAGTCTTTATGGCTCACCTTACATGGAAAAGAGGGGCATCTTTCATGTTGTATCTACTACAACACATTCATATATGCTTCTCTTCCTTTGCTTGAAATGCTATCTTGCTTCATTGAATTTTTTGGATCTCAAAGTTCAAGAAAAGCTATACTAGTTTTGTATGATGCTTATGGTATGGACATGTTTCTTGTCATTATTGACTTAGATGTGTTTCCAATACTTTTTGAAAGCAAGATACTGTATTGTCAAAAGTATGCTCTTGGTTCTAGTAAGAACAAGATTGAGCTTGGTACTCACTTTTTTGAAAATCATGTTTTCACATGTTTTGAGGCAAATTGTAAACTCCTCTTGAGATTAAGTGAAGCATCCAAAGTGGACACTTACATCCTTGAGAGAGTAACTAGCCTAAAAAAGATCAAGATAGTCTTTGATATCAAGATTAGATCCATCATGGATATAGTTCATTGTATGTGGACTAGTCAAGCTAGAAAGCATAATCTTGATAATGATCATTGTTTCACATCTTATGATCTTGATCTCCATAATTCTTATGAGGCTTGGAAGCCTCAGATTTCTCTATTTATGGTGCATCCATGATGCAAGTGGAACTTTCAAGGCAAAGATCATCATCAAGCATGGAGGAAGCCCTTGATAATAGTGGCATATTGGTGGAGCACTCTTCAAAGGCATTGGCAAGAGATCTCTACCAAAGAGATCTTATCATGGATATGGTGAGGGTGCTGCTATGATGGATCCCTTGGCTGATCTTCACTTCTTATGCATACCAAAGGATCCACTCAAAAAGATTTACAAACTTCTCAAGTGATCTAGTACCTTTCCAAGCTATTTTTTGAGGAGGAGTGTGAGAAATTGGCAAAAATCTAGCTTGGTATTTTTTATGATAGAAGTTTGTAAGTGAATCTCACATGTGTGGAGGATGTTCCCACGTGTGGACAATTGTAAAGTAAATCAAAATGTTTGATATAGGGGTCTCATATAATTTCATAGTCAAGCATTTAGGTGTAGGATGTTGATAGGGTCAAATTTGGCATAGATGGCAAATTATGCACTTCCACTTGTAATGCCACTATTGAGCCAAAATAGAGTAAGAGACTAAACACGTGCCAATTAGAGTGTAGACAAGTGTAAAGCTCTTGTTTGATGAATTCCAAGAGGTCCAATAGGATTTAGAGGTGGAACCTTGTGAGGTCCAATAGGAAATTGAGGTGTGCTTGAATATAGTCCAATAGAATTTAGAGGTGCATGGATCAATGGTCCAATAGGATTAAGAGGAGGCAAAGTGTGATCCAATCATAGTTAAGCAAAATGGTAGCTCATGAATCTATTAGTATCATTGTACTCCTCCTTTTGGATCTAATTGATTTTGAGATTGAGTGGATTTTGAGTGTCATTGAATTTCTAGCTTTCTCTCTCTACCCGAGGAGAGTAGCTTGTTTTTACTTAGAATACTTTTGGAACACTTCCCACACGTGTGAGTGAGAGTTGGGAGTGATTGAATGCATGTAGTAGTGTGTTTTTGCCATAGGATTCAAGATTGATCTTGAATCTCAATCTAGTCTTGATCTTGGTGCATCTACACACCTTAGGAGATCACAAGTACATGTAGTGGACAGTCCACATGTGTGAAATTCAACAGTTCCATCCACACTTCCATCAGTCATGTTTGAAATTTTTTTCGGAATGTTCCCCTCATAAAAAATGACCTCTCTACGAACAATCACCTTGTTAGTAGAAGGAATGTAAACCTTATAGGCTTTACTCACCTCACTATATCCAACAAAAATACCTCTGCTTGAAGATGGATCCTCCTTGGTCCTATCATCAAGAGTAATGTTGACATAGCATATGCATCCAAACGTTCTTAGAAAGTTGACACTCGGACTCCTCTTGAATAGCATCTCAAAAGGTGTTCTTCCATCCAAAATAGCACTCGGTCAACTATTGCACAAGAAGTTTCTGGATTCCGCGTGGATAATCCACACAATATTTTTTGACCAAAAAAAAACCTTTGGCGCGAACCAAAAAGTGGTTCGCCCCTAATTAGAGATCGACTTTCTTTTTTCTGTTGTGTGTGAGAGAGAGAAAAAGAGAGTATAGATGAGAGTGAAGATGAGATGGGGATGAATGCAAGTGGGAAGATTGATAGTGTTTAGGGTTTTAAGTTCATTGATGGATGTTAATACCATTGTCACTCTGTAATAATTGAAAATTTTTGGCAATTATTATGTAATCCTCTATGACTTTAGTGACAAATTGGGATCAAATGCCACCAGGCCAAAAATTGTCCCACTTCATTATTATTGTTGCTAGAAACACCAAATCATGTGTAGATGTTGCAAATTGTTTGATGGTTGGATCTGGAGAATTTGTGCATTGCCCCACAAAAGATTTGAGACCTCTCAAAAAATCCAGTTGAATTTTGAAGCCTAAAGTTTAAGGTATAATGGGCTGATTTTAATGTGCATTGTAACCTTGTAGTCCATAGGAGTGCCACACTCTACCCATGTTGAGGTCCACATAGGGTGGCTAACCTATGGGAAGAGGAAGCATGATCCCCTATGACTATTCTTGTGGTGGCAAGGGAGGCTTGATAGGCGTGCAAAGTTAAAAATTTATTGCAGTAATATACAAAACGCATGAATGCCCATTGCTTTTAGTAATGGGTCAAGGAAAAACCACTTTTTCCATGCTAGGGAGCAGCAAAATATCATGTTGAGAAGGCATAAGTCACGAGCTTTGTTTTGAGGATTGATGTCAGTAGAACTAGAATAATTCTCGAAGGACTAAACTTGTTTACACATGATGGAGTGTATATATACAGAAGGTTAGTTATAAGTGTAGAAATTTTGGTTTTCAGTTTCAAGCAAAATTCATAAAAAGTACGTGTATGAGCTTCACTAGCATTTGTGCAAAATGAGCGAATTTCAAACTTATATATTAGACAGTTTGCTTCTTTGGCAATTATGGGAAAAAAACTACAAAACATATAGAGTACTATGAAACAAGATCTCAAAATCTTCTTGAAGGGTCAATAAGTAACTAGAGCTTCGATGAGGGCTGAACCTTCACCAAAGAACAACCCCCACATAAGGACTATAAATAATCATGCTTCACATGGTTTTAGCCATCTCTCGAGTCAATTTTGATGTTTTGTGTCTATCAACTAGGTCGACGATGGTTCATAATGACATTGCATAGCAAACTAACTCATGATGCAAACTAATCCTCGCAAAGTTCAAGTTGAGCAAATTGTACTATTTTGAATCAATGGAAAACTTTTCAAAGATTGGTTTGATTATTTTATTTAAAAAATAGCAATTCTGGTAATTTTTAGTCTCTTCATGTTTAATTTTAAATTGTTTATACATACATACATATGTATGTATAGTTATTGTGTTTTTCGAGAAAATAGAGAATTAACTATTGTAAAACAAAAAAGTAAAGAGTGAAATAGATAGAAAAAAACATGGTGTTGATTTAGAAATAAGTTTAGGCTGCCAATGCTTTTGTAACTGACTATCATTAAATAGAGCATTAAAGCATTCTCTATCTAAACATTTCAGAAATAGCAGATGTCTGACATGATAAGAACTTATGTTGTAAACTTCAATTTCCCTGTAAACAACTTCATCTTATCATAAATACCATATCTCCAACTTTATGATCTTTTCTATTCAATCTTCGATCATGCCAAGCCTTACGCCATACATTTTTCATGACTAACGCATCAACACAAAAAACTACCACCAATCAACTTTTGCTAGATTTTTTAATATATCAACAGTCTATTAATATGGGTTTGAATAAATCTCTATCTTTGATGCTTTAGTAAGGATGATCAAGTACTTCGAGAAGCACTTTGGAGGATAATTGCACCATCGAGAACGAAAAATAGAGAGACACTAGAAAAGAAAACACAACACTACATAGGGTTGGAATTTTTAATTAGGATTTAGCTCTTTCCTTTCAAGATTCAATCCTGGGAAGTACAATTGAATGTGTGTGTGTGTGTGTGTGTGTGTGTGCACTTTTCTATGTTTATATATATTTATATATTTATTAGTGTATGTGTGTGTGTGTATCAACTGAATCAAAGGTATCTAAAATGTCAACTAATAAATTATGTGGATCTCTCTCTCTCTCTCTCTCTCTCTCTCTCTCTCTCTCTCTCTCTCTCTCTCTCTCTCTCTCTCTCTCTCTCTCTCTCTCTCTCTCTCTCACTCAAATAATTTGGAGTTTCTTAGACTAATTTGTTAGCATACATGCACAATAGGAGTCATGTCTGCTAAGTGCTAAATATTACTCCTTGAACCTAATGGAATCACCATGCTCAATACCATTTCTCACAATTACCTACAATCGAAAGCAAAATAACACAAACATAACTACTTGAAGAGCTATGAGCATTTGATAACAAGGTATGATTTGCCAAGCTTCTAGAAAAAACCCAACATTTGCAAAGCAGGCATGTAGTACATTCAATTTAAACAAGTAATGTTTTGTATAGTCTATTGAATGTAAGTTGCTAGTGCTTTAGACCATATTGATGTTGAGAACTAGCATGAACTACAGCTTCCTTTTCCTGCAACATTTTCATTCGAAAGCAATCATATTCAATCCTTCTTGGATAATAATAAAGCGAGTTGACTAGACATATATGGCCTAGAAACATGATTATAGTTTAAAGAGCATGGATTGAAGTGGCTAATATCTTAAGCATCAATACTTTAAGGCTAGAAGGGATTTTTAAAATTCTCACCATCTCCAGCTCCTCCAAGGGAATATTTTGCAAGCTCATGTAGAAAGGTGAACTTGATTGTTCTGGTCGTTGGAACATCTTTCTCAACATCATCTACTGGTCCAAATAGGTCCCTATAAGCAAGTTTCCATTCTTCTTGTACTATTGCTGCTTTGTTGGGTGTTGCTAAAAGAACATATGAGTTTTCAGCATATTGTTAAGCAGATGGAGACAATTTGCTCTTATTGGAAACAAACAGCTAGAAATTAAGCTCAAATAAACATACATGATTAGATTTGGGCAACTATTAATGACATCTTGCTTTCTATAAATCTTGAAATGAAACACTACACATATCAACACTACCTTTAGTAAACACAATTCGCTTCACATGACCTGAAGATTTACTCTGATTGGATCTCGAAAGCAAAAGCTGTCTGCAGAAAATGAAAATCAAGAACATTTTTAGAAGCCACTGAACCATTGCAAATTATCATTTTTACCCGAAACAAGGCAAAAGGAAATTTTGATTATTTTTCACCACTGCATAATAACATATATGTGCCTTGAAATTTCCAACCTTTTTCTACCATGACCACTAGTCTTCTTTTCAGGTGAATGTTCATGAAGAATTGCAGCTTCTACAAAACTCAAAGAAAGCTTTTTCCGACTCATGTACCGAACTATATGAAAAAAGTTGTCTTCATCGTATTTCTCCCACTGCAGACCAGGGAACCACAAATTGTCACTTTTTATTTCTCACATATGGGAGATTAAACACGCGTTATAATCAAAAGACCCTTCTTCAAACATTTGGAGAGCAATGCGCTTTATAATGTGACGTAGTTGTATAACCCACTATATATAATAAAGTTGACTTTAAATGTAGACGACACTCTGTACTCTAACCATACTAGTGGCATTTAAGACTCATAGTCGGAAGTTAAGTTTCTCAGTGTGACCAAGTTTAATTGTTGCCCTATCATAATTCCTGAGCCACAAAATAGTTCTAACACATTAGCAGACCAATGGAGTTATGAACGATATTTAGGATGGTAATTTCATAAACCAGAAAGTCATTGAGAATCACTTAACTGCCACCAGTTCAAACAAACCTGGCCACTGCTATCTCATTATGATAGGCACTTGCAAAGCAAAGTGGCGCTCATTAGCGTCAAGAATAAGTCATTTCCGAGCATCCTCGAGGTCTTGTTTTTTAATGAGGTTGTATCAATCCATAAATTCATTGTCACAAAAATCGTACCAATGGAGAGCTGTCCTGGGTTAGCCATTCTTCCAACAAGTTTGTCGCCTTTTCTTCTCCTATTATTGGAAAATGAAAAACCATATAAACTGGTTGCATTTCAAACATATGTAAGCAGCTTTGTAAAGAAAATAAAAAACGCTACATCTTACTAAAAACAAATCAAATTTGCTCAGGCCATAGCTACAGATCACTTTCGTTCTTAGAGACTTTACCTGTAAATAGCTTTACAAATATCATCCATTTCTCACAATAATTATTTTTCAAAGAATTCATGTAATCCGGCGGAACATATTTTCTTTCCATACCAGATATTTACTTCCCATCTTCCTGTTCGTTTTCTGTGATCAACACCTTTATACTTACTCCTCCCTGCCATAGCTGCCCATAAATTTCACTCTCACGTAGAGATAACCGGCAAAATCGAAGTAGAGGATTGCGATTGCCTGAGAAAAAAGTATTTGTAGTTGAAACTTACAATGAAGCAGCACGATAGCTAACTGTGATATGAAGTATGAAAAATCGGAGCTAGCGTGGAAGCAAACATATGAGATAGAATGTCACCCGAGTTAGACAAAATGGGTTTTCTAAAATTTTATTGGTCCACGTATTTGATGGGCAGTTGAAAGGCAGTTCAAGTGAGGATGAAAGGAAAACACGTGCATTTTAGAGAGACTGAACATGAGCTTTCAGAAACTTCTGGAAAGCGAACTGTCCACAGAGTGTGCGCAAGCGATGGATCGAGAGACAAGAATGTGAGTTTGAGAGAGGGAGTTGAGAGATGGAGAGAGGAGAATGTGTCTTCTTGTGGATTGGGAATGGTTGCTTTGATGAGATATGAGGAAATTAAACACACGCTCTAATTCATTTTAATGTATCTTGTTTGCAGATAAGCGTATGATTTATTCTGATTCATATTTGCTTTCCCGGCTCAATGGAGAGAGAGAGAGAGAGAGAGAGAGAGAGAGAGAGAGAGAGAGAGAGAGAGAGAGAGAGAGAGAGAGAGAGAGAGAGAGAGAGAGAGAGAGAGAGAGAGAGAGAGAGAGAGAGAGAGAGAGAGAGAGAGAGAGAGAGAGAGAGAGAGAGAGAGAAATGCACCAAAGATGCCTTCGATGCTTACAATTGAAATGCTGGGGAGCGGCTGCTACACTCCTTGCAAATCGCTAAATATTTTTCTCTTTACTCTGGAGCTGGATTGAACGATCATCAAGAACATATGCTGCCACGCTATTGATTGATCAGGGTTTTAGAGGCGGGAGGTGGCAGTAGTAATTTGAAGCAATAACCCAGTTACAAACGCGATGAGAGAGAGAGAGAGGTTAATGCGATTGAGAGACTAAGAGGACGAGAGAGAGAGAGAGAGAGAGAGAACTTTCTAAGAACATTTGGATGCATATGCTATGTCAACATTACTCTTGACGATAGGACCAAGGAGGATCCATCTTCAAGCAAAGGTATTTTTTTTGGATATAGTGAGGTGAGTAAAGCCTACAAGGTTTACATTCCTTCTACTAACAAGGTGATTGTTGGTAGAGATGTCATTTTTTATGAGGGGAACATTCGAAAAAAAATTTCAAACATGATTGATGGAACTGTGGATGGAACTAACATTCTTGATGTTGATGAAAATGATCCTATTTTTTATGGTGACGATGATGGACCTTCATCAAGCCAAAAGCCAAGGAGAACATCAAGAGAAAGACAAGTACCTTCAAGGCAATATGAATTTTCAGCACATTGTTAAGGAGACGGAAAAAATTTGGTCGTATTGGAAACAAACAACGATTGGATTTAGCAACTATTAATGACATCTTGCTTTCTATAAATCTTGAGATAAAAAAGCATAGTGTTGTACGTATCATCACTACCTTTAGTGATAATGATTCGCTTCGCATCACCTGAAGATTCGCTCTGATTAGAGCTCCTACGCAAAACCTGTCTATAGAAAAGGAGAATCAAAAGCATTTTTAGCAGCCACATAACGATAAAAATTATCTATTCATAACAAGCCCAAAGAAAATTTTGAATATTTATCACCACTGCATAATAACATATACAAACCACTAGGTTTGACTCACAAAGTGTCATGCAACCACAATGCTCATACAGAGAGTCTACCACCATACTCTCGACCAACTGACTCATCCCCAATCCAACTTGACCACAAGTGGACCACATGAGCGACATGGCTCAAACTGAGGAAATCCCACTGCCACCATGAGACTTACATCCTCCATCTAGCTAAATCTTACTGCCACCATAAGATTGCACCCTCACCAGATAGATAGCTAGTAGACAATGACAAGTCAATCAGCATAAATGACTACTTTGTTTTACTGTAGCAAATGCACAACCACATAAAACTCTAACTCAGATCTAAACTCCCGTGACAAGGCAACATGCAAGCCCACAAACACTCAGCAAACCAACACGAATGATAAAGCGTCAAATACATGAGCAAGGCCTGCCCATAAGTGGTATTCTGTCATACCAGCACTTGTGCCACTTTGTAGAGACTTACATCCACCATGAGACTTACATCCTCCATCTAGCTAGGCTGACATCCTATCAGACACTTACAAGTACGAACCTGTAAAGTTGACATAAATGAGCAGCTGAGGCTCAACCTGATGAAATCTCCCTGCCACCATAAGATTGCACCCTCACCAGATAGATAGCTAGTAGACAATGACAAGTCAATCATCATAAATGACTACTTTGTTTTACCGTAGCAAATGCACAACCACATAAAACTCTGACTCAGATCTAAATTCCCGTGACAAGGCCCTCCGATCACCCCCTTTGTGATCTTCATCAACTCTCCAACCTAGAGCTGGCTCTCAAAGCTTCACGCTTTGTCCATTTGCGCTTGCAGTGTTTTGATTCCGTCATGAATCCCACCTGTAAGTCCTGTCCATGCCAATGACTCAAGTCCAGTATAAAATAGCTGCCCCCTGATGATCATCCCATGTCATCCTGTAGTATTATCCCTACTGGGTATTTCAATGGCATCTCTGATCACAAAGATTTGGGCATCTACCCTGTATTGCCCACCTGTATTCCCCCAAGCTAGCTCCAAGCTGCTCCTGTGAATGGTTCCAAACCACTCCCTAAGAATACACTAAGATGTGAACTGAAAAGCCACCATCAAGTCCCTCACATAACGGTGCATGCCAATATCCATCCTAGTGAACGTCCGAGATCCTCCATGGCCCAAACCAAATGATCTATAGCCTGTTATCGCTGGAATCTGCATCCTTGATGCAATACTGATATGGCAAATTGACTTGACCTACCCAAACTGGCAGTTGAGCTGTATCTCTACGATGACAAACTTGATATACTACTCCACAGCTACAATGACTTGATCAGAATTGACTTACCGACTGTAAAACCCCAAAATCAATGTATTGACGTTGCCCACGGCCAGGAACAGACGGCTTGTGGATCAGAGCCCTTTCAGAGAAACAAGACCTTTGGACGGAAAGACGCAAAATAGGTCCATTTATTGTGCCCTAGTAGCGTTCGCTCCAGGTCAAAGGGCTGTTTCGACCAAACGACGTCGAAATTGCGTACAAATCGATCTGTCTGGTCCGCGTAGGCTCCAAGAACTTGTGGACACCCCCCATCCTACATTTTGAACTATGCAAGCCACTTCCAGGTCCCCAACCGGCCAAGTGTCCCTGAAGCCCCTTTCTGGGCCGAACTTTCAACGTACGTATTGGGCTATCCACTAGTCTATTTGTAGTCCTATCTGTCTCCACAGGTTCCCCTCGACGTTTCCCACGGCCAGGAACATACAGGTTATGAAACAGAGTCCGTTTGAAGATACTGGACCTTTGGACGGAAAGATGCAAAATAGGTCCATTTCGTGTGCCCTAGTAGCGTTTGCTTTGGGACGAAGGGTTGTCTTGACCAAATGATGTTGGAACTGGATACGAATCGTCTTGTCTATGTTGGGTCCGTGAACCTGTGGACACCCCCCATCCTGCATTCCGATCTATGCGGGCCACTTCCAGATCTCGATCGGCCAGGTGTCCCTGAAGCCCCTTTCTATGTGGAACTTCCAACGGAGGTATCGGGCTATCCACTATTCCATTTGTAATCCTATCTATCCTCACAGGTTCCCCTCAATGTTGCCCATGGCTAGGAATAGATATCTTGTGGATTGGAGCCCTTTCAGAGAAACAAGACCTTTTGACGAAAATACACAAAATAGATTCGTTTCATGTGCCCTAGTAGGGTTCGCTCCGGGACGAAGGGTCTTTTCGACCAAATGACATCGGAATTGGATACGAATCCATCCGTCAGGTCCATGTTGGGTATGCAAACCCCACATTCCAATCTATCCAGGCCACTTCCAGGTCCCGACCTGCTAGGTATGCCTGAAGCCCCTTTTTGGGCCGAACATCAAACGCAGATCCTGGACTACTCACTAGTCCATTTGTAGTCCTATCTATCTCGACAAGTTCCCCTTGACATTGCCCATGGCCAGGAACAGATGGCTCTTGAATCGGAGCCCGTTTGGAGAAACTGGACCTTTGAATGGAAAGACGCAAAATAGGTCCATTTTGTGTGCCCTAGTCGTGTTCCCTCTAGAATGATTGGTCATTTTGACCAAACGATGTCGCAAATGGGTACAAATGGATCCCTAGTTTGTGTAGGGTCCGCAAACCTATGGACACCCCACATCCCACATTTTGATCTATGCAGGCCACTTCCAGATCCCGACCGACCAGGTGTCCGTGAAGCCTCTTTTTGGGCCGAACTTCAAACGTAGGTATCGGGCTATCCACTGGTACATTTGTAGTTTTGTCTCTCCTCACAGGTTCTCCTTGATGTTGCCCACGTCCAATAATAGGCGGCTTGTGAATCGGAGCCCTTTCAGAGAAACTGGACCTTTTGACAGAAAGACACAAAATAGGTCCATTTCGTGTGCCCTAGTAGCATTCGCTTTGGGACGAAGGGCAACCAAACGACGTCAGAACTGGATACGAATCGATCCGTTCTGTCCATGTTGGGTCCATGAACCTGTGGACCTCCCCCATCCTAAATTCCAATCTATCCAGGCCACTTCCAGGTCCCGACTTGCTAGGTATGCTTGAAGCCCCTTTCTGGGCCGAACATTGAACACGGGTCTTGGGCTACCCACTGATCCATTTGTAATCCTATCTGTCCCGAAAAGTTACCCTTCAAGCGATATTCCCTTATCAAGCCACTCCGGGCAGACGCACCAAAATTGTTAGGTGTGCGTTTGACGGTCTAAACAACATAATCATTCTCAACACTCTTGGACACATGAAATTTGTAGACAGTTGATAGTATGACTACCCTTCAAGCAATATTCCCTTATCAAGTCACTCCCGGCAGACGCACCAAAGATGTTACATGTGCAGTTGACGGTCTAAACAACAAAATCATTCTCAACCCTTGCGATCTCAGACACATGAAATTTGTAGACCATTGATAGTATGACTACCTTTCAAGCAATATTCTTTTATCAAGTCACTCCTGGCAGATGCACCAAAAATGTTATGGCGGTTTTCCACTCAGGGGATCAAAGCTAAGGAGAAAACAACATAACATGATACAGCACCACTATGTGTTCAGTGTCGTGCTGTTATGAGAATGGCCGTACATGTCCCAAACACGAAGCTAACTAGGGGATCCCTGACATGTTCTATCGACCAAGCCGTACCTCTATGTTCCAGGCCTCTAGAGACATAGCCTATAAAGGATTATACTCACTTCCTCAGTCTTCTTGAAACTCACGACTTGCACTAATGATATCTTGCTCGCTTGTGAAGTTCCCGAGCTACCTCCTTCTCATATTCTTCTCGAGGATCTCTTCCAGAATCCTTGATGATATCATTTAAGTTCTCTAACACATACTATGGCAATGGATTGGGAAGCCCTAGATGCAATTCAGTATATTGGGTAAAGGATCCTCCTAACTCTTTCCACGTAGAATCTTCACTCAACTCATAGACTACAAGGGAACTACAGTCAGCATTATGTCTAACTCTGAACAATCTATCTCACAAAAGGCTTTATGATCCCAAAAAGATATCTCTACAAATATCTCCAGATCTGTACACAACACTTTCATAACCGAGAATCCTGTAACTTGGTTATCCTCTAAGAGAGAATATTTCTCAAAGAGTGCTATTTCACATCCAAAAATCTCAATCGGATATTAACTCAAAATAATATATTGTTAGCATGAATTTCCCTCTTTGCTTCAATCCGCGGATCTCAGTCCACACTAAGATAAACTTGACTACTTCCAGCAAGGAACAAGTTTCAACAAACCCCCATCTTGCAATAGAATTCCATAGTTCAGACACCAATCAATCGGACTTGTTATCAGCCACTTTCCTACCGCAAGAGTACATTCAAAATTTCCCCCCTCTTTAAATCTTCAAACCAGAAATCAATCATAATCCATAAAGGATTTTTGTAATATCTGAATATCCTATTGTTTCTGACTTATAAAACAGGTCCGTCATCTATAACAGGTTCCTCCTGGAATCTCTGACATATGCTTCTCCTTGATAACTCTCTTTTCTTCCTACCTCTCCTCCTTTTTAACAGGAAACGCCATGAGTTTCCAAGGGGTACATATCATTCGTGATTTGCTCAGGAGAAGTTTTAAAGAAAAGGTACGAGAAAATCTTGAAAGCCAAAGAAATGTTGCATCATTGTTAGCCAATACCAATGATGTCCCAACACAGTGACTAAACCAAAGATCTTCTTCGTTACCAAGCTTGAGAATTAACCCATAAATTAGAAAAGGATTTCTTGAAGATTCAAGTAGAGAAAACAATTTTAGAAAACAGTTTCATTAACCATTTTTGTGACATCGTCCATGGTCAACACATAATAAAAAATTACCCTCCAAGAAATCACAAAAAATTGGGTTAATAAATGTGTTATGAAAATTACCAATATATCCTTTTAAAGAAATAGCTTGCCGGGCTTCTGGTTTTGTAAATTCGAGATATCCAAAAAAGGGGTCATGACCAATATCTTAAATTTCCGACAAAACACTCGTTTTATGACCAATAGTATTTGGCATCACTAAGACTTAGGGCCATACTATGGTCAACTGATCCAGTTAGTTTCAGCTCTTCATTTTGGAATTGTCTGCATCCCATAACACAGGTTAAGGCCCTCCACTTCTTGATCAAAGTGTTAGAAAAAATAGTACAATTATATGAAGTTTTTGGGATTTATTTACAAATTCCAACTTCAATAAAACAATTACGGTCACCGAAAGAATCAAAGTATTTATGCCTTGAGTGACAAATTCAGAAATGAGGAAGAATGAATCGACTTTTCTTGTTCTTAACAACAAACAGTGTTGGTACGCCCACAGCTTCAAGCACATCAAGAAACAACTTTTTTGTTCCATTTAAGTCTTTCCATCCTAGGCTTCTGGGCCATTTCTGGCCGTGCACGATTTTGAAAAAACGACACCTTGGCCAAAAAATCCAAGAATTCCCATTCTCGGTTGTCCATTGCAACACAAGCATGCCAATCACAAGCAACACAAGGGAACCTGATGGTGGACAAACCATCCCAACCAAACCTAGATCGAATGGATCTAGCCCCCAATGGATCAATCACAAAGAGGAGTATGGCATCACACTAGCAGCATCTTGCCACCGGTCATGTTGACAAGCATACACTAATGAGAGCCCAATAGGTATACTTATACCCTCCAAGGCCCATGCACCACTAGTAGTGCACTGTGACACCTCACTGGACACCTCTACAGCCTATTTGAGCCACATCATCCAGTTCCCCAATGACTCACTGATAGACCCATACAAATCCACCATCAAGTGTTTAGGCCTACAACCATTAATTATCACCATGTACACCCTAATTCCCTTATAGTCACAATTAACTTACGGGTTGTTGGTCTACCGGTCCCTAGCGTGGACATGCTATCCGAGACCAGTCATGGGCATGACACAAGTAGTAGCCAAAAAGATGCTACAAAAAGAAGAGTAACACGTGAAGCATGGGTCAACCAAAAAGTGATCTTTGGTCCTTGGATCATACAAAAATTGTAGCTTGAGGGCTATATCTTGTTGGCATTCCCCTATGAGGCTATGGAATTCGAAGAGCTTGGAGATGAACATGTCGGTGTCATAATCTCCACAATTCATGCTAACTTGGATAATAATTTAGCATGTCAAGATAGCAGCTTGGAGAACATGAATGTTCAACTTTTGAGATGGCCAATCAAACAAGTTACATTTGAAGATGGTAGTGAACTTCTAGATACATCAGCCTTTGATGGTATAGAATGCCAAAATCAAGACGATATGCATGGTGAGAGAGGTGTCCATGAGATATTGAAAATTATGCAAGAAGATGTTGAGGGGCCAAAAGACTCTACAATATGTAAGAAAAAGATAAAATATAGAGTGGTCAATTGACAACTATCACAAAACAACAACATGTTGACACAGTCCAAAATTCATGATCTTTTGTCCACGAAGAAAATCCATGAAGTTGCTACTAAAGATTGTTGTGATAAGTGTTGCTGCCAACATGTCAAGAGAAAACAAATAGACGAAGCTCGATGACAATATTGGAGTCAAACGTCATCAGATCACATTACTTATGTTTGTGACATGTTGCTTACTTCACAAAAAAAAAGAAGGAAAGAAAAGAGCATTTTATATTACATTCGAGGGAGATTTGATTTATGCAAGGGCATGGTATATTATTCATGGAATACTAAAGGCTACAGATCATAGGTACAAAGCTGCATACGAACAAGGATCCAGAAAAGCATGCCATGGAAACACGCAAATTATTCGACGAGCTTGGGAGCATGTGGAGATGGCAAAGGCGATAATGCAACAATACGTTAATAACAATGCTGAGCAAATGCCACACAAGAGTAAGACTACTTTTGATGGAGAAAGAGAGACACAGCAAATACTATCAAGTGTTTATAAACAACAAGACATATTGAGGGAAATAAACATGACACAAGTCTGGGATTATAAAACATATCACATTCTACATTTAGTAGACTTCGGAAAATTGTATTCAAACAAGTGTCTCTTTCCAAATCTAGCCCATTTTTCAAAATATGATGTATGCACATCCTTGAAAATGAAGCTAGAATCAACAAAGTTGTTGGAGAGCGAGCAAAAATATTCATGGAGAAAAGAAAACATATGCTTGCCCAAATGAGTTGTCGCAACTTGTACTATTCTTGGGTTGTGATCCTAGTAAGAACTTGTGCATTATCCATTACAACATGGACTAGATGAAGACATGCATACCATGACTAGAGCCACATCCAAAAATTTGAAGTCATGTCATGCAACTCTCCATATCTTTAACAGGAATGCTGACACACGGACATGGAAGAGGTGCATATGGTCATTTTGCAATGGGATATTGGTCTTCTGATCCAAATTTTACAATTGGATCACTAGCACGATGTTTGAGACATTTAGAGCTTCCAAATGAGGATAGAAAAGGTGATTTCAATTTTAGTAGTGTGCCACAACAATCCATTTTTGGAGGATTGTTGGTGAGACATGCATTTGATTTTCATCAACAAATATGAAACAGAGGAGAAAATTCATCAACAAAAAACACAGATACACTCATGAACATAAGCCATTCTTCGAGTCAAAATGGTCACTTTAAAGCTTTGCCAAGAACTCTCTACCTACAACTTCATAATTGTGGTAGCGAGAACAAAAATAGATATTTGTTCACATTTCTCTCCCTTCTCACAACAAGGAACATATTTGAAATGATACATCTTGGGTTCTTAATGGTGGGCCACACACATGAAGATGTTGATGCAATGTTTAGCAGACTATCGGAGAAGTTACAGACAGCTTGTGTTTTCACTTTTTTCCATTTGATGAATGCGTTCATTGAGAGCTCATGCCTTCATCCCAAACCATACTTAATGCAAGAAGTACCAAATTTCTAATCTTTTATTGAAAATTATCTATGTGATGCAGGAGACACATTGGTTGGCCACAAAAAACCTCTCCAATTTCGCTTTTTTGTTAGAGATGGCATTCCTGTCATGCAATACATGATGAATCCCACAATGAAGATGTGGAAACCACAAGATGGAATACAATTATGGAAGAAAGACACAAATGGTTGTCCAATGTTGCCCAAAGGATATCTCCCTGCATTACCACTTTTGTCGACCCTTAAGGATCAAAGTATGGTTATTGATGGAATAAATAAGCATGTTTCTTTTTGGAAGAAATATATGGAACACAAAAATGTCAATCCAAATTATAGGGAATTCATTTCGCCTATAATTGCTTATTGGGAGAACATTATTAACATTTTAAATTCAGATGAAAACATTCAGAGTTATGTGAATATGATGGATGGTTTTGGCCTAGGATGGGATGGATGGATGCTAATACAAACAACCCAACTAGCATGATAGAAGATGAAGAAGATGAATATGAAGAACACTATTGTGGTCCATTGAAAGATAAACCTAGGGTGCCATTCAAGCCTCATATTGATGTGCATAAAGATCAATTTGTGCTGGTACGTCCCAATGACAAGATGTATCCAATTTGGCTAGGTGTTGCACTTTCAGACGTAAACCAACAAAAGACATCACCAAACTTCATAAAAGTGCTTCTTCAATATTGGGCTCCCATTTATAGAGGCAATGCTTTTGATTCGGAAAGATATAAGGATTGTTGGACGAAGCAACCCTTGTGATCCACAACGTTGGTCTATACAATTTACTTCAATTCCTGGTCAATTTGGTCTATACAATTTCAGACTCCCTCCGACGCATTAAGCATTGTCCACAATGGACATTTCTCAAATAAACATTTAAAATTTCTGGATACTCTTGGAAGAATTCTTCTTCCATCCATCTTTTTTTTGAGTCTTTTCTTTTCAAGTTTTAGGAGAACTAGTTCTCCTTCGTCGTACTTGATTGCCCTCCGACACATATTTGCACTTTTTTGTTGTTTCTGTTGTGCATTTGCAATGGATTGTTGAACCTTTGAAAAGGTGTCTTGATAGTCCTGCACAAATTCATCTGAGGCAAATATCTTTTCTTTAGTCCTTAATAGCTGAGGCACAATTGGTTTTCCATACATTACTTCAAAAGGTGCTTTACCAGTAGAAGAATGAATGGTGTTATTGTAAGCAAATTCTAGAATAGGAAGATAGTGTTCCCATTGAGTCTTCTGATCACTTACATAATTTATCAACAAGTCTATGATGGTTCGATTATTAATTTCACTTTGACCATCAGTCTGGGGGTGAAATAATGAAGAAAATTTAAGGGTTGTCCCCGGATTATCAAAAAGGGCTCTCCAAAAGATGCTAGTAAATCTTGTATCCTGATCCGACACTATACTTTTGGATAGTCCATGCGACCAAAAGGTACCACTAAACATTCATAAAGGCCAAAGTTAGTTCTGGAAGCAGTTTTATGGACATCTTCGGGTGCTACTCTGATTTGGTGGTATCCACTTGTCAAATCAATTCTACTAAAAATGCAAGATCCATTTATCCTATCCATAATGTCATCTATTCTTGGAATAGGAAACCGGTTCTTAGTTGTATTCTTGTTTAAAGCACGATAGTCCACACACATCCTAAAACTCCCATCTTTCTTTTGTACCAAAAGTACAGGAGAGCAACAAGGGGAGTTACTGGGTTTTATAAGACCTTTCTCTAACAAATCATTAATTTGTTTAGAAATTTCTTCTTGTTGAGAATGGCTTACCCTATAAGGGAGGTCTATTGGGTATGGAACTATTGGGTAGGATAATGTCTATCGTATGATCTTCAGGTCTTTCAGAGGGTAAGGATAACATCATCATCCATACTTTGAACAAACAACAAATAAGAAAATACTGCTTTCTTTAGTACCTTTGATACCTGAATATGGCTTCCCAAAGGGATTATTTCGCCACTCTGTCCAGCATGCACACTAACATCTTTACCCTTGTGCTTCCATGAAATCAAATGCTTATTATAAGCCACCAGAGGGTTGTGCATTTTGTGCCAAGGCATGCCTAAGATTATATCTACTCCCTGTAAAGGACCTACCATGAATTCTATAGGCTCATAGTAATCGGAGATTTGAAGCTTAGTTTTTCCAATTACAGAGTAAATGTTTGCATCACCATCAACAAAAGCACCTTTAGCCTTAAGCATAGATTCAGAGAAGGAACCAACTCCAATCTCTTGTGCAAGCTTAAAAGAGATGAAATTATGAGAGGAGCCTGCATCAAAGAGAATTAAACAGAGTCTGTTATGGACTTGTGCCCATGTCTTGAGGAGATCATGGTTTTGAGTGTCTTAAATGCTTTGTACGGCAACTTGCTTCCCTTTGTCTGCACTTAAAGCTTTGGGAGGTGTCCCTTTTCCCCACACTTGAAGCATCTTCCTTTCTTGCGATAGGCCTGCACTTGTTTTTTGGAAAGGCGTTGAGTCTTCTCTTTTGGAGTTTGAGTGGTGGGATGTTCCTTCCTTTTGTTTCCGCTTCCATTTCGATGATTATCCTGTAGTTCAATTCTGGTAGCATAATGTATGTCTTGTTCCAAAATATCACCTTGTACTAGATCTAAGCCATATTGTATACTTCTATGCAAACCCGAATAGAACTTTCTTTTCTGTTCTTTCTTGGAAATGGAATGTAAAGTCTGAACTTTCAAAAGCAACTCCCAAAATCTTTTTGCATACTCAACTACCTTCTCATTTTGTTTTTGACTAAAGATGTCCCATGCAACTAAAGTATCTTTCTTATATTCTTTTGGCAAAAAGTGGGCTTTAATTTGCTTTTTAAAGCTATGCCAAGTAGAAGCAGTTTCGTGATTAGATTCCATAGTTGCCCACCATAGAGATGCATACTTATCTAGATGTAACATTGCAAATCAAATCTTGGAATGATTTGAGTATCTGCTTTTCTCAAAGAAAGTATCAAGATTTCGAATCCAGACAAGCAAACTCTCTTCATTGCTACTATCTCCATCAAACTTAGAAAACTTAAAAAGTTTATTATCAATCTTAGCAAACCTCCTTTTCCTAGATCTAGTAGAGGATATTTACAAGTGCGAGTAGAAAGGGAAACTTGATTATTCTAGTGGTTGGAATAACATTCTCAACATCTTCTATTGGTTCAAATAGGTCCCTATAAGCGTGTTTGCATTATTTTTGTACTACTACTGCTTTGTTGGATGTTGCTAAAAAACATATGAATTTTCAGCACATTGTTAAGGAGATGGAAAAAATATGGTCGTATTGGAAACAAACAACGATTGGATTTTAGCAACTATTAGTGACATCTTGCTTTCTATAAATCTTGAGATGAAAAAGCATAGTGTTGTACGTATCATCACTACCTTTAGTAATAACGATTCGCTTCGCATCACCTGAAGATTCGCTCTGATTAGAGCTCCTAAGCAAAAGCTGTCTATAGAAAACGAGAATCAAAAGCATTTTTAGCAGCCACAGAAACATGAAAATTATCTATTTATAACAAGGCCAAAGAAAATTTTGAATATTTACCACCACTGCATAATAACACATACAAACCACCAGGTTTGACTCACAAAGTGTCATGCAACCACAATGCTCATACAGAGAGTCTACCACTATACTCTCGACCAACTGACTCGTCCCCAATCCAACTTGACCACAAGTGGACCACATGAACGACATGGCTCAAACTAAGGAAATCCCACTGCCACCATGAGACTTACATCCTCCATCTAGCTAGGCTAACATCCTATCAGACACTTAAAAGTACGAACCTGTAAAGCTAACATAAATGAGCAGCTGGGGCTCAACCTGAGGAAATCTTACTGCCACCATAAGATTGCACCCTCACCAGATAGATAGCTAGTAGACAATGACAAGTCAATCAGCATAAATGACTACTTTGTTTTACCGTACCAAATGCACAACCACATAAAACGCCGACTCAGATCTAAATTCCCCGTGAGAAGGCCCTCCGATCACACTCTGTGCGATCTCCATCAGCTCTCCAACCTAGAGCTGGCTCTCAAAGCTTCACGCTTTGTCCGTTTGTGTTTGCAGTGTTTTGATTCCATCATGAATCCCACCTGTAAGTCCTGTCCATGCCAATGACTCAATTCCAATATGAAGTAGCTGCCCCCTGATGATCATCCCATGTCATCTTGTAGTGTTATCCCTACTAGGTATTTCAATGCCATCTCTGATAACAAAGGTTTGGGCATCTACCCTGCAGTGTCCACCTGTAGTCCCCCAAGCTAGCTCCAAGCTACTCCTGTGAATGGTTCCAAACCACTCCCTAAGAATACACTGAAATGTTAACTCCAAAGCCACCATCAAGTCCCTCACATGACGGTGCATGCCAATATCCGTCCTAGTGAACCTGTGAGATCTCCCATGGCCCAAACCAAACGATCTACATCCTGTCATCCCTGATGCAATACTGATATGGCAAATTGACTTGACTTACCCAAACTGGCAGTTGAACTGTATCTCTCCGATGACAAACCTGATATACTACTCCACAGCTACAATGACTTGATCAAAATTGAGTTATCGACTGTAAAACCATGAAATCATCACACTCACCACTCACCAAGAGCATCCAAAGTGTGATTATTGACCCGTTCTTCATCCTCTGCATGTCCCACACATAGCTCATCCAATGCAAGTCCGCTATCTTGCCCAATGGCTTCCAACTAGCACCACCTCACACTTCCATCACCCGTGAGCACCAATATGTGTGTACCTTCAAGCTAGCCAATATGTGTGTACCTTCAAGGACCCCACAACAAAATGGAGTGGCTGAAAGGAAGAATAAGACTTTGGGTGAAAGTGCTTAAGCTATGATGTTAAGTGCTAATCTTGAAAAACCGTTTTGGGATCAAGCTTTGTTGTGTGCAAATTTCTTGTGCAATAGGTGGCCGAGTGCTATTTTGGATGGAAGGACACCTTTTGAGATACTATTCAAGAGGAGGCCGAGTGTCAACTTTCTAAGAACCTTTGGATGCATATGCTATGTCAACATTACTCTTGATGATAGGAGCAAGGAGGATCCATCTTCAAGCAGAGGTATTTTTGTTGGATATAGTGAGGTGAGTAAAGCCTACAAGGTTTACATTGCTTCTACTAACAAGGTGATTGTTGGTAGAGATGTCATTTTTTATGAGGGGAACATTCCAAAAGTTTTTTCAAACATGATTGATGGAAGTGTGGATGGAACTAACATTCTTGATGTTGACGAAAATGATCCTATTTTTTTTGGTGATGATGATGGACCTTCATCAAGCCAAAAGCCAAGGAGAGCATCACGAGAAAGACAAGTACCTTCATGGCTCACATATGATCAAAAAGGTAAGCAAGTAGCTTTTGGAAATTATGTTGCCTCTTTGGATGAGCCTACAAGTGTAGATCAAGCAAGGAAAGAAGAGGAGTGGATCCAAGCAATGGATCTTGAGTATCGAACTCTTATGAAGAGTGAAAGATCTTTTGGAGGATCTTCTTGTGTACATGGAGCTATGCATGTGGATGGATGTTATCTTGCTGTAAAATCAAGTATTGGATTTGGAAGACAAATTGTTCAATGACTTTAATGGTCAAGTTGAAGATTAAGAGGTTGATCTCAAAGCGTTTCAACTAGTCAAAAGGGAAGTTGGCAATTTGGAACTAGTCAAGAGCATCAAAGGAGAGGTAATTGGCAAAGGTGTTATGGATATGATTTTACAGCATATTGAAGACTCAAGTAAGCTCAAAGGAGTAGCAAGGAAGTGTTTTTCAAGTTTACTTTACTTTTTCTATCTCATGTTTGAGCAATTTCATGTGGATGTGTGCAAATCGTCAAGATATGGTAAAACTAGCTACATTGGTGAGCATTGTTTTGATGTTGGATTTGTACTAGAATTCTTGGCTGGTTTTGCTGATGGAAATGAAGCTATTGGAGGTTCATTATGTCACTCATTCATGTCCAAGTCATCAAGGCTTGATGGAATCTTATGGCAAGATGGAGATGGAGGCTCATTTGTGGAGTATCATGGTGGATACAAGATAACAAAGAGCAAAGGAGGAGGAAACATGCAAGCAAAAGTTGATCACTGTTTGTTTGCTGTAATTTTTCCATAGAGTTCAAGATTGATAGCATGGTGGAATCATTTCATTTACGTCCTATTTCATTCTTCATGTTACATGTAAAATTAATGTAAGAAATAGTGAAGCATCCCAAGTGGACATTATTCTCTATATCAATTATGGTTGTTTCTATTTTGAGCATTAAATAATCATTGAAAGATCTATTCTTGGGAAGAAGATCATTCTTATGATGGATCAAAGTTCTATCGTCAAAAACTATGCTAGGAGCAAGCATATTGAGGTGCAACAACACTTTGTTATGGAAAAAGTCATTGCAAAGGAGGTGGAGCTTCAACATGTGTCTTCAAGGGAATGTGTGGCTGATATCTTCAGCAAAGCATTGGGAAATGACTTGTTCATGAAGCATAGGACTTCACTTGGAGTGCTATCAAAGTGTATGCTAAAACTAGTTGAAGAGGGAGTGAGAAAGATTCAACTAGTTTCATCATATTTGCTATATTTTCATATTTGGCATATTGAGGCCAAAACTTGTTTTAGAATTAGAGATTGACTTGTCAAAGTTCATTAGTCTAAATGTCATTAGAATAAACACTTTTTGAAAGTGTGGGAAAGGTAGAATGTGAGTTTGAGTAGATTCAAATTTGAATAATTGGGTATATTGAATCTAGACCCAAAAATAGTAGGGTTTACATTTTGGAGGGAAATCCAAGTGGCCAAATAGGGTTTGGACCTGCTATAAAAGAATGTAACTCGTGGAGAGAGCTATCTTCTCTCTTCTCTATATCATTTCATGCTTATACATGATTCTCTTGGGTTCTACTATTCATTGGTGCACTATCTTGGTGATTGCTTGCAATTCTATGTGTATAATGGTCATTTATTGCTATTTTTGGTTTCACACATGTGAAATACAGTAGCTCGCTAGTTTTGCACAAAGAAAACAACAATACTTTATCATTTCATTCAAGTTTGATCAAGTTCTATTTGTGTTTGCATCTCATTTTATGTGTAGATGCTGATTTTTCTACGTTGGTAAGGATCTTATCACTCCTATCAATAATTTTGCATTGATCAAATTTGAATTCTACCTTATGACCTAAATCTGTAATTCTACTTACTGATAACAGATTTGTAGAGAGTTTAGAAACATATAAGACTTTTGATAGTAATTTGAATAGATCATGCTGGAATTGCAATCTTATAGTACCTTCACCTTCAATAGTGTGAGTACCTTCACCTTCAATATTATTTTATGAATTTTTCTTGAAACTGAAAACCAAAATTTATGCACTTATTACCAACCTTCTGTATATATACACTCCATCATGTCTAAACAAGTTTAGTCCATCGAGAATTATTTTAGTTCTATTGACACCATCTGAAATCCTTCACACTTTATTGAATAGAGCAGAGGTTTTCAAGGCCTGACTAGACTCAAAATAACAGTGTGCCAATCTCTATAAGTAACTCTTCCTCTTGCCAAGTGCAAGGATCTTATCACACCTATCAATAATTTTGCATTGATCAAATTCAAATTCTACCTTATGACTTAAATCTGTAATTCTACTTACTGATAACAGATTTGTAGAGAGTTTAGAAACATATAAGTCTTTTAATAGTAATTTGAATTGATCATGATGGAATCGCGATCTTATAGTACCTTCACCTTCAATAGTGTGAGTACTATTGTCACCAAGATTAACACATTTCTTCATGTTGTAAGGCGTGTAGGAATTGAAGATCTCACATTGATTGGTCATGTGTTGAGTTGTTCCATAATAAAAAAACCATGAATCATCCAAAAGTGCGCTTTGATCTTTGACCATGAATGCACATTCGTCCACTTCGACCTGGGAGATGATGAAACTGTGTTTGCTTATTGATCAAGTTGCTTGGCTACATTCTTCGCTTGGAGAATTCGACAATCCTTAATCTCATGGTTATTACGCTTGCAATATCTACAAAATACCTTCTTCTTTGATTATGGATCTGATGATTGTGCTTGACTTTGAGTCTGTTTCTGATTCGTTGTAGTCTTCTTGGAGCTTTTCTACTTCTATCTCTTAGAGCCTTTGTTGACATATAGAGCCAAAGAGGAGGAAGTAGTCGTAGTGTCTCGACTTCTTCGATTATCTTCTACAACAACATAGTGATAACTCTAGTAAGAGTTAAACCTGTGTGTGTTGATATGATTATCACTTAGTTTTCATATATGTAGAGAGCAAGCTTGAAAGCAATGTCATAATTGCATCTTGATCATCTATGACTGATCCGACAGCGGCCATCTGTTGCAAGAGATTCTTAATCTGGTTAATGTGTATATGAAGAGAATCACTAGTAGACATTTTGAATGTGAAAAATTTATTTCGTAGATGTAACTTAGTAGTTACGTCCTTCACATCATATAGTGAGTTCAAAATGTGCAGGCCATGGTTGAGGACCTGCTTTGGTGACCAGTGGTGTAGCAGTGGATCTACAGGTGGCACAGGTGTTGGTACGATAGGATACAACTTATGTGAAGGCCTTGGTCATGTATTTGACGCTTTATCATTTGTGTTGATTTGCGTGAGTGTGTGTGGGCTTGCATGTCGCCATGTCATGGGATTTTAGATCTGAGTCGGAGTTTTATGTGGTTGTGCATTTGCTAAAATAAAACAAAGTAGTCATTTATGCTGATTGACTTGTCATTGTCTACTAGCTATTTATCTGTTGAGGGTGAAATCTTATGGTGGCAGTAATATTTCCTCAGGTTGAGCCTCAGCTGCGCATTTATGTCAGCTTTACAGGTTTGTACTTGTAAGTGTCTGATAGGATGTCATCCTAGCTAGATGGAGGATGTAAGTCTCATGGTAGCAGTGGGATTTCCTCAGTTTGAGCCATGTCGCTCATGTGGTCCACTTGTGGTCAAGTTGGATTGGGGACGAGCCAGTTGGTCGAGAGTATGGTGGTAGACTCTCTGTATGAGCATTGTGGTTGCATGATACTTTGTGAGTCAAACCTGTTGGTTTGTATATGTTATTATGCAGTGGTGATAAATATTCAAAATTTCCTTTGGCCTTGTTATGAATAGATAATCTCCATGGTTCTATGGCTGCTAAAAATGTTTTTGATTCTCATTTTCTGTAGACAACTTTTTCTTAGGAGCTCCAATCAGAGCGAAATCTTTAGGTGATGAGAAGCAAATCGTAATCACTAAAGGTAGTGATGTTACGTATAACACTATGCTTTTTATCTCAAGATTTATAGAAATCAACATGTCATTAATAGTTGCTAAAATCCAATCGTTGCTTGTTTCCAATACGACCAAATTTTTTCCATCTCCTTAACAATGTGCTGAAAATTCATATGTTTTCTTAGCTACATCCAACAAAGCAGTAGTAGTAAACGAATAACGCAAACACGCTTATAGGGACCTATTTGGACCAGTAGAAGATGTTGAGAATGTTATTCCAACCACTAGAAAAATCAAGTTTCCCTTTCTACTCACACTTGTAAATATTCTCTTGGAAGAGCTGGAGATGGTGAGAATTTTGAAAATCCCTTCTACCCAAAAAGTATTGATTTTTAAGATATTAGCCACTTCAATCCATCCTCTTTGAATTGTAATCATGTTTCTAGGCCATTTATGTGTAGTCAAACCAAGTTTAATTGATGCCCTATCATAATTCATGAGCCACACACACCAATGTAGCTAGTTTTACCATATCTTGACAATTTGCACACATCCACATGAAATTGCTCAAACATGATATAGAAAAAGTAAAGTAAACTTAAACCTTGCTACTCCTTTGATCTTAGTTGTGCCTTCAATATGCTGTAAAATCAGATCCATAACACCTTTGCCAATTACCACTCCTTTGATGCTCTTGACTGGCTCCAAATTGCCAACTTCCCTTTTGACTAGTTGAAGCGCTTTGAGATCAACCTCTTGATCTTTAACTTGACCATTAAAGTCATTGAACAAAATTTGTCTTCCAGATCCAATACTTGATTTTATAGCAAGATAACATCCATCCACTTGCATATCTCCGTGTACACAAGAAGATCTTCCAAAAGATCTTTCACTCTTCATAAGAGTTCGATACTCAAGATCCATTGCTTGGATCCACTCCTCTTCTTTCCTTGCTTGATCTACACTTGTAGGCTCATCCAAAGAGGCAACATAATTTCCAAAAACTACTTGCTTACCCTTTTGATCATATGTGAGCCTTGAAGGTACTTGTCTTTCTCTTGATGTTCTCCTTGGCTTTTGGCTTGATGAAGGTCCATCATCATCACCATAAAAAATAGGATCATTTTCATCAACATCAAGAATGTTAGTTCCATCCACACTTCCATCAATCATGTTTGAAAAAACTTTTGGAATGTTCCCTCATAAAAAACGACATCTCTACCAACAATCACCTTGTTAGTAGAAGGAATGTAAACCTTTTAGGCTTTACTCACCTCACTATATCCAACAAAAATACCTCTGCTTGAAGATGGATCCTCCTTGCTCCTATCATCAAGAGTAATGTTGACATAGCATATGCATCCAAAGGTTCTTAGAAAGTTGACACTCGGCCTCCTCTTGAATAGTATCTCAAAAGGTGTCCTTCCATCCAAAATAGCACTCGGCCACCTATTGCACAAGAAATTTGCACACAACAAAGCTTGATCCCAAAATGGTTTTTCAAGATTAGCACTTAACATCATAGCTTAAGCACTTTCACCCAAAGTCTTATTCTTCTTTTCAACCACTCCATTTTGTTGTGGGGTCCTTGAAGGTACACACATATTGGCTAGCTTGAAGGTACATACATATTGGTGCTCGCGGGTGATGGAAGTGTGAGGTGGTGCTAGTTGGAAGCCATTGGGCAAGATAGCGGACTTGCATTGGATGAGCTATGTGTGGGACATGCAGAGGATGAAAAATGGGTCAATAATCACACTTTGGATGCTCTTGGTGAGTGGTGAGTGTGATGATTTTGTGGTTTTACAGTCAGTAAGTCAATTCTAATCAAGTCATTGTAGTTGTGGAGCAGTGTATCAGGTTTGTCATCGGAGAGATACATTTCAACTGCCAGTTTGGGTAAGTCAAGTCAATTTGTCATATCAGTGTTGCATCAAGGATGCAGATTTCAGGGATGACAGGTCGTAGATCGTTTGGTTTGGGCCATGGAAGATCTCACAGGTTCACTTGGACGGATATTGGCATGCACCGTCATGTGAGAGACTTGTTGGTGGCTTTGGAGTTCACATCTCAGTGTATTCTTAGGGAATGGTTTGGAACCATTCACAGGAGTAGCTTGGAGCTAGCTTGGGCGAATACAGGTGGGCACTACAGGGTAGATGCCCAAATATTTGTGATCAGAGATGGCATTGAAATACTTGGTAGGGATAACACTACACAATGACATGGGATGACCATCAGAGGGCAGCTATTTCATACTGGACTTGAGTCATTGGCATGGACATGACTTATAGGTGGGATTCATGATGGAATGAAAACACTGCAAATGCAAATGGACAAAGTGTGAAGCTTTGAGAGCTAGCTCTAGGTTGGAGAGCTGATGGAGATCGCACGGGGTGTGATCAGAGGGCAAAAACTATCATGGGTGTTTTGCTACTGATCTACTACTGTAGGGGACACTGATGGTGAGGACTTCATGGTGTGCTCATTTGGGAGTACAGGTTGGCATTATAGCAAGGGGCCAATTTTAGACATTGGCATCGATGGGGAGGCATCTACCATCACGGGCATGGATAAGCTATCTATAGCTTTCATGCAGTTGGCTGTATTTGTAAGAGTCTAGGCTTGGCACAGGTATTGGAATTTCCATGGTGCAGATTCTCAAGCTATATACCTCAGTATGAGGGATCAGCTTTCAGGACTTATTGGACAGTTGGATATGCCTGGACATGAGAGCATATTGGTACAGGTGCAGGCCATGGTTGAGGACGTGATTTGGTGACCAGTGGTGTAGCAGCAGATGTACAAGGTGGCACAGGTTCTGGTACGACAGGATACCACTTATGTGCAGGCCTTGGTCATGTATTGATGCTTTATCATTCGTGTTGGTTTGCGTGAGTGTGTGTGGGCTTGCATGTTGCCTTGTCACGGGAGTTTAGATCTGAGTCAGAATTTTATGTGGCTGTGCATTTGCTACGGTAAAACAAAGTAGTCATTTATGTTGATTGACTTGTCATTTTCTACTAGCTATCTATCTGGTGAGGATGCAATCTTATGGTGGCAGTAAGATTTCCTCAGGTTGAGCCTCAGCTGCTCATTTATATCAGCTTTACAGGTTCGTACTTGTAAGTGTCTGATAGGATGTCAACCTAGCTAGATGGAGGATGTAAGTCTGATGGTGGCAGTGGGATTTGCTCAGTTTGAGCCATGTCGCTCATGTGGTCCACTGTGGTCAAGTTGGATTGGGGACGAGTCAGTTGGTCGAGAGTATGGTGGTAGTGTTGCGCCGGTGCCTCAAAGGGCGCTGGGACTTGAGCGGTTTCCCCAACACGTGCTTAAGTCTAACATTCATCCATCATGCACTTATGTAAAAGCCAACTCAGAAACGTAACAACCTTAACCATTCAGACTTAAGAAAACTGGAATCCCAACCAACCCGAAAGCCAACTCAGAATCCGTCCCCAAAAGGTAACCAAAGGCAAAGACAAGCCACACATGAAACCCAAGGCATAGTGGTCACCAAACTGACCAATTGGCATAGCGGCAAGCCCCATGTCGATGACAGGGACCCTTAGGCGCCAGCGATGCAAAAAGGTTGTAGTAAGGGTCCTTCCACTTGGACCAGTCCCGGAGGCAAAACCGAAATGGTAATCATCCCCAAGGATCAACTTTATTAGATTTGGAAGAGGTTACATTCATACATAGACTGACCGGTCTCGGGGTCACCAGCACGTGCTGGGCATTGTGCTTGGCTCATGCTGGTAGAGGGAGCTGAGACCTGGTGACTGGATTCCTGGCGCTGGTTGAGCTGCCCACGTTTCTGTCTGCCAGACTCCCCCTATAGTTTAGCTGTGATTCGGCGCACCCCCTCTGTTCTGAAACATAGTGCTTTCTGGTAAAGCACGCTTTTTGGGACTTATTTTTTATTTTGCTAACTAAGCCTGGCAAAATCAGTCTGGCTCTCGGACATGGGTCCCGGGAGCCGTTCTGGTGGCAGAATCAACTTGCTTCCTGACTAGGCCATGACTCGAGCTCCAGAGCTAGCTCATGACTTGTGACTACTTGACTGGCTCACCACAGGTCGGAGGCTCAGTCCTTGACGTTCTAACTTGCTCTGGGACCTTAGGGAGTGTCACCCCTTAGAGTCTTATAGGGCACACTGGGTGCACCTGAGTCAGCTTTACAACATCCTCTCCTCATTTGAAAAAGCTGATGTCCTTATCAAGGCCAAACTAGACCTAGGACGTATGGCACGGGCTTAATTCACCGGCCTTAACAACTTTGAATTACAAAATACATTGGCAGTAGCATAGGAAAAGTGTAGATAAAGTTCACTTACGTAAAACCTGTGTAAAGCTGCAAGTGATTTATTGGCAAACTTAAGAAAAATACCGGGAAGTTCCTTGAACTTCAGAATGGCCATGAATGTTTATGTAGGAGGCATGCCGCCAGGTAGTTCTTTGTGTGCTAATCTTGGAAAACGGCTATTGCGTTGGTTCTTCTGCAGATAATCTGCTATTACTTCAGGGGCTCCCTCCTTAAGTTTGTCTTCGTACTCCCAAGAAGCCTCAATAAGTGGAGCCCGTAGCTACTTCACTAGATATTCACGTTGAATGCCAGTTCGCTTTCTATGTGTCAATATTTGTTCTGGTACAAGCTGCCTCTTCGTATCATCAAGTGTCGTTGGTGGGTGACAGAGTTCGTGTTGCCGATCAAATCGCTCATCTGGTTTATACCGTTTGAGTAATGAGATATGAAACACATTGTGTATATCCAAGCTGGATGGCAGCGCTAATCGGTAAGCCACTGGGTTGATCTTCTTGGTGACATAATATGGCCCCGCATAAGGTCAAGCGAACTTACGAGAAAAACCTTTTGGTAACGCAATGTTCTTTGTGTTCAGCCATACTTGATCACCTTCCTCAAATTCCAGTTCTCGTCGATGTGGGTTTACGTCAGCTGCCATACTCCTTTGTGACTGCTCTAAAAATGCCTTCACCTCTGTCAGCTTTGTGTGCCACTCATTGATGAATTCCTCTATAGTGGGTACTGGTGTTTCCTGCACGCCTGTAAGAAAAGAGCTTGGAACAATCGGTAGCCGACCATTGCTTATCTCGAAGGGTGCCCTTCCAGTAGATCTGTTCACTTGGTTGTTATGTGCAAACTTGAGAATATCCAAGTAGTTGACCCAATCGGATTGGTCCTAAGCGACATAATTTCGTAAATATTGTTCAATCTGTCGATTGACTCGCTCCGTTTGCCCATCCGTCTGAGGGTGATATGTAGTACTGAAATTCAGTCCGGTTCCCACGAGGCGAAATAGACAATTCCAAACCTTTCCGACGAACTTGGTGTCTCGGTCAGAAATAATCGTTCTAGGTAGGCCGTGGTATTTGAAAACACATTTGAAAAATAACCTTGCCACTTCTTCAGCTGTCACTGAACTTTTAGTTGGTACTAGATGAACTTGCTTTGAAAACCGGTCAACCACCACCTTGAAATATATTGTTCATCAACGTGCAAAAAGTGGCTGGTGCGTTTGTTATACCGAATGGCATCACCAGGAATTCGTGACTCCCGTACCGCGTTCGAAATGCCATTTTGTGCTCATCACCTTTAGCTATTCAAATTTGATGACATCCAGATCTGAGATCTATTCGGCTAAAGTATTTGGCATGTTTGAGTTGGTCGAATAGGTCATCAATTCTAGGCATGGGGTACTTGTTCTTGATGGTACTCTTGTTAAGCATGCGATAATCCACACACATTCGAAGAGTTTTGTCCACCTTTTCCACGAACAACACTGGGGCTCCAAAGGTTGAAGCGCTAGGTCTAATAAAACCTTTGTCTATCAATTCACCAAGTTGTCATTTCAGTTCCACCAACTCTTCTTGTGACATTCTGTAGGGTGCTCGTGAAGTTGGCTCTGTTCCTGGTACCAACTCAATTTTATGGTCCACTGGTCTTCGAGGAGGTAGCTTAGATGGGAGTTCCTCCGGGAACACATCGCTAAATTCTTCTAACAGATCTGCCACTTCTTTTGGCAAGGTTTCTTGTCGCACACTTTTCCCTTCTGGGACTTCTCGACAGATGCAAAGAAAGCACTTTGACCTTTTCCCTTTCGCCATTCTTTTCATCGCTAATGCTGCAACCAGATTTTGTTCAATATCGGTATCCTTAGCATTTCCTCCGGGCAGGGCTTTTGTCATGCAGATTTGTCCCTTATAATCCAAGAGGACCAAGTTTGAGCTCCTACCCAAAACTGCGATACAGTGTTCATTTAACCAAGGGAGGCCCAAAATCACATCAAAGGCATCCATCTCTAAAATCACAAAGCTAAGTTTAGCCTTCCATCTTCCAATCTACACCGGGATGTTCAATGTCGCTTTGTCTGCATCTAGTGCTCCCTTCGCTGTTTCTACCTTGAGAGTAGATGTAACATTCGTCGGCAAGCTGAATTGTTCCATTACGCTCCTTGAGATATAGTTATGTAAAGCTCCGGAGTCGATTATGAAATTTGACTTCCTCCCCGCGATCATTCCTGATAAGAATAACAATCTTGAACCAATCTTGGGGGTTGCCCCATGGAAGTTCCTTTCCATACTTGTGCGTCGTCCACTCATAAATGTAAGCTCCTCTCACAACTCCCAACTAGATTAGATCACCTGGATCAAAACAAGTAGTCAGGGATAATTTAGGTCTAGGCAAGCACACCACAAACGAACATACCAACCAAAGCTAAACAGAGGATCCCTCTCAAGTCACATTCCCCTTGAGACCGGACGTAGGATCTTTGACTAGCCGCGCCCACACAAATCTATCACAGAATTAGCCCACGGGGAAACATCCATCCAACCATCCATGCTTTCACCATTAAGTAGCACATTGCCTCAGTCACGCCCCACCACTTTTTGGTCGATAGCCCTTATAGCTAAACGATCGGCAGCTATCCCCCACCGGCAGCTAACCAGCCGTGCTTTACACCCGAATTCGAGCAGCATCTCTGTATCAATGGTTAACCCGTACAGTTCGAATATGTCGCCCCGCACCCCACAAGGTACAGACCGTCCTTCACCTACCTAGGTAGCACGTTGCCTCATTCGTCCTACATGCAGACAGCGCCAGGCCCGAACCGCGAGAACTGACCGTGCTTACACCTCGAGGGCAGCACTTTGACTCATCAAGTCCCCCGTTCTGTTGACCACCCCGACCGTGGACGCACCCGTGCTTACACTGTGGGCAGCACCTTGCGCAACGGTTGTCCTGACAAATCCCAAAATGTGGCCATCCCTGTGAGACTTGCGTAGCTGACCGGCTAGTCGGCTCTAATACCACACGTTGCACCGGCGCCTCAAAGGGCGCTGGGACTTGAGCGGTTTCCCCAACACGCGTTTAAGTCTATAATTCATCCATCATGCACTTACGTAAAAGCCAACTCAGAAACGTAACAAGCTTAACCATTCAGACCTAAGAAAACTGGAATCCCAACCAACTCGAAAGCCAACTCAGAATCCGTCTCCAAAAGGTAACCAAATGCAAAGACAAGCCACACATGAAACCCAAGGCATAGTGGTCGCCAAACTGACCAATTGGCATTGCGGCAAGCTCCATGTCGATGACAATGACCCTTAGGTGCCAGCGACGCAAAAAGGTTGTAGTAAGGGTCCTTCCACTTGGACCAGTCTTGGAGGCGAAATCGAAATGGTAATCATCCCCAAGGATCAACTTTATTAGATTTGGAAGAGGTTACATTCATACATAGACTGACCGATCTCGGGGCCACCAACACGTGCTAGGCATTGTGCCTGGCTCGTGCTGGTAGAGGGAGCTGAGACCTGGTGACTGAATTCCTGGCGCTGGTTGAGCTGCCCAAGTTTCTGTCTACCGGACTCCCGCTATAGTTCTGTTGTGATTCGGCGCACCCCCTCTGTTCTGAAAGATAATGCTTTCTGGTAAAGCACGCTTTTTGGGACTTAGTTTTTATTTTGCTGGTTAAGCTTGGAAAGCCTGGCAGAATCAGTCTGGCTCCCGGACATGGGTCCCGGGAGCCGTTCCGGTGGCAGAATCAACTTGCTTCCTGACTAGGCCATGACTCGAGCTCCAGAGCTAGCTCATGACCTGTGACTACTTGATTGGCTCACCACAGATCGGAGGCTCAGTCCTTGACATTCTAACTTGCTCTGGGACCTTAGGGAGTGTCACCCCTTAGCGTCTTACAGGGCACGATGGGTGCACCTGAGTCAACTTTACAACAGGTAGACTCTCTGTATGAGCATTGTGGTTGCATGATACTTTGTGAGTCAAACCTCGTGGTTTGTATGTTATTATGCAGTGGTGATAAATATTCAAAATTTCCTTTGGCCTTGTTATGGATAGATAATTTTCATGGTTCTGTGGCTGCTAAAAATGTTTTTGATTCTCATTTTCTTTAGCCAACTTTTGCTTACGAGCTCCAATCAGAGCGAATCTCCAGGTGATGTGAAGCGAATCGTTATCACTAAAGGTAGTGATGATACGTAAAACACTATGCTTTTTATCTCAAGATTTATAGAAAGCAAGATGTCATTAGTAGTTGCTAAAATCCAATCGTTGTTTGTTTCCAATATGACTGAATGTTTTCCATCTCCTTAACAATGTGCTGAAAATTCATATGTTTTTTAAGCTACATCCAACAAAGCAGTAGTAGTACAAGAATAACGCAAAAACGCATATAGGGACCTATTTGGACCAGTAGAAGATGTTGAGAATGTTATTCCAACCATTAGAAAAATCAAGTTTCCCTTTCTACTCGCACTTGTAAATATTCTCTTGGAAGAGCTGGAGATGGTGAGAATTTTAAAAATCCCTTCTAGCCTAGAAGTGTTGACTTTTAAGATATTAGCCACTTCAATCCATCCTCTTTAAACTGTAATCATGTTTCTAGGCCATATATGACTAGTCAACTTGCTTTCTTGTTATCCAAGAAGGATCCAAGAAGATTGATTTCATATGAAAATGTTGCAGGAAAAGCAAGCTGTACTTTATGTTAGCTCTCAACATCAATAGGGTCTGAATCATACCTTGTTATCAAATGCTCTTCAAATAGTTATGTTTGTGTTTCTTTGCTTCGATTCTAGGTAATTGTGAGAAATGGTGAGAATTATTGAGCATGGTGATTCCATTAGGTTTAAGGAGTATATGACTCCTATTGTGTATGTAAGCTAAGTGATAATTAGTTTAAGAAATCCCCAATTATTTGAGAGAGAGAGAGCGAGAGATCACATAGTGATTGAAGTCAATTTTATTAATTCACATTTTAGATACCTGGCTTAAAAAAAACCCTAACCTTAAAGACCCTAAATCTTCAATATCTCCCCGCTCTCTCAAATCTTCTCTCCTCTCACGTTCTGCAACCTGCGCACTCGCTCTCTCTATCTCTCTCTCTCTCGCGTCCTCTTAGTCTCTCAATCGCATTAACCTCTCTCTCTCTCTCTCTCTCTCTCTCTCTCTCACATCGCGTTTGTAACTGGGTTATTGCTGCAGATTACTACTGCCACCTCCCCCCTCTAAAACCCTGATCAATCAATAGCGTGGCAGCATATGTTCTTGATGATCTTTCAATCCAGCTCCAGAGTAAAGAGAAAATTATTTAGCGATTTGTAAGGAGTGTAGCAGCCGCTCCCCAGCATTTGAATTGTAAGCATCAAAGGCATCTTTGGTGCATTTCTCTCTCTCTCTCTCTCTCTCTCTCTCTCCTCTCTCTCTCTCTCTCTCTCTCTCCATTGAGCTGGGAAAGCAAATATGAATCAGAATAAATCATACGCTTATCTGCAAACAGGATACATTAAAATGAATTAGAGCGTGTGTTTAATTTCCTCCTATCTCATCAAAGCAACCTTTCCCAATCCACAAGAAGACACATTCTGCTCTCTCCATCTCTCAACTCCCTCTCTCAAACTCACATTCTTGTCTCTCGATCCATCGCTTGCGCGCACTCTGTGGAAAGTTCACTTTCCAGAAGTTTCTGAAAGCTCGTGTTCAGTCTCTCTAAAATGCACGTGTTTTGCCTTCATCCTCACTTGAACTGCCTTTCAACTGCCCATCAAATACGTGGACCAATAAAATTTTAGAGAACCCATTTTGTCTAACTCGGGTGACATTGTATCTCATATGTTTGCTACCACGCTAGCTCCGATTTTTCATACTTCATATCACAGTTAGCTATCGTGCTCCTTCATTGTAAGTTTCAACTACAGATAATTTTTTCTCAGGCAATCGCAATCCCTTACGTCGATTTTGCCGGTTAACTCTACGTGAGAGTAAAATTCACGGGCAGCTATGGCAGGGAGGAGTAAGTATAAAGGTGTTTATCACAGAAAACGAACGGGAAGATGGGAAGCAAATATCTGGTATGGAAAGAAAATATGTTCCGCCGGATTACATGAATTCTTTGAAAAATAATTATTGTGAAAAATCGATGATATTTGTAAAGCTATTTACATGTAAAGTCTCTTTGAACGAAAGTGATCTGTAGCTATGGCCTGAGCAAATTTGATTTGTTTTTTGTAAGATATAGCGTTTTATATTTTCTTTACAAAGCTACTTACATATGTTTGAAATGCAACCAGTTTATATGGTTTTTCATTTTCCAATAACAGGAGAAGAAAAGGCGACAAACGTTTTGGAAGAATGGCTAACCCAGGACAGCTCTCCATTGGTACGATTTTTGTGACAATGAATTTATGGATTGATACAACCTCATTAAAAAACAAGACCTCGAGGATGCTCGGAAATGACTTATTCTTGACGCTAATGAGCGCCACTTTGCTTTGCAGGTGCTATCATAATGAGATAGCAGCGGCCAGGTTTGTTTGAACTGGTGGTAGTTAAGTGATTCTCAATGACTTTCTGGTTTATGAAATTACCATCCTAAATATCGTTCATAACTCCATTGGTCTGCTAATGTGTTAGAACTATTTGTGGCTCAGGAATTATGATAGGGCAGCAATTAAACTTGGTCACACCGAGAAACTTAACTTCCCATTAGAAGACTATGAGTCTGAAATGCCACTGGTATGGTTAGAGTACAAAGCTTTTGATCTTGTTGGTAGTAATAGCGCTCTCTGTCGTCTGCATTTAAAGTCAACTTTATTATATATAGTGGGTTATACAGCTAGGTCACATTATAAAGCGCATTGCTCTCCACATGTTTGAAGAAGCGTCTTTTGATTTAACGCGTGTTTAATCTCCCATTTGTGAGAAATAAAAAGTGATAATTTATAGTTCCCTGGTGTACATTGGTGACTGCAGTGGGAGAAATACGATGAAAACGACTTTTTTTATATAGTTCGGCACATGAGTCGGAAAAACTCTTCTTTGAGTTTTGTAGAAGCTGTAATTCTTCATGAACATTCACCTGAAAAGAAGACTAGTGGTCATGGTAGAAAAAGGTTGGAAATTTCAAGGCACATATATGTTATTATGCAGTGGTGACAAATAATCAAAATTTCCTTCTGCCTTGTTTCGGGTAAAAATGATAATTTGCAATGGTTCAGTGGCTTCTAAAAATGTTCTTGATTCTCATTTTCTGCAGACAGCGTTTGGTTCCGAGATCCAATCAGAGTAAATCTTCAGGTCATGCGAAGCGAATTGTGTTTACTAAAGGTAGTGTTGATATGTGCAGTGTTGTGGATTTCATCTCAAGATTTATAGAAAGCAAGATGTCATTAATAGTTGCTCAAATCTAGTCATGTATGTTTATTTGAGCTAAATTTCTAGTTGTTTGTTTCCAATAAGACCAAATTGTTTCCATCTGCTTAACAATGTGCTGAAAACTCGTATGTTCTTTTAGCAACACCCAACAAAGCAGCAATAGTACAAGAAGAATGGAAACACACTTATAGGGACCTATTTGGACCAGTAGATGATGTTGAGAAAGATGTTCCAACGACCAAAAAAATCAAGTTCAACTTTCTACACGAGCTTGCAAATATTCCCTTGGAGGAGCTGGAGATGGTGAGAATTTTAAAAATCCCTTCTAGCCTAAAAGTATTGATGCTTCAGATATTAGCCACTTCAATCCATGCTGTTTAAAATGTAATCATGTTTCTAGGCCATATATGTCTAGTCAACTCGCTTTATTATTATCCAAGAAGGATTGAATATGATTGCTTTCAAATGAAAATGTTGCAGGAAAAGAAAGCTGTACTTCATGCTAGTTCTCAACATCAATATGGTCTAAAGTACTAAGAACTTACATTCAATAGACTATACAAAACATTACTTGTTTAAATTCAATGTACTACATTCCTGTCCTCACGGTGTTGGATTTTTTCTAGAAGCTTGGCAAATCATACCTTGTTATCAAATGCTCATAGCTCTTCAAATAGTTATATTTGTGTTACTTTGCTTCAATTCTAGATAATTGTGAGAAATGGTATTGAGCATGGTGATTCCATTAGATTCAAGGAGTAATATTTAGCACTTAGCAGACATGACTCCTATTGTGCATGTATGCTAACAAATTAGTCTAAGAAACTCCAAATTATTTGAGTGAGTGAGAGAGAGAGAGAGAGAGAGAGAGAGAGAGAGAGAGAGAGAGAGAGAGAGAGAGAGAGAGAGAGAGAGAGAGAGAGAGAGAGAGAGAGAGAGAGAGAGAGAGAGAGAGAGAGAGAGAGAGAGATCCACATAATTTATTAGTTGACATTTTAGATACCTTTGATTCAGTTGATACACACACACACATACACTAATAAATATATAAATATATATAAACATAGAAAAGTGCACACACACACACACACACACACATTCAATTGTACTTCCCAGGATTGAATCTTGAAAGGAAAGAGCTAAATCCTAATTAAAAATTCCAACCCTATGTAGTGTTGTGTTTTCTTTTCTAGTGTCTCTCTATTTTTCGTTCTCGATGGTGCAATTATCCTCCAAAGTGCTTCTCGAAGTACTTGATCATCCTTACTAAAGCATCAGAGATAGAGATTTATTCAAATCCATATTGATAGACTGTTGATATATTAAAAAATCTAGCAAAAGTTGATTGGTGGTAGTTTTTTGTGTTGATGCGTTAGTCATGAAAAATGTATGGCGTAAGGCTTGGCATGATCGAAAATGTTGCAGGAAAAGGAAGCTGTACTTCATGCTAGTTCTCAACATCAATATGGTCTAAAGCACTAGGAACTTACATTCAATAGACTTTACAAAACATTACTTGTTTAAATTGAATGTACTACATGCCTGCTTTGCAAATGTTGGATTTTTTCTAGAAGCTTGGCAAATCATACCTTGTTATCAAATGCTCATAGCTCTTCAAATAGTTATGTTTGTGTTATTTTGCTTTGATTCTAGGTAATTGTGAGAAATGGTATTGAGCATGGTGATTCCATTAGGTTCAAGGAGTAATATTTAGCACTTACCAGACATGACTCCTATTGTGCATGTATGCTAACAAATTAGTCCAAGAAACTCCAAATTATTTGAGAGGGAGAGAGAGAGAGAGAGAGAGAGAGAGAGAGAGAGAGAGAGAGAGATCCACATAGTTGATACACACACACACACATACACTAATAAATATATAAATATATATAAACACAGAAAAGTGCACACACACACACACACACACACACATTCAATTGTACTTCCAAGGATTGAATCTTGAAAGGAAAGAGCTAAATCCTAATTAAAAATTCCAACCCTATGTAGTGTTGTGTTTTTTTTTCTATTGTCTCTCTATTTTTTGTTTTCGGTGGAGGAAGTATCCTCCGAAGTGGTTTTAGAAATTCTTTATCATCCTTACTAAGGCATCAAAGATAGAGATTTATTCAAGTCCATATTAGTAGACTGTTGAAATATTAAAAATCTAGCGAAAGTTGATTGGTGGTAGTTTTTTGTGTTGATGCGTTAGTCATGAAAAATGGCATAAGGCTTGGCATGATCGAAGATTGAATAGAAAAGATCATAAAGTTGGAGATATGGTATTTATGATAAGATGAAGTTGTTTACAGGGAAATTGAAGTTTACAACATAAGTTCTTATCATGTCAGACATCTTGTTTTTAGGAGTGCTGTTTTGAAATGTTTAGATAGAGAGTGCTTTAATGCTCTATTTAATGACAGTCAGTTACACGAGCATTGGCAGCCTAAACTTATTTCTAAATGAACACCATGTTTTTTTCTATCTATTTCATTCTTTACTTTGTTGTCTTCCAATAGTTAATTATCGATTTTCTCTAAAAAACACAATAACTATACATACGTATGTATGTATGTATGTTTAAAAAAAAAGCATAAAATAAAAAGTTCAAAATAGTTACATTCTGTGAAACAATTTAAAATTAAACATGAAGAGACTAAAATTACCAGAATTGCTATTTTTTAAATAAAATAGTCAACCCAATCTTTGAAAAGTTTACCATTGATTCAAAATAGTACAATTTGCTCAACTTGAGCTTTGCGAGGGTTAGTTTGCATCACAAGTTAGTTTGTTGTGCAATGTCATTATGAACCATCGTTGACCTAGTTGATAGACACAAAACATCAAAATTGACTCGAGAGAGGGTTGAAACCATGTGAAGGATGATTATTTGGAGTCCTTATGTGGGGTTTGTTCTTTGGTGAAGGTTCAACCCTCATCGAAGCTCTAGTTACTTATTGACCCTTCAAGAAGATTTTGAGATCTTGTTTCATAGTACTCTATATGTTTTGTAGTTTTTTTCCCATAATTGCAAAAGAAGCAATTTGTCTAATATATAAGTTTGAAATTCGCTAATTTTGCACAAATGCTAGTGAAGCTCATACATGTACTTTTTATGAATTCTGCTTGAAACTGAAAACCAAAATTTCTGCACTTATTACAAACCTTATGTATATATACACTCCATCATGTGTAAAAAAGTTTATTCCTTCGAGAATTATTCTAGTTCTACTGACACCAATCCTCAAAACAAAGCTTGTGACTTATGGCTTCTCAACATGATATTTTGCTGCTCCCTAGCATGGAAAAAGTCATTTTTCGTTGACCCATTACTCTAAGCAATGGGCATTCATGCATTTTGTATATTACTACTAAATTTTTTTGACTTTGCATGCCTATCAAGCCTCCCTTGCCACCACAGGAATAGTCATAGGGGATCATGCCACCCTATGTGGACCTCAACATGGGTAGAGTGTGGCACTCCTATGGACTACAAGGTTACAGTGCACATTAAAATCGGCCCATTATACCTTAAACTTTAGGCTTCAAAATTCAAATGGATTTTTTGAGAGGTCTCAAATCTTTTGTGGAGCAATGCACAGATTCTCCAGATCCAACCATCAAACAATTTGCAACATCTACACATGATTTGGTGTTTCTAGCAACAATAATAATCAAGTGGGACAATTTTTGGCCTGGTGGCATTCGATCCCAATTTGTCACTAAAGTCATTGAGGATTACATAATAATTGCCAAAAAATGTCAATTATTACAGAGTGACAATACTACTAACATCCATCAATGAACTAAAAACCCTAAATACTATCAAATTTCTCCCTCACATTCATCCCCATCTCATCTTCACTCTCATATATACTCTCTTTTTCTCTCTCTCTCTCACACAACAGAAAAAAGAAAGTCGATCTCTAATTTAGGACCGAACCACATTTTGGTTCGCACCAAAGAGCTTTTCCTGGTCAAAAGAATTTGTGTGGATTATCCACGCATGGATAATCCACATGGAATCTAGAAACTTATTTGCCCGAATATTGCGTGGATTTAAAAAAATTGATCCACGCAGTATTAACCACCCCAACTCTTTGGATATCCCATGGGTAAAAATACTTTTGCGTGGATAATCATCCATGCGAAAGCAGAGTCTTCTTTTTAAAAACTTTACTATGGCGTGGATTATCCACGCGCAATTAATTTTTCTATTTTCGGCTCCGGTGTCCAAGGTTTGCCTAGTTGCTGGGTGTCAGAGTTGGCGTGGATAAACCATGCAATTTGAATTTCCCAACATCCGGCCGATCTGCTGCCAAAATGACACTTGCGTGGAACATCCACATGCCCATATCCATGCGAATATTCAAGCCAATCCGCGGATATATCCACATAATTTTTTTTTGCCCGCGCTTCCTCCTTTGTATTGTGCGTGGATATTCGTGTAGATATTTTCTACATGTGTTCTTGTGGTGGAAATTGAAGGACGGTAAAGCTTTCATGCTTATTATCCTTAATATATCAGATACACAGATTGGAAACATAGCTGAAGCTAAAACGTCAAAAGACGTTTTGGACATTTTGAACTCACTATATGATGTGAAGGACGTAACTACTAAGTTACATCTACGAAAGAAATTCTTCACATTCAAAATGTCTACTGGTGATTCTCTTCATATACACATTAACCAGATTAAGAATCTCTTGCAACAGATGGCCGCTGTCGGATCAGTCATATACGATCAAGATGCAATTATGACATTGCTTTCAAGCTTGCTTTCTACATATATGAAAACTGGGTGATAATCATATCGATACACACAGGTTTAACTCTTACTAGAGTTATCACTATGTTGTTGCAGAAGATAATCGAAGAAGTCGAGACATTCCAACTGCTTCCTCCTCTCTGGCTCTATGTGTCAACAAAGGCTCTAAGCGACAGAAGCAAAAAAGCTCCAAGAAGGCTGCAACGAATCAGAAACAGACTCAAAGTCAAGCACAATCATCATATCCATAATCAAAGAAGAAGGTGTTTTGTAGATATTGCAAGCGTAATAACCATGAGATCAAGGATTGTCGAATTCTCCAAGCGAAGAATGTAGCCAAGCAACTTGAACAATGAGCAAACACAGTTTCATCATCTCCCAGGTTGAAGTGGACGAAGGTGCATTCATGGTCAAAGATCAAAGCGCACTTTTGGATGATTCATGGTTTTTTTATTATGGAACAACTCAACACATGACCAATCAATGTGAGATCTTCAATTCCTACACGCCTTACAACATGAAGAAATGTGTTAATCTTGGTGACAATAGTACTCACACTATTGAAGGTGAAGGTACTATAAGATCACGATTCCATCATGATCAATTCAAATTACTATTAAAAGACTTATATGGTTTTAACCCTCTCTCGAGTCAATTTTGATGTTTTGTGTCTGTCAACTAGGTCGACGATGGTTCATAATGACATTGCACATCAAACCTACGTATGATGCAAACTAACCCTCGCAAAGCTCAAGTTAAGCAGATTTTACTATTTTGAATCAATGGTAACCTTTGCAAAGATCGGTTTGACTATTTTATATAAAAAGTAGCCATTCTGGTAATTTCTAGTCTCTTCATGTTTCATTTTAAATTGTTTTACATAATGTAACTATTTTGAACTTTTTATTTTATGCTTTTTTTTTATACATACATACATATATATGTATAGTTATTCTGTTTTTTAGAGAAAATAGATAATTACCTAGTGGAAAACAACATAGTAATGAATGAAATAGATAGAAAAAAACATGGTGTTGATTTAAAAATAAATTTAGGCTGCCAATGCTCGTGTAACTAACTGTTATTAAATAGAGAATTAAAGCATTCTCTATCTAAACATTTCAAAAATAACACTCCTAAAAACAAGATGTCTAACATGATAAGAACTTATGCTGTAAACTTCAATTTCCCTGTAGACAACTTCATCTTATCATAAATTCCAAATCTCCAACTTTATGATCTTTTCTATTCAATCTTCGATCATGCCAAGCCTTACGCCATACATTTCTCATGACTAACGCATCAACACAAAAACTACCACCAATCAACCTTCGCTAGATTTTTTAATATTTCAACAGTCTACTAATATGGATTGGAATAAATCTCTATCTAGATTCTGGATTCCGCGTGGATTATCCACGCATGGATAAGCAGATGGAAACAATTTGCTCTTATTGGAAACAAACAACTAGAAATTTAGCTCAAATAAACATACATGATTAGATTTGAGCAACTATTGATGATGTCTTGCTTTCTATAAATCTTGAGATGAAATCCACAACACTGCTCATATCAACACTACCTTTAGTAAACACGATTCGCTTCGCATGACCTGAAGATTTATTCTGATTGGATCTCGGAAGCAGAAGCTGTCTGCAGAAAATGAGAATCAAGTACATTTTTAGATGCCACTGAACCATTGCAAATTATCATTTTTACCCGAAACAAGGCAGAAGGAAATGTTGATTATTTGTCACCACTGCATAATAACATATATGTGCCTTGAAATTTCCAACCTTTTTCTACCATGACCACTAGTCTTCTTTTCAGGTGAATGTTCATGAAAAATTGCAACTTCTACAAAACTCAAAGAAGAGTTTTTCCGACTTATGTACCGAGCTATATGAAAAAAGTCGTCTTCATCGTATTTTTCCCACTGCAGACCAAGGAACTGTGAAGAATTGAAAAAGATTATCTATGTTAGATATAGGGGTCTTATGTTTTTTACATCAAGCATCTAGGTGTAGGATGTTGATAGGAATAAATTTGGCATAGATGGCAAATTATGCACTTCCACTTGTAATGCCACTATTGAGCCAAAATAGAGTAAGAGACTAAACACGTGCCAATTAGAGTGTAGACAAGTGTAAAGCTTTTGTTTGATGAATTTCAAGAGCTCCAATAGGATTTAGAGGTGGAACTTTGTGAGGTCCAATAGGAAATTGAGGTGTGCGTGAATATAGTCCAATAGAATAAAGAGGTGCATGGATCAATGATCATTGTACTCCTCATTTTGAAACTAATTGATTTGGTGATTTCATGGATTTTGTGAGTTATTGGATTTCTAGCTTTCTCTCTCTACTCGAAAGCTCATGATGCTTTTTCTCTCTCTACCCGAGGACAGAGTGATTGAATGCATGTAGTAGTGTGTTTTTGCCATAGGAACTAAGATTGATCTCGAGTCTCAATCTAGTCTTGATCTTGGTGCATCTACACACCTTAGGAGATCACAAGTACATGTTTGTGGACAATCCACACGTGTGAAATTCAACAGGACCTACAAATTATCACTTTTTATTTCTCACATGTGGGAGATTTAAGTTGCGTTAAAATCAAAAGACCATTCATATCACAGTTAGCTATCGTGCTCCTTCATTGTAAGTTTCAACTACAAATAATTTTTTCTCAGGCAATCAAAATCCTCTACGTCAATTTTGTCGGTTAACTCTACGTGAGAGTGAAATTCACGGGCAGCTATGGCAGGGAGGAGTAGGTATAAAGGTGTTTATCACAGACCACTAGTCTTCTTTTCAGGTGAATGTTCATGAAGAATTGCAGCTTCTACAAAACTCGAAAAAGAGTTTTTCCGACTCATGTACCAAACTATATGAAAAAAGTCGTCTTCATCATATTTCTCCCACTGCAGTGTACATCAGGGAGCTATAAATTATCACTTTTTATTTCTCACATATGGGAGATTAAACACGCATTAAAATCAAAATACCCTTCTTCAAACATTTGGAAAGCAATGCGCTTTATAATGTGACCTAGCTGTATAACCCACTTTATATAATAAAGTTGACTTTAAATGCAGATGACACTCTGTACTCTAACCATACCAGTGGCATTTCAGACTCATAGTCTTCTAATGGGAAGTTAAGTTTCTCGGTGTGACGAAGTTTAATTGCTGCCCTATCATAATTTATGGGCCACAAAATAATTTTAACACATTAGCAGACCAACGGAGTCATATAAACGCTAGCTCTGACGAAAAATAAATCAAATTTGCTCAGGCCATAGCTATAGATCACTTTCGTTCTAAGAGACTTTACATGTAAATAGCTTTACAAATATCATCGCAATAATTATTTTTCAAAGAATTCATGTAATCCGGCGGAACATATTTTCTTTCCATACCAGTTATTTGCTTCCCATCTTCCCGTTCGTTTTCTGTGATAAACACCTCTAAACTTACTCCTCCCTGCCATAGTTGCCCGTGAATTTCACTCCCACGTAGAGTTAACTGGCAAAATCGACGTAGAGGATTGCGATTGCCTGAGAGAACATTATTTGTAGCTGAAACTTACAATGAAGCAACACGATAGCTAACTGTGATATGAAGTATGAAAAATCGAAGCTAGCGTGGAAGCAAACATATGAGATAGAATGTCACCCGAGTTAGACAAAATGGGATTTCTAAAATTTTATTGCTCCACATATTTGATGGGCAGTTGAAAGGCAGTTCAAGTGAGGATGAAAGGAAAACACGTGCATTTTAGAGAGACTAAACACGAGCTTTCAGAAACTTCTGGAAAGTACTAGAAACTTTTGGAAAGCGAACTGTCCACATAGTGCACACAAGCGATGGATCGAGAGACAAGAATGTGAGTTTGAGAGAGGGAGTTTGAGAGATGGAGAGAGGAGAATGTGTCTTCTTGTGGATTGGGAAAGGTTGCTTTGAGGAGATAGGAGGAAATTAAACACACGCTCTAATTCATTTTAATGTATCATGTTTGCAGATAAGCGTATGATTTATTCTAATTCATATTTGCTTTCATGGGTCAATGGAGAGAGAGAGAGAGAGAGAGAGAGAGAGAGAGAGAGAGAGAGAGAGAGAGAGAGAGAGAGAGAGAGAGAGAGAGAGAGAGAGAGAGGGCTCGGGTTGTAGAAAATGAGAGGAGAGAAGATTTGATAGAGCAGGAGATATTGAACATTTAGGGCATTTAAGCTTAGGTTTTTTTTTTAGGCCAGGTATCTAAAATGTGAATTAATAAAATTGACTTCAATCATTATGTGATCTCTCGCTCTCTCTCTCTCTCAAATAATTTGGGATTTCTTAAACTAATTATCACTTAGCTTACATGCACAATAGGAGTCATGTAGTGCTAAATATTACTCCTTAAACCTAATGGAATCACCATGCTCAATATCTCTCACCATTTCTCACAATTACCTAGAATCGAAGCAAAGAAACACAGACATAACTATTTGAAGAGAATTTGATAACAAGGTATGATTCAAACTCTATTGATGTTGAGAGCTAACATAAAATATGGCTTGCTTTTACTGCAACATTTTCATATGAAATCAATCTTTTTGGATCCTTCTTGGATAATAAGAAAGCAAATTGACTAGACATATATGGCCTAGAAACATGATTACAGTTTAAAGAGAATGGATTGAAGTGGCTAATATCTTAAAAATCAATACTTTTAGGCTAGAAGGGATTTTAAAAATTCTCACCATCTCCAGCTCTTCCGAGAGAATATTTACAAGTGCGAGTAGAAAGGGAAACTTGATTTTTCTAGTGGCTGGAATAACATTATCAACATCTTCTACTGGTCCAAATAGGTTCCTATAAGCGTGTTTGCATTATTCTTGTACTACTACTGCTTTGCTGGATGTAGCTAAAAAAACATATGAATTTTCAGCACATTGTTAAGGAGATGGAAAAAATTTGGTCGTATTGGAAACAAACAACGATTGGATTTTAGCAACTATTAATGACATCTTGCTTTCTATAAATCTTGAGATAAAAAGCATAGTGTTGTACGTATCATCACTACCTTTAGTGATAACGATTCGCTTCCCATCACCTGAAGATTCACTCTGATTGGAGCTCGTAAGCAAAAGCTGTCTGCAGAAAATGAGAATCAAAAACATTTTTAGCAGCCACTGAACCATGGATAATCTATTCATAACAAGGCCAAAGGGAATTTTGAATATTTATCACCACTGGATAATAACATATACAAACCACTAGATTTGACTCACAAAGTATCATGCAACCACACTGCTCATACAGAGAGTCTACCACCATACTCTCGACCAACTGACTCGTCCCCAATCCAACTTGACCACAAGTGGACCACATGAGCGACATGGCTCAAACTGAAGAAATCCAACTGCCACCATGAGACTTACATCCTCCATCTAGCTAGGCTGACATCCTATCAGACACTTACAAGTACGAACCTGTAAAGTTGACATAAATGAGCAGCTGAGGCTCAACCTGAGGAAATCTTACTGCTACCATAAGATTGCACCCTCACCAGATAGATAGCTAGTAGACAATGACAAGTCAATCAGCATAAACGACTACTTTGTTTTACTGTAGCAGATGCACAACCACATAAAACTCCGACTCAGATCTAAATTCTCGTGAAAAGGCAACATGCAAGCCCACACACACTCACGCAATTCAACACGAATGATAAAGCGTCAAATACATGACCAAGGCCTGCCCATAAGTGTTATCAAGTCGTACGAACACTTTTGCCACCTGTATATCCGCTGCTACACCATTGGTCACCAAATCAGGTCCTCAACCATGGTCTGCACCTGTACCAAGATGCTCTCACGTCCAAGCATATCCAACTGTCCAATAACTCCTGAAAGCTTATCCCCAGCCATTCCCCATGCACTAAGCACAAGAGTCAACCAAGGACTTAATGAATGAATGTACACAAACCTCACCATAGGCTATACTTGAGTAGCTCACCCATCTCCCAAAGATATTGATGATGATTTGCCTCTCCTACATCTCATGCAGGCTCAACTTCCCATACTTGACGTTGCCGACTCTGATTTGACCAGTATATAGGCCTCCCACCAAGGAGCCTATCTCCCCGCAACATCCATCATAGCGTCCAAGCCAAAGCAAATGCACTAGAACCACTATGGTGATGAACAACTCACCCAAGATCCATAGCATATCAGGTAGGATAGCTCCAGAACCCTATACCCTCCTGTACCATTTGAACTTGAAGTGAAGGTCTACTATTTCTAATGTCCCGACATTAGAAGTTGTGACTTAAAAAAAAGAACAAGTCATCAAAACACTGTTAAATAGAACTTGAAAAAGAACTCAAAACTTAGGGAAGAGCTTAAACATTCAATCACAAAGTCATTCATTCAAGAGACTTGTTGAGGGGTCAAGATGGGGACCACCCCCCCCTAGAAGCATTTTTCTTTTCAAATTATGCAAGACCAATCACATATACAGTGGTTTTGGGAAGATGGATTCTTAGATCTTTACATCAACCAAAAGTTTACAAATTATGGATCTTAAAGAATCTTATACCAAGAAAAGTGGTTCTTTATGACATGCAAGGACTTATTGATCAAGAAAAGAACATGCATAGGCATTTGACATCAGTAGTCATGGCATGCATGAATCCAATTTGACATGCAAGCTTCAATTTCAACATGCAAACTTCAAGTTCATACATACAAGTTCCCAAATTAGACATGCAACTCCTAAATCAGACATGTATGACCAAAAAGTTATGGATGATGTGACATGCAAAGTCATCAAGTCATGGATGGTGTGACATGCAAAGCCATCAAGTCATGGATGGTGTGACATGCATGGCCATCAAGTCATGGATGGTGTGACATGCATGGCCATTAGTCTTATGGATGGTGTGAAAGTTATAAAGAGAGGGAGAGAAAGAGAGAAAGAGAGATGAAAGAGGTAGGAGAAAGTGGTTCCGAAAAGTGATTCCAGTCCAAGCGTGATAGATCCTCCTCAAGCCATAGCACCAAGCTTTCTTCCAAGCACCTACACACACACAAGCAAGAGCAAGAGGCAAAGCAAAAATGAATGGGAGATGAATAATGAGGGAGAGGGGCGAGTTAGTCCTTTTATAGGGAATGTGTAGTCTTTAGGAAATGGCTGAGGTGTCCAAAATAAGTGTGAGAGGTGAAAGGGAGACTCTAGGATAAGTAAAGTGAGAGGGTGAGTTGTATAAGTATGAGAGATTGTTTATCACTTAGAGAAAAAGGGGAGGAGTAGGAGGGCGCATTTTCCTAGGTGTCCTATTGCTTTCAAGCCATTTGAAAAAGTAGGTAAGTTACATATTGATAAGGATAGAAGGTAGGTAGCCTAACATTCAATGTTAGTCACTTTTAAGTTGAATATTTCTTTGTGTACAACATTGGGATCCACCCAAGTGTTTTTCATGTCATGAGAAAGGCTTTGTATATGTCCATCTTACCTTGCATAATTTTCATCAGCTCCTAGGCTCTTTTTTCTAGGGGTTGCCCATCCCCAATCATAGTGGAGTGTGACACAAAGGGTGATCAGTCCTTTGGTTTCTTCTCCCAGTCTTTATAGACTCGAGTGAGCCTTCTTTATAGACTCGATTGAGCCTTCTTCAGGTACCGCCTTTAAGCTTTAAGAAGCTTCTTTGGATTCTTTCTTCATGTACTCTTCTTAGTACCTGGACATACCCTTAGGAAAAGGTTAGAAGCCATACCATCAAATGGTTCATCACTAGATTCTATTTCTTGAACTTGCATATTAAATTGTTAGCATTGCTCTACAGTTTCATTTCTTGTTTTCAGGTAATGATACCTGAACTCACAATTCATCAGTTAGAGTAATAAGCTCTAATATTCAAAATATGTTTCATACAAAAAAAATGGAAGACTGGATAGCCTTTATTTCCTGGTCAATTTGGTCTATACAGTTTTACATTCCCTCCGACGCATTAAGCATTGTCCTCAACGGGCATTTCTCAAATAAACATTTAAAATTTCTGCATACTCTTGGAAGAATTCTTCTTCCATCCATCTTGCATCCGTAGTAGGATAGTTCTTAAATTTGAGGAGGTATAATGTAGAAGTTATCCCTTTTCTTCCAGTTCTTGTCTTGTGCATCAATATCCGTTCAAGTTTAAGGATTTCTTCAATTCCTTGAACTTCTGGTGGTTCGGAATCTGAAAATCCTTCTGGTTCCGGACCATTGAATTTTTTTAGCAAGCTTACATGGAATTTGTTATGGATTTTCCAAGTAATAGGTAAGTCAAGCTCACATGTAACTTCATTGATTACTTTCTTGATTTTGAAAGGTCCATAATACTTTTGGGCTAGTTTTGGGTAGAGTTTCATGCTGCCGTTCTTTTTTTTGAGTCTTTTCTTTTCGGGTTTTAGGAGAACTAGTTCTCCTTCGTCGTACTTGATTGCCCTCCGACGCATATTTGCACTTTTCTACTGTTTCTGTTGTGTCGCCTTACAACATGAAGAAATGTGTTGATCTTGGTGACAATAGTACTCACACTATTGAAGGTGAGGGTACTATAAGATCACGATTCCAGCATGATCAGTTCAAATTACTATTAAAAGTCTTATATGTTTCTAAACTCTCTACAAATTTGTTATCAGTAAGTAGAATTATAGATTTAGATCATAAGGTAGAATTCGAATTTGATCAATGCAAAATTATGGATAGGAGTGATAAGATCCTTGCACTCAGCAAGAGGCAGAGTTACTTATAGAGATTGGCACACTATTATTCTGAGTCTAGTCAAGCCTTGAAAACCTCTATTCTATTCGATAAAGTGTGAAGGATTTCAGATGGTGTCAGTAGAACTAGAATAATTCTCAAAGGACTAAACTTGTTTACACATGATGGAGTGTATATATACAGAAGGTTGGTAATAAGTGCATAAATTTTGGTTTTCAGTTTCAAGAAAAATTCATAAAAAGTACGTGTATGAGCTTCACTAGCATTTGTGCAAAATGAGTCGAATTTCAAAACTTATATATTAGCCAAATTGCTTCTTTGGCAATTATGGGAAAAAAACTACAAAACATATAGATTACTATTAAACACGATCTCTAAATCTTCTTGAAGGGTCAATAAGTAACTAGAGCTTCGATGAGGGTTGAACCTTCACCAAAGAACTACCCCTGCATAAGTACTATAAATAATCATGCTTTACATGGTTTTAACCCTCTCTCGAGTCAATTTTGATGTTTAGTGTCTATCAACTAGGTCTATGATGGTTCATAATGACATTGCACATCAAACTTACGTATGATGCAAACTAACCCTCGCAAACCTCAAGTTAAGCAGATTGTACTATTTTGAATCAATGGTAAACTTTGCAAAGATTGGTTTGACTATTTTATTTCAAAAATAGCCATTCTGGTAATTTTTAGTCTCTTCATAATTAATTTTAAATGGTTTTACAGAATGTAACTATTTTGAACTTTTTATTTTATGCTTTTTTTTATACATACATACATATGTATGTATAGTTATTGTGCTTTTCAGAGAAAATAGATAAGTAACTATTGGAAAACAACAAAGTAAAGAATGAAATAGATAGAAAAAAACGTGTTGATTTAGAAATAAGTTTAGGTTGCCAATGCTCGTGTAACTGACTCTCATTAAATAGAGCATTAAAGCACTCTCTATCTAAACTTTTCAAAAATAACACTCCTAAAAACAAGATATCTGACATGATAATAACTTATGCTGTAAACTTCAATTTCCCTGTAGACAACTTCATCTTATCATAAATACCAAATCTCCAACTTTATGATCTTTTCTATTCAATCTTCGATCATGCCAAGCCTTACGCCATACATTTTTCATGACTAACGCATCAACACATAAAACTACCACCAATAAACTTTCGCTAGATTTTTTAATATTTCAACAGTCTACTAATATGGATTCAAATAAATCTTTATCTAGATTCTGGATTCCGCATGGATTATCCACGCATGGATAATCCACACAATTTTTTTTGACCAAAAAAAAACCTTTGGCGCGAACCAAAATGTGGTTGGCTCCTAAATTAGAGACCGACTTTCTTTTTTATGTTGTGTGAGAGAGAGAGAAAAATAGAGTATAGATGAGAGTGAGGGTGAGATGGGGATGAATGTGAGTGAGAAGATTGACAGTATTTAGTTTTTAGCTCATTGATGGATATTAATAATACTGTCACTCTGTAATAATTGGAAATTTTTGGCAATTATCATGTAATCCTCTATGACTTTAGTGGCAAATTGGGATCGAATGCCACCAAGCCAAAAATTGTCCCACTTCATTATTATTGTTGCTAGAAACACCAAATCATGTGTAGATGTTGCAAATTGTTTGATAGTTGGATCCGGAGAATCTGTGCATTGCTCCACAAAAGAAGTGCATAAATTTTGGTTTTCAGTTTCAAGCGAAATTCATAAAAAGTACGTGAATGAGCTTCACTAGCATTTGTGCAAAATGAGTCGAATTTCAAACTTATATATTAGACAAATTGCTTCTTTGGCAATTATGGGAAAGAAACTACAAAACATATAGAGTACTATGGAACAAGATCTCAAAATCTTCTTGAAGGGTCAATAAGTAACTTTGATGAGGGTTGAACCTTCACCAAAGAACAACTCCTGCATAACTACTATAAATAATCATGTTTCACATGGTTTTAACCCTCTCTCGAGTCAATTTTGATGTTTTGTGTCTATCAACTAGGTCGACGATAGTTCATAATGACATTGCACAACAAACTTACGTATGATGCAAACTAACCCTCACTAAGCCCAATTTAAGCAGATTGTACTATTTTGAATGAATGGTAAACTTTGCAAAGATTGGTTTGGCTATTTTATTTAAAAAATAGCAATTCTGGTAATTTCTAGTCTCTTCATGTTTATTTTGAATTGTTTTACCAAATGTAACTATTTTGAACTTTTTATTTTATGCTTTTTTTTTGAACATACATACATACATATGTATGTATAGTTATTGTGTTTTTTAGAGAAAATCGATAATTAACTATTGGAAAACAACAAAGTAAAGAATGAAATAGATAGAAAAAAACATGGTTTTCATTTAGAAATAAGTTTAGGCTGCCAATGCTCGTGTAACTGACTGTCATTAAATAGAGCATTAAAGCACTCTCTATCTAAACATTTCAAAAATAACACTCCTAAAAACAAGATGTCTGACATGATAAGAACTTATGTTGTAAACTTCAATTTCCCTGTAGACAACTTCATCTTATCATAAATACCAAATCTCCAACTTTATGATCTTTTCTATTCAATCTTCGATCATGCCAAGCCTTACGCCATACATTTTTCATGACTAACACATCAACACAAAAACTACCACCAATCAACTTTCGCTAGATTTTTTAATATTTCAACAGTCCACTAATATGGATTTGAATAAATCTCTATCTAGATTCTGGATTCCGCGTGAATTATCCACGCATGGATAATCCACACAAATTTTTTTGACCAAAAAAAACTTTTGGCGCGAACCAAAATGTGTTTCGCTCCTAAATTAGAGATCGACTTTCTTTTTTCTGTTGTGTTAGAGAGAGAGAAAAACAGAGTATAGATGAGAGTGAGGATGAGATGGGGATGAATGTGAGTGAGAGGATTGATAGTGTTTAGTTTTTAGTTTATTGATGGATATTAATAGTATTGTCACTCTGTCATAATTGGAAATTTCGGGCAATTATTATGTAATTCTCTATGACTTTAGTGGCAAATTGGGATCGAATGCCACCAGGCCAAAAATTGTCCCACTTCATTATTATTCTTGCTAGAAACACCAAATCATGTGTGGATGTTGCAAGCTGTTTACCGGTTGGATCTGGATTATCTGTGCATTGCTCCACAAAAGAAGTGCATAAGTTTTGGTTTTTAGTTTCAAGCAAAATTCATAAAAAGTACATGTATGAGCTTCACTAGCATTTGTGCAAAATGAGTCGAATTTCAAACTTATATATTAGACAAATTGCTTCTTTGGCAAGTATGGGAAAAAAACTACAAAACATATTGAGTACTATGAAACAAGATCAAAAAATCTTCTTGAAGGGTCAATAAGTAACTAGAGCTTCAATGAGGGTTGAACCTTCACCAAAGAAGAACCCCTGCATAAGTACTATAAATAATCATGCTTCACATGGTTTTAACCCTCTCTCGAATCAATTTTGATGTTTTGTGTCTATCAACTAGGTCGACGATGGTTCATAATGACATTGCAAATCAATCTTATGTATGATGCAAACTAACCCTCGCAAAGCTCAAATTAAGCAGATTGTACTATTTTGAATGAATGGTAAGCTTTGCAAAGATTGGTTTGACTATTTTATTTAAAAAATAGCAATTCTGGTAATTTCTAATTCCACCAGAGGCCCGAAGTATCCTGCCCTGTAGAATAAGTCGTGGAGCAGAAATCAGAAATGTGCAGAAGTGGGTGTGTGGAAGGCTCATATGTCTTCGCAAAAAGTACAAAATCAGCCGAACACAGATAGGTGTCAAGAGCAGCCGCTGTAGAAGAGATGGAGAGGCCGCTGCAGTTCCAAAAACCGAATGTGACGCTATCTGGGGTTATTGGGCTGCTCCCATGCTCGAGTACCCCAACTTCCACGCATGGATAATCCACACAAAATTTTTTGACCAAAAAAAACTTTTGGCGCGAACCAAAATGTGTTTCGCTCCTAAATTAGAGATCGACTTTCTTTTTTCCGTTGTGTTAGAGAGAGAGAAAAACAGAGTATAGATGAGAGTGAGGATGAGAATGGGATGAATGTGAGTGAGAGGATTGATAGTGTTTAGTTTTTAGTTTATTGATGGATATTAATAGTATTGTCACTCTGTCATAATTGGAAATTTCGGGCAATTATTATGTAATCCTCTATGACTTTAGTGGGAAATTGGGATCGAATGCCACCATTCCAAAAATTGTCCCACTTCATTATTATTCTTGCTAGAAACACCAAATCATGTGTAGATGTTGCAAATTGTTTTATGGTTGGATCTGGAGAATCTGTGAATTACTCCACAAAAGAAGTGCATAAGTTTTGGTTTTTAGTTTCAAGCAAAATTCATAAAAAGTATATGTATGAGCTTCACTAGCATTTGTGCAAAATGAGTCGAATTTCAAACTTATATATTAGACAAATTGCTTCTTTGGCAATTATGGGAAAAAAACTACAAAACATATTGAGTACTATGAAACAAGTCTCAAAATCTTCTTGAAGGGTCAATAAGTAACTAGAGCTTCGATGAGGGTTGAACGTTTACCAAAGAAGAACCCTCGCACAAGTACTATAAATAATCATGCTTCACATGGTTTTAACCCTCTCTCGAGTCAATTTTGATGGTTTGTGTCTATCAACTAGGTCAACGATGGTTCATAACAACATTGCACATCAAACTTACGTATGATGCAAACTAACCCTCGCAAAGCTCAAGTTAAGCAGATTGTACTATTTTGACTGAATGGTAAACTTTGCAAAGATTGGTTTGACTATTTTATTTAAAAAATAGCAATTCTGGTAATTTCTAGTCTCTTCATGTTTATTTTAAATTGTTTTACCGAATGTAACTATTTTGAACTTTTTATTTTATGCTTTTTTTTAAAACATACATACATACATACGTATGTATAGTTATTGTGTTTTTTAGAGAAAATCGATAATTAACTATTGGAAAACAACAAAGTAAAGAATGAAATAGATTGACAAAAACATGGTGTTCATTTAGAAATAAGTTTAGGCTGCCAATGCTCGTGTAACTGACTGTCATTAAATAGAGCATTAAAGCACTCTCTATCTAAACATTTCAAAAATAACACTCCTAAAAACAAGATGTCTGACATGATAAGAACTTATGTTGTAAACTTCAATTTCCCTGTAGACAACTTCATCTTATCATAAATACCAAATCTCCAACTTTATGATCTTTTCTATTCAATCTTCGATCATGCCAAGCCTTACGCCATACATTTTTCATGACTAACACATCAACACAAAAACTACCACCAATCAACTTTCGCTAGATTTTTTAATATTTCAACAGTCCACTAATATGGATTTGAATAAATCTCTATCTAGATTCTGGATTCTGCGTGGATTATCCACGCATGGATAATCCACACAAAATTTTTTGACCAAAAAAAACTTTTGGCGCGAACCAAAATGTGTTTCTCTCCTAAATTAGAGATCGACTTTCTTTTTTCCGTTGTGTTAGAGAGAGAGAAAAACAGAGTATAGATGAGAGTGAGGATGAGATGGGGATGAATGTGAGTGAGAGGATTGATAGTGTTTAGTTTTTAGTTTATTGATGGATATTAATAGTATTGTCACTCTGTCATAATTGGAAATTTCGGGCAATTATTATGTAATCCTCTATGACTTTAGTGGCAAATTGGGATCGAATGCCACCAGGCCAAAAATTGTCCCACTTCATTATTATTCTTGCTAGAAACACCAAATCATGTGTGGATGTTGCAAACTGTTTACCGGTTGGATCTGGATTATCTGTGCATTGCTCCACAAAAGAAGTGCATAAGTTTTGGTTTTTAGTTTCAAGCAAAATTCATAAAAAGTACATGTATGAGCTTCACTAGCATTTGTGCAAAATGAGTCGAATTTCAAACTTATATATTAGACAAATTGCTTCTTTGGCAAGTATGGGAAAAAAACTACAAAACATATTGAGTACTATGAAACAAGATCTCAAAATCTTCTTGAAGGGTCAATAAGTAACTAGAGCTTCAATGAGGGTTGAACCTTAACCAAAGAAGAACCCCTGCATAAGTACTATAAATAATCATGCTTCACATGGTTTTAACCCTCTCTCGAGTCAATTTTGATGTTTTATGTCTATCAACTAGGTCGACGATGGTTCATAATGACATTGCAAATCAATCTTATGTATGATGCAAACTAACCCTCGCAAAGCTCAAATTAAGCAGATTGTACTATTTTGAATGAATGGTAAGTTTTGCAAAGATTGGTTTGACTATTTTATTTAAAAAATAGCAATTCTGGTAATTTCTAATTCCACCAGAGGCCCGAAGTATCCTGCCCTGTAGCATAAGTCGTGGAGCAGAAATCAGAAATGTGCAGAAGTGGGTGTGTGGAAGGCTCATATGTCTTCGCAAAAAGTACAAAATCAGCCAAACACAGATAGGTGTCAAGAGCAGCCGTTGTAGAAGAGATGGAGAGGCCGCTGCAGTTCCAAAAACCGAATGTGACGCTATCTGGGGTTATTGGGCTGCTCCCATGCTCGAGTACCCCAACTTCCACGCATGGATAATCCACACAAATTTTTTTGACCAAAAAGAAACCTTTGGCGTGAACCAAGATGTGTTTCGCTCCTAAATTAGAGATCGACTTTCTTTTTTCCTTTGTGTGAGAGAGAAAAACAGAGTATAGGTGAGAGTGAGGATGAGATGGGGATGAATGTGAGTGAGAGGATTGATAGTGTTTAGTTTTTAGTTCATTGAAGGATATTAATAGTACTGTCACTCTGTAATAATTGGAAATTTCTGGCAATTATTATGTAATCCACTATGACTTTAGTGGGAAATTGGGATCGAATGCCACCATTCCAAAAATTGTCCCACTTCATTATTATTCTTGCTAGAAACACCAAATCATGTGTAGATGTTGCAAATTGTTTTATGGTTGGATCTGGAGAATCTGTGAATTGCTCCACAAAAAAAGTGCATAAGTTTTGGTTTTTAGTTTCAAGCAAAATTCATAAAAAGTATATGTATGAGCTTCACTAGCATTTGTGCAAAATGAGTCGAATTTCAAACTTATATATTAGACAAATTGCTTCTTTGGCAATTATGGGAAAAAAACTACAAAACATATTGAGTACTATGAAACAAGATCTCAAAATCTTCTTGAAGGGTCAATAAGTAACTAGAGCTTCAATGAGGGTTGAACGTATACCAAAGAAGAACCCCCACACAAGTACTATAAATAATCATGCTTCACATGGTTTTAACCCTCTCTCGAGTCAATTTTGATGGTTTGTGTCTATCAACTAGGTCGACGATGGTTCATAACGACATTGCACATCAAACTTACACATGATGCAAACTAGCCCTCGCAAAGCTCAAGTTAAGCAGATTGTACTATTTTGACTGAATGGTAAACTTTGCAAAGATTGGTTTGACTATTTTATTTAAAAAATAGCAATTCTGGTAATTTCTAGTCTCTTCATGTTTATTTTTAATTGTTTTACCGAATGTAACTATTTTGAACTTTTTATTTTATGCTTTTTTTTTAAACATACATACATACATACGTATGTATAGTTATTGTGTTTTTTAGAGAAAATCGATAATTAACTATTGGAAAACAACAAAGTAAAGAATGAAACAGATAGAAAAAAACATGGTGTTCATTTAGAAATAAGTTTAGGCTGCCAATGCTCGTGTAACTGACTGTCATTAAATAGAGCATTAAAGCACTCTCTATCCAAACATTTCAAAAATAACACTCCTAAAAACAAGATGTCTGACATGATAATAACTTATGCTGTAAACTTCAATTTCCCTGTAGACAACTTCATCTTATCATAAATACCCAATCTCCAACTTTATGATCTTTTCTATTCAATCTTCGATCATGCCAAGCCTTACGCCATACAATTTTCATGACTAACGCATCAACACAAAAACTACCACCAATCAACTTTCGCTAGATTTTTTAATATTTCAACAGTCTACTAATATGGATTCGAATAAATCTCTATCTAGATTCAGGATTCCGCATGGATTATCCACGCATGGATAAGCAGATGGAAACAATTTGCTCTTATTGGAAACAAACAACTAGAAGTTTAGCTCAAATAAACATACATGATTAGATTTGAGCAACTATTAATGACATCTTGCTTTCTATAAATCTTGAGATGAATTCCACAACACTGCACGTATCAACACTACCTTTAGTAAACACGATTCGCTTTGCATGACCTGAAGATTTACTCTGATTGGATCTCGAAAGTAGAAGCTGTCTGCAGAAAATGAGAATCAAGAACATTTTTAAAAGCCACTGAACCATTGCAAATTATCATTTCTACCTGAAACAAGGTAGAAGAAAATGTTGATTATTTGTCACCACTGCATAATAACATATATGTGCCTTGAAATTTCCAACCTTTTTCTACCATGAACACTAGTCTTCTTTTCAGGTGAATGTTCATGAAGAATTGCAGCTTCTACAAAACTCAAAGAAGAGTTTTTCCGACTCATGTACTGAGCTATATGAAAAAAGTCATCTTCATCGTATTTCTCCCAGTGCAGACCAGGGAACTATGAAGAATTGAAAAAGATTATCTATGTTAGATATAGTGGTCTTATGTTTTTTACATCAAGCATCTAGGTGTAGGATGTTGATAGGAATAAATTTGGCATAGATGGCAAATTATGCACTTCCACTTGTAATGCCACTATTGAGCCAAAATAGAGTAAGAGACTAAACACGTGCCAATTAGAGTGTAGACAAGTGTAAAGCTTTTTTTTGATGAATTCCAAGAGGTCCAATAGGATTTAGAGGTGGAACCTTGTGAGGTCCAATAGGAAATTGAGGTGCGCTTGAATATAGTCCAATAGAATTAAGAGGTGCATGGATCAATGATCCAATAGGATCAAGAGGTGAAAAAATATGGTTCAATTATAGTTAAGCATAGTGGTAGCTCGTGGATCTACTAGTATCATTGTACTCCTCATTTTGAAACTAATTGATTTGGTGATTTCATGGATTTTGTGAGTTATTGGATTTCTAGCTTTCTCTCTCTACCCGAGAGCTCATGATGCTTTTTCTCTCTCTACCCGAGGAGAGCAACTTGTTTTTACTTAGATTATTTTTTGAATACTTCCCACATGTGTGAGTGAGAGTTGGAAGTGATTGAATGCATGTAGTAGTGTGTTTTTGCCATAGGAACTAAGATTGATCTTGAATCTCAATCTAGTCTTGATCTTGGTGCATCTACACACCTTAGGAGATCACAAGTATATGTTTGTGGACAATCCACACATGTGAAATTCAACAGGACATACAAATTATCACTTTTTATTTCTCACATGTGGGAGATTAAACACGCGTTAAAATCAAAAGACCCTTCTTCAAACATTTGGAGAGCAATGCGTTTTATAATGTGACCTAGCGGTATAGCCCACTGTATATAATAAATTTGACTTTAAATGCAGACGACACTCGGTACTCTAACCATACCAGTGGCATTTCAGACTCATAGTTTTCTAATGGGAAGTTAAGTTTCTTGGTGTGACGAAGTTTAATTGCTGACCTATTATAATTCCTGAGCCACACACACCAGTGTAGCTAGTTTTACCATATCTTGACAATTTGCACACATCCACATGAAATTGATCAAACATGAGATAGAAAAAGTAAAGTAAATCCTTTGAGCTTACTTGAGTCTTAAATATGCTGTAAAATCATATCCATAACAGCTTTGTCAATTACCTCTCCTTTGATGCTCTTGACTAGTTCCAAATTGCCAACTTCCCTTTTCACTAGTTGAAGCGCTTTGAGATCAACCTCTTGATCTTCAACTTGACCATTAATGTCATTGAACAAAATTTGTCTTCCAGATCCAATACTTGATTTTACAGCTAGATAACATCCATCCACTTGCATAGCTCCATGTACACAAGAAGATCCTCCAAAATATCTTTCACTCTTTATAAGAGTTCGATACTCAAGATCCATTGCTTGGATCCACTCCTCTTCTTTCCTTGCTTGATCTACACTTGTAGGCTCATCCAAAGAGGCAACATAATTTCCAGAAACTACTTGCTTACCCTTTTGATCATATGTGAGCCTTGAAGGTACTTGTCTTTCTCTTGATGTTCTCCTTGGATTTTGGCTTGATGAAGGTCCATCATCATTACCATAAAAAATAGGATCATTTTCATCAACATCAAGAATGTTAGTTCCTGTGAGAAATTGGCAAAAATCTAGTATTTTTTATGATAGAAGTTTGTAAGTGAATCTCACATGTGTGGAGGATGTTCCCACGTGTGGACAATTGTAAAGTAAATCAAAATGTTTGATATAGGATGTTGATAGGGTCAAATTTGGCATAGATGGCAAATTATCCATTTCCACTTGTAATGCCAATATTGAGCCAAAATAGAGCCAAACTTGTGCCAAATAGAGTGTAGACAAGTGTCATGCTTTTGTTTGATGAAGCTTAAGAGGTCCAATAGGATTTAGAGGTGGAACCTTGTGAGGTCCAATAGAAAATTGAGGTGTGCTTGAATATAGTCCAATAGAATTTAGAGGTGCATGGATCAATGGTCCAATAGGATTAAGAGGTGGCAAAGTGTGATCCAATCATAGTTAAGCATAGTGGTAGCTCATGAATCTATTAGTATCATTGTACTCCTCCTTTTGGATCTAATTGATTTTGAGATTGAGTGGATTTTGAGTGTCATTGAATTTCTAGCTTTCTCTCTCTACCCGAGAGCTCATGATGGTTTTTCTCTCTCTACCCAAGGAGAGCAGCTTGTTTTTACTTAGAATACTTTTGGAACACTTCCCACATGTGTGAGTGAGAGTTGGAAGTGATTGAATGCATGTAGTAGTGTGTTTTTGCCATAGGATTCAAGATTGATCTTGAATCTCAATCTAGTCTTGATCTTGGTGCATCTACACACCTTAGGAGATCACAAGTACATGTAGTGGACAGTCCACACGTGTGAAATTCAACATGGTATCAGAGCCTACCTAAGGTTACCATGCATTTTTATCCATTTGAGTGAAAACTATTCATCAATCTTGATCTAGAAATTGTCAAGGCCCATTTTCCTAGCTATCTTGTTCAATTTTGGATCAAAAGAGATCAAAAGGACATTGATTGGGTCTGACCTGGTACTGTACGGAATCAGGTGCTCAGACACATGTGAGGAACATCCAATCATAAGGCATAATAAGGCATAATAGATGAAAAAAAGTTCTTGGAGCCACACATATGTGAAGATGCTCCACTATCAATATACCATGAGTCATCCTTGTTGAAGGTGGAAGAGGAGAAGCTTGATTCCATAAGAGAGCCTTCTCCATCACTTGCAATATAGTCTTCTTTCTCATTGGTGATGTTGGCTTGATTGAGTTGATTCTTCTTCTTGAAGCAATTGGTGGCATAATGGCCTTTCTTGCCACAATAAAAGCACTTGATCATCTTCTTGTTGAGATTTGAATTAGAAGCATGAGAGGTATCCTCCTCCTCCTCTCCATCTTGGTCTTTAGCTTTGTCATTAGAGAAGTGATGGTGTTGCTTCTTACTCCTCTCTTTGTGCTTGGCAAATAGAACTTTGCCATCATCATGATTGAGTGATAGCTTGTCCATCCTCAAGATTTTGTACTCCTGTCTTGATTCTTCAGAAATAAGCACACTTTGAAGGGCCTCCAAACTTGGTAGCTCCTCCTTAATAGCATAGGATTGGACAAGGTTGTCATATTCATCTCTCAAGCCATTGAGAATCACTTGGACTAGCTCACTTTGATTGATTGAGTCACCAATACATGCAAGCTCCCTATGAATATCCTTGACTCTCAAAACATAATTAGATGCACTCTCATCACTCTTTTGACTACTTTGGAATATTTGATTTCTAAGAGTGAGGAGCCTAGAGGTGTTCTTAGCCTCATAGATGGACTTGAGACAATCCCAAGCTTCCTTGGATGTAGAACAATCACCAATCTCCCTCAATATCTCATTAGAGACATTCATATTAATGTAGTGGAGAGCCATCCTAGCTCTCTTCTTGTATTTTTGTACTTCTTGAAGGACTTGAGGCTCCTCCTCAATCCCAAGTACAATGTCCATCACATCTTGGAGTATCAAGATGGACTCCATCCTCAACTTCCATATTGAATAATTGGAAGTAGACAATCTCTCACATGGTTGCAACAAGTATGAACGCATTGAAGTCATGTAAAGTGGAGATAAATAAAAGTGATGAACAAAAAATGTTACTTCTCTCTCACTATTAGGCTTGGAAGCCTCAGATTTCTCTATTTATGGTGCATCCATGATGCAAGTGGAACTTTCAAGGCAAAGATCATCATCAAGCATGGAGGAAGCCCATGATAATAGTGGCATATTGGTGGAGCACTCTTCAAAGGCATTGGCAAGAGATCTCTACCAAAGAGATCTTTTCATGGATATGGTGAGGGTGCTGCTATGATGGATCCCTTGGCTGATCTTCACTTCTTATGCATACCAAAGGATCCACTCAAAAAGATTTACAAACTTCTCAAGTGATCTAGTACCTTTCCAAGCTATTTTTTGAGGAGGAGTGTGAGAAATTGGCAAAAATCTAGCTTGGTATTTTTTATGATAGAAGTTTGTAAGTGAATCTCACATGTGTGGAGGATGTTCCCACATGTGGACAATTGTAAAGTAAATCAAAATGTTTGATATAGGGGTCTCATAGAATTTCATAGTCAAGCATTTAGGTGTAGGATGTTGATAGGGTCAAATTTGGCATAGATGGCAAATTATGCACTTCCACTTGTAATGCCACTATTGAGCCAAAATAGAGTAAGAGACTAAACACGTGCCAATTAGAGTGTAGACAAGTGTAAAGCTCTTGTTTGATGAATTCCAAGAGGTCCAATAGGATTTAGAGGTGGCTTCATATAATTGTACTATTTTTTCTAACACTTTGATCAAGAAGTGGAGGGCCTTAACCTGTGTTATGGGATGCAGACAATTCCAAAATGAAGAGCTGAAACTCAATTTGTACCCAATTTCGACGTCGTTTGGTTGAAACAGCCCTTTGACCTGGAGCGAACGCTACTAGGGCACAATAAATGGACCTATTTTGCGTCTTTCCGTCCAAAGGTCTTGTTTCTCTGAAAGGATTATGATCCACGAGCCGTCTGTTCCTGGCCGTGGGCAACGTCAATACAAATGGACAAATGGGATCACAATAAAGTGAATGGGATTACAACACATGGCCAATCATGCCGAAGTTTATGCTATGGACTACCTAGTCATGGCATAGACCATACAATCTTCCAGTCATTCTACTCTTAGTCTAAGAACCTTGTCCTTATTCTTCAATGACATGATTGTGGATGGGGCTAATCCAGTTAGTAACCAGCAAAGAAAAGATAGGTACAGAACCTCTAAAGTAAGTGCATATTGCCCCGAAAACACATAACAGCCGAAGGCATTGACAAAGAACCCTTAAAAACCATCTGATTACGAGCCATTTGGTGCATTGACAAAGAACCCTTAAAAACCATCTGACTACAAGCCATCCAAAGTATCGATGACAAAAGATCAAAGCTTGTACATGTGCAATAAATATGACAAGACATAGTGTGTGATGAAAGACATTTGAGTCTTGTTTTTTAAAGTCCATGATCTAATAATATTATTGTCTGTAGGTGTGAATAGTGTACTGCAACACTTTGTAGTATCCAATGCAACACAATACACTAATATAATGAAGAAGAAAATTGACAAATTTTAAAAATTACTTGGTATAGAATTACGTAGGTGTGCATGGTGCATTTCAGGGTTTTTGAGTACCATAATCGTTGACAACATTGGCAAAATATGTGTTTTGGAAGATTTTGGCATGGCTTGTACACGTCTTTGGAACATGCAATTTTTTTGCACAATTGATAGTCATCATGTTGTACGAGAATATGGGATAAAATAGACTATGAAAACACAGGGAGAACTATCTATTTTGTATGGACCTATTATTATGAACATTTTAGCAAACTTCATTGGATTAAATAAGAAAAAATACAACATATGAAATTGCCTCGTCTTACACCAACAATTTAGTAGAATTACTAGTTGCAGTATAGTATTTTAAGAACACACCACAATTCTGTCCCATCCGTGGAAATTCTCAAAGGTGAATGTTGAGCGACAGTTAAAGGTCAACATAACCTTGATATCGTAGATTAGACAATATGAGCAAGAAAATCGTTCATAAGCAAAAGGGAAACAAAATCGGAGCAGCAGCAACAACAATGATAAAGAATCGATGAGCCACACCACTCTAGAAAAAGTAAAATGGGGAATCAAACAAGAAGATGGCCATCAGCATTTTTCTAAACAAACTTCCCAATAGGTGAAAGCGACCCATCGATGGAAGGCGGCTCAGCCACGGTGCAAATGGCATTAGTTATGGACTTGGCTCATTACATTCATTGCGTCCATTCTTTTATTCATGCATAAGAAGGCCTAAGGGCCTTTTTTTATTCATATACTGGCCTTGGGCCCTATTTGGTCATATTTTTAGGACTTGGTCACGTTGATTTGGAGTGGGGGACCTCCCATTGGGAGGGCGCAATATTTTCCCTCCAAATCCTTTTTCCCTCCCTTTTTTGAATCTTCTATTTGATTCAGGGAGAGGGTATATGTAGGGCATCATTGTATTCCTTTATTCAGTTTATGATGATTGCTCCTCTTTAGCCTCCTTAAGCATTCTCTCTTCCTGCTTTCTAGCATAGCTAGTGAATCTTAGCTTGTAACTTGGTATCAAAGCACTCTACCACCCATCACTTTCATCGATTTTCTCTGTCAACTTTCTTGTAGATTAGTGGAGGCTATCCAATGCCCTACCACACATCACTTTTATCGATTTTCTTTGTCATTTTTTGCAGATTGGTGGTGGCTGTCCAGGCCCTACTGCCCATCACTTTCGACGATTTCTTCATCATTTTTTTGTAGTTTTGGTGGAGGCTATTCAATGCCCTGCTAACCCATCACTTTCATTGATTTTTTTGACAGATTTTCATTGTTTTTGTAGATTTGATAGCTGTTGTCCAACGCCCTACTACCTCATCATTTTTGACACTTTTTGTCACCGATATGCTGTCCATTTTTTATATTGATTGGAGGCTGTCCAGCGTCCTACATCACCACTATTTTTTGCTCTTTTTTTAGGTTTGGTAGCTGCTGCCCAACGCCCTACTACCATCTCATTTTCAGCAGCTCTCTTCACCGACTTGCTGTCCATTTCGGCTATTGATTAGAGGCTATTCGGAGTTGCTGCCCAGTGCCCTATTATCTTCAGCTTTTACCTCTCTTTGTTGGCACTACCAAGTGGATGACGGATCAACACCCACCCAAATATTGCTTTCGCCCTTTTTGCACCTACTTGTTGTCTTTCTGCTCACATACTACTCTTTTCCAGCCCCCTATTCCTGTTCATATTTGCTGTCTCACATCCTCCTCTTTCCATTTTTTCCATTTTGTTAGAACCCTTCTACTACTTGGCCTTGCACATATGCTGTCCATTAATCTACTTTCTCAGCCCCTAATTTTCTAATTATTATCCATCTTGATTGACTGTTTATGTGCCATTTTTGGTGATTTCGGAAGTTAGACTAAGTTGGGGTGACGACAAACGTCCTCTCCCTCAAGTTTTTGTCTTTTCCTTAGTCCCTATGGCAACTTCTTCATCAGAAGACCCTCGGCAAAGCTCTTTAGATGATCGTTTTACACATATTGATTCCCGCATGGATCATCTTGAGAGTCGTATTGATCATGTTCTTTCTAGCCTTGAGACTATCCTACCACGAGGGGATACCACCCCCCCAGACATTCTTCATCATCCTGGTAAAGCACATTTATTTTCTATTTTGAGTACGCCTGCTCCTGCTCCATCTCCATCTTCAAGAGGTGCTTTTGGTAGTACGTTTGGTCTCTCTTCATATAGTGCTAATCCTTATGGGTCTTCTTTCGGGTCTTCCGTACTACCACTTGGATTTCCCTCCGCACCACCAGGATTTTCTTCTCCTACTTTTTCAAGTACTCTTGAGCCTCATTTTGCTCATGATTTTCATGATCGCATCTAGCTTACTACTTATTCTGGTTCATCTAATGGGAATATCTTGGAAAATTGGTTCTCTAAGTTAGAGACCTATTTTCTTATGTATCCCAAGACTGAAATCCAGAAACTGCAGTTGGCTACGTTACATTTAAACGGTCGCAAGCTTAGACTTGGTGGCGTGTCTATCACTCTGAATCTACTCGTGAGGGATTACATATATGGCCTACTTTTCGTCATGATCTTCGTATAGCTATGATTGACCCACAATGGTTGGTTTGCCAATGTGATTAGCTTCGTAGCCTTCGCCATACTAGTAATTTGACTGCTTATATTGATCAGTTTACTGAGTTTTCCTACCTTTTTACTGAGCTTCATCCTACAGAGCTTATTTCACATTTTATTGCTAGTCTTAGAGGCAGGACGATATGATGTTTTCTCTTTTCGGCCTCCTACTCTCTCAGATGCTATCTCCTTGGACTACCCTGCAACATAAGTATCCTGAGTTATCCACTTCTTCTCATTTTTCTCGCTCTCTTTCCACTGCTTTTTCTACTTTGGCTTCTTCTACTACTGTTCCTCCTCGCCCTTGTACACCTCGTCCTGCCTTTGTTCGCCGTTATCCAGCCGCAGAGTTCACTAAGATTCAGCAAAAGCGCCTCCATTATCGTTATAAGAATCTAGATCATCTAGCCCATGATTGCCGACAGTCTCTTGGTTCTCCTACCACTGTTTTTTGCCATGAGGCTCTTACTCCTGATGATTCTGATGTTTATATCCAGATTCTTGATACTCATGACCTACATTCTGTTGATGAGCTGACTAAATAGCTTTACAAATATCATCGATTTCTCACAATAATTATATTTCAAAGAATTCATGTAATCCGGCGGAGCATATTTTCTTTCCATACCAGATATTTGGTTCCCATCTTCCCGTTCGTTTTCTATGATAAACACCTTTAAACTTACTCCTCCCTGCCATAGCTGCCCGTGAATTTCACTCTCACGTAGAGTTAACCGGCAAAATCGACGTAGAGAATGTGAGTTTGAGAGAGGGAGTTGAGAGATGGAGAGAGAGGAGAAAATGTGTCTTCTTGTGGATTGGGAAAGGTTGATTTGATGAGATAGGAGGAAATTAAACACATGCTTTAATTCATGTCGTGTTCGCAGATAAGTGTATGATTTATTCTGATTCATATTTGCTTTCTCAGCTCAATGGAGAGAGAGAGAGAGAGAGAGAGAGAGAGAGAGAGAGAGAGAGAGAGAGAGAGAGAGAGAGAGAGAGAGAGAGAGAGAGAGAGAAATGCACCAAAGATGCCTTTGATGCTTACAATTCAAATGCTGGGGAGCGGCTTCTACACTCCTTACATATCACTAAATAATTTGCCCTTTACTCTGGAGCTAGATTGAACGATCATCAAGGACATATGCTGCCACACTATTGATTGATGAGGGTTTTAGAGGCGGGAGGTGGCAGTAGTAATCTGAAGCAATAACCCAGTTACAAACGCGATGAGAGAGAGAGAGAGAGAGAGAGAGAGAGAGAGAGAGAGAGAGAGAGAGAGAGAGAGAGAGAGAGAGAGAGAGAGAGAGAGAGAGAGAGAGAGAGAGAGAGAGAGAGGGGTTAATGTGATTGAGAGACTAAGAGAACGCGAGTGAGAGAGAGAGAGAGAGAGAGAGAGAGAGAGAGAGAGAGAGAGAGAGAGAGAGAGAGAGAGAGAGAGAGAGAGAGAGAGAGAGAGAGAGAGAGAGAGAGAGAGAGAGAGAGAGAGAGAGAGAGAGAGAGAGAGAGAGAGAGAGAGCGCAAGTTGCAGAACGTGAGAGGAGAGAAGATTTGAGAGAGCGGGGAGATATTGAACATTTAGGGTTTTTTTTTAGGCCAGGTATCTAAAATGTGAATTGATAAAATTGACTTCAATCATTATGTGATCTCTCACTCTCTCTCTCTCTCTCTCTCAAATAATTTGGGATTTCTTAAACTAATTATCACTTAGCTTACATACACAATAGGAGTCATGTAGTGCTAAATATTACTCCTGAAACCTAATGGAATCACCATGCTCAATAATTCTCACCATTTTTCACAATTACCTAGAATCGAAGAAAAAGAAACACAAACATAACTATTTGAAGAGCTATGAGCATTTAAGGTATGATTCAAAACCTATTAAAGTATAGCTTGCTTTTCCTGCAACATTTTCATATGAAATCAATCTTTTTGGATCCTTCTTGGATGATAAGAAAGCAAATTGACTAGACATAAATGGCCTAGAAACATAATTACAATTTAAGGAGGAATGGATTGAAGTGTCTAATATCTTAAAAATCAATACTTTTAGGCTAGAAGGGATTTTCAAAATTCTCACCATCTATAGCTCTTCAAAGAGAATATTTACAAGTGTGAGTAGAAAGAGAAAGTTGATTTTTCTAGTGGTTGGAATAACATTCTCAACATCTTCTACTGGTCCAAATAGGTCGTTATAAGCGTGTTTGCGTTATTCTTTTACTACTACCGCTTTGTTGGATGTAGCTAAGAAAACATATGAATTTTCAGCACATTGTTAAGGGGATGGAAAAAATTTGGTCATATTGGAAACAAACAACGACTGGATTTTAGCAACTATTAATGACATCTTTATTTCTATAAATCTTGAGATAAAAAGAATAGTGTTATACGTATCATCACTACCTGAAGTGATAATGATTCGCTTCGCATCACCCAAAGATTCGCTCTGATTGGAGCTTGTAAGCAAAAGCTGTCTACAGAAAATGAGAATCAAAAACATTTTTAGCAGCCAGAAAACCATGGAAATTATCTTTTCATAACAAGGCCAAAGGAAATTTTGAATATTTATCACCACTGCATAATAACATATACAAACCACCAGGTTTGACTCACAAAGTATCATGCAACCACAATGCTCATACAGAGAGTCTACCACCATACTCTCGACCAACTGACTCGTCCCCAATCCAACTTGACCACAAGTGGACCACCTGAGTGACATGGCTCAAACTGAGGAAATCCCACTGCCACCATGGGACTTACATCCTCCATCTAGCTAGGATGACATCCTATCAGACACTTACAAGTACAAACCTATAAAGCTGACATAAATGCGCAGCTGAGGCTCAACCTGAGGAAATATTACTGCCACCATAAGATTTCACCCTCAACAGATAAATAGCTAGTAGACAATGACAAGTCAATCAGCATAAATGACTACTTTGTTTTACTGTAGCAAATGCACAACCACATGAAACTCTGGCTCAGATCTAAACTCCCGTGACAAGGCAACATGCAAGCCCACACACACTCAAGCAAATCAGCACAAATTGTAAAGCGTCAAATACATGACCAAGGCCTGCCCATAAGTCGTATCCTATCGTACCAACACCTGTGCCACCTGTAGATCCGCTGCTACACCACTGGTCACCAAATCAGGTCCTCAACCATGGCCTTGACATTTTGAGCTCACTATATGATGTGAAGGACGTAACTACTAAGTTACATCTACGAAAGAAATTCTTCACATTCAAAATGTCTACTGGTGATTCTCTTCATATACACATTAACCAGATTAAGAATCTCTTGCAACAGATGGCCGCTGTCGGATCAGTCATATACGATCAAGATGCAATTATGACATTGCTTTCAAGCTTGCTTTCTACATATATGAAAACTGGGTGATAATCATATCGATACACACAATTCCTACACGACTTACAGCATGAAGAAATGTGTTGATCTTGGTGACAATAGTACTCACACTATTGAAGGTGAAGGTACTATAAGATTGCAATTCCAGCATGATCAATTCAAATTACTATTAAAAGTCTTATATGTTTCTAAACTCTCTACAAATCTGTTATCAGTAAGTAGAATTACAGATTTAGGTCATAAGGTAAAATTTGAATTTGATCAATGCAAAATTATTGATAGGAGTGATAAGATCCTTGCACTCAAGAAGAGGCAGAGTTACTTATAGAGATTGGCACATTGTTATTCTGAGTCTAGTCAAGCCCTAAAACCTCTGTTCTATTCACTAAAGTCTGAAGGATTTCAGATCATTGTGATCCAATCCACTTAAATGATCTTTGGTTAGAAAGTGAAATACACCACCAATCTCACAAACGTAGAAAAATCAGCATCTACACACAAAATGAGATGCAAACACAAATAGAACTCAATGAAACTTGAATGAAATGATAAAGTATTGTTGTTGTATCTATGCAAAACTAGCGAGCTACTGTATTTCACATGTGAAACCAAAAATAGCAATAACTGACCATTCTCCACATAGAATTTTAAGCAATCACCAAGATAGTGCACCAATGAATAGTAGAACCCAAGAGAGCCATGTATAAGCATGAAATGAGATAGAGAAGAGAGAATATAGCTCTCTCCACGAGTTACGTTCTTTTATAACAGGTCCAAACCCTATTTGGTCACTTGGCTCTGCCTCCAAAATGTAAACCTACTATTTTTGAGTCTAGTTTCAATATACCCAATTATTCAACTTTGAATCTACTCAAACTCGCATTCTAACTTTCCCATACTTTCAAAAGGTGTTTATTCAAATGACAATTAGACTAATGAACTTTCAAAAGTCAATCTCTAAGTCTAAAACAAGTTTTGGCCTCAATATGCCAAATATGGAAATATAGCAAATATCATGAAACTAGTTGAATCTTTCACACTCCCTCTTCAACTAGTTTTAGCATACAGTTTGATAGCACTCCAAGTGAAGTCCTATGCTTCATGAACAAGTCCTTTCCCAATGCTTTGCTGAAGATATTAGCAACACATTCCCTTGAAGACAGATGTTGAAGCTCCACCTCCTTTGCAATGACTTGCTCCCTCACAAAGTGTTGTTGCACCTCAATATGCTTGCTCCTAGCATAGTTTTTGATGATAGAACTTTGATCCACCATAAGAATGATCTTTTTCCCAAGAATAGATCTTTCAATGATTATTTAATGCTCAGAATAGAAACAACCATAATTGATATAGAGAATAATGTCCACTTGGATGCTTCACTATTTCTTACATTAATTTTACATGTAAAAATGTGACTAGAACATGAAGAATCAAATAGGATGTAAATGAAATTATTCCACCATGCTATCAACCTTGAACTCTATGGAAAAATTACAGCAAACAAGCAATAAATGTGAGTGATCAACTTTTGCTTGCATGTTTCCTCCTCCTTTGCTCTTTATTATCTTGTATCCACCATGATACTCCACAAGTGAGCCTCTGTCTCCATCTTGCCATAAGATGCCATCAAGCCTTGATGACTTGGACATGAATGAGTGACATAATGAACCTCCAATAGCTTCATTTCCATCAGCAAAACCAGCCAAGAATTCTAGTACAAATCCAACATCAAAACAATGCGCACCAATGTAGCTAGTTACACCATATATATATTGCAAATCTACACACATCCACATGAAATTGCTCAAACATGAGATAGAAAAAGTAAAGCAAACTTGAAAAACACTTCCTTGCTACTCCTTTACCTTACTTGAGTCTTCAATATGCTGTAAAATCAGATCCATAACACCTTTGCCAATTACCTCTCCTTTGATGCTCTTGACTAGTTCCAAATTGCCAACTTACCTTTTGACTAGTTGAAGCGCTTTGAGATCAACCTCTTGATCTTCAACTTGACCATTAAAGTCATTGAAAAAAATTTGTCTTCCAGATCCAATACTTGATTCTACAGCAAGATAACATCCACCCACTTGCATAGCTCCATGTACACAAGAAGATCCTCCAAAAGATCTTTCACTCTTCATAAGAGTTCGATACTCAAGATCCATTGCTTAGATCCACTCCTCTTCTTTCCTTGCTTGATCTACACTTGTAGGCTCATCCAAAGAGGCAACATAATTTCCAGAAACTACTTGCTTACCCTTTTGATCATATGTGAGCCTTGAAGGTACTTGTCTTTCTCTTGATGTTTTCCTTGGCTTTTGGCTTGATGAAGGTCCATCATCCTCACCATCAAAAATAGGATCAATTTCATCAACATCAAGAATGTTAGTTCCATCCACACTTCCATCAATCATGTTTGAAAAAACTTTTGGAATGTTCCCCTCATAAAAAAATGACATCTCTACCAACAATCACCTTGTTAGTAGAAGCAATGTAAACCTTGTAGGCTTTACTCACCTCACTATATCCAACAAAAATACCACTTCTTGAATATGGTTCATCCTTGGTCCTATCATCAAGAGTAATGTTGACATAGCATATGCATCCAAAGGTTCTTAGAAAGTTGACACTTGGCCTCCTCTTGAATAGCATCTCAAAAGGTGTCCTTCCATCCAAAATAGCACTCGGCCACCTATTGCACAAGAAATTGGCACACAACAAAGTTTGATCCCAAAATGGTTTTTCGATATTAGCACTTAACATCATAGCTTAAGCACTTTCACATAAAGTCTTATTCTTCCTTTCAACCACTCCATTTTGCTGTGGGGTCCTTGAAGGTACACACATATTGGCGATCACGGGTGATGGAAGTGCGAGGTGGTGCCAGTTGGAAGCCATTGGGCAAGATAGCGGACTTGCATTGGACGAGCTATGTGTGGTACATGCAAAAGGATGAAAAACGGGTCAATAATCACACTTTGGATGCTCTTGGTGAGTGGTGAGTGGTGAGTGTGATGATTTTGGGGTTTTACAGTCGGTAAGTCAATTCTGATCAAGTCATTGTAGTTGTGGAGTAGTATATCAGGTTTGTCATCGTAGAGATACAGCTCAACTGCCAGTTTGGGTAAGTCAAGTCAATTTGCCATATCAGTATTGCATCAAGGATGCAGATTCCAGCGATGACAGGCTATAGATCGTTTGGTTTGGGCCATGGAAGATCTCACACGTTCACTAGGACGGATATTGGCATGCACCGTTATGTGAGGGACTTGATGGTGTCTTTTGAGTTCACATCTTAGTGTATTCTTAGGGAGTGGTTTGGAACCATTCACAGGAGCATCTTGGAGCTAGCTTGGGGGAATACAGGTGGGAAATACAGGGTAGATGCCCAAATCTTTGTGATCAGAGATGGCATTGAAATACCCAGTAGGGATAACACTACAAGATGACATGGGATGATCATCAGGGGGCAGCTATTTTATACTGGACTTGAGTCATTGGCATAGACAGGACTTACAGGTGGGATTCATGATGGAATCAAAACACTACAAACGCAAATGGACAAAGCGTGAAGCTTTGAGAGCCAGCTCTAGGTTGGAGAGTTGATGAAGATCACACAGGGTGTGATCGGAGGGCCTTGTCACGGGAATTTAGATCTGAGTCAAAGTTTTATGTGGTTGTGCATTTGCTACGGTAAAACAAAGTAGTCATTTATGATGATTGACTTGTCATTGTCTACTAGCTATCTATCTGGTGAGGGTGCAATCTTATGGTGGCAGTGAGATTTCATCAGGTTGAGCCTCAGCTGCTCATTTATGTCAACTTTACAGGTTCGTACTTGTAAGTGTCTGATAGGATGTCAGCCTAGCTAGATGGAGGATGTAAGTCTCATGGTGGCAGTGGGATTTCCTCAGTTTGAGCCATGTCGCTCATGTGGTCCACTTGTGGTCAAGTTGGATTGGGGATGAGTCAGTTGGTCGAGAGTATGGTGGTAGACTCTCTGTATGAGCATTGTGGTTGCATGACACTTTGTGAGTCAAACCTGGTAATTTGTATATGTTATTATGCAGTGGTGATAAATATTCAAAATTTTCTTTGGCCTTGTTATGAATAGATAATTTTTATCGTTATGTGGCTGCTAAAAATGCTTTTGATTCTCCTTTTCTATAGACAGGTTTTGCTTAGGAGCTCTAATCAGAGCAAATCTTCAGGTGATGCGAAGCGAATCATTATCACTAAAGGTAGTGATGATACGTACAACACTATGCTTTTTTATCTCAAGATTTATAGAAAGCAAGATGTCACTAATAGTTGCTAAATCCAATCGTTGTTTATTTCCAATACGACCAAATTTTTTTCGTCTCCTTAACAATGTGCTGAAAATTCATATTGCCTTGAAGGTACTTGTCTTTCTCTTGATGTTCTCCTTGGCTTTTGGCTTGATGAAGGTCCATCATCGTCACCATCAAAAATAAAATCATTTTCATCAACATCAAGAATGTTAGTTCCATCCACAGTTCCATCAATCATGTTTGAAATTTTTTTTGGAATGTTCCCCTCATAAAAAATGACATCTCTACCAACAATCACCTTGTTAGTAGAAGGAATGTAAACCTTGTAGGCTTTACTCACCTCACTATATCCAACAAAAATACCTTTGCTTGAAGATGGATCCTCCTTGGTCCTATAGTCAAGAGTAATGTTGACATAGCATATGCATCCAAACGTTCTTAGAAAGTTGACACTTAGACTAGTCAACTTGCTTTCTTATTATCCAAGAAGGATCCAAGAAGATTGATTTCATAGGAAATTGTTGCAAGAAAAGCAAACTGTACTTTATGTTAGCTCTCAACATCAATAGGGATCTGAATCATACCTTGTTATCAAATGTTCTTCAAATAGTTATGTTTGTGTTTCTTTGCTTCGATTCTAGGTAATTGTGAGAAATGGTGAGAATTATTGAGCATGGTGATTCCATTAGGTTTAAGGAGTAAAATTTAGCACTACATGACTCCTATTGTGTATGTAAGCTAAGTGATAATTAGTTTAAGAAATCCTCAATTATTTGAGAGAGAGAGAGAGCGAGAGATCACATAGTGATTGAAGTCAATTTTATTAATTCACATTTTAGATACCTAGCCTAAAAAAAAACCCTAACCTTAAAGATCCTAAATCTTCAATATCTCCCCGCTCTTTCAAATCTTCTCTCCTCTCACGTTCTGCAACCTGCGCTCTCTCTCTCTCTCTCTCTCTCTCTCTCTCTCTCTCGCGTCCTCTTAGTCTCTCAATCGCATTAACCTCTCTCTCTTTCTCATCGCGTTTGTAACTGGGTTATTGCTTCAGATTACTACTGCCACCTCCCGCCTCTAAAACCCTGATCAATCAATAGCGTGGCAGCATATGTTCTTGATGATCGTTCAATCCAGCTCCAGAGTGAAGAGAAAATTATTTAGCGATTTGCAAGGAGTGTAGCAGCCGCTCCCCAGCATTTCAATTGTAAGCATCGAAGGCATCTTTGGTGCATTTCTCTCTCTCTCTCTCTCTCTCTCTCTCTCTCTCTCTCTCTCTCTCTCTCTCTCTCTCTCTCTCCATTGAGCCGGGAAAGCAAATATGAATCAGAATAAATCATACGCTTATCTGCAAACAAGATACATTAAAATGAATTAGAGAGTGTGTTTAATTTCCTCCTATCTCATCAAAGCAACCTTTCCCAATCCACAAAAAGACACATTCTCCTCTCTCCATCTCTCAACTCCCTCTCTCAAACTCACATTCTTGTCTCTCGATCCATCGCTTGCGCGCACTCTGTGGACAGTTCGCTTTCCAGAAGTTTCTGAAAGCTCGTGTTCAGTCTCTCTAAAATGCACGTGTTTTCCTTTCATCCTCACTTGAACTGCCTTTCAACTGCCCATCAAATACGTGGACCAATAAAATTTTAGAAAACCCATTTTGTCTAACTCGGGTGACATTCTATCTCATATGTTTGCTTCCACGCTAGCTCCAATTTTTCATACTTCATATCACAGTTAGCTAGTGCTGCTTCATTGTAAGTTTCAACTACAAATACTTTTTCTCAGGCAATCGCAATCCTCTACTTCGATTTTGCCGGTTATCTCTACGTGAGAGTGAAATTTACGGGCAGCTATGGCAGGGAGGAGTAAGTATAAAGGTGTTGATCACAGAAAACGAACGGGAAGATGTGAAGCAAATATCTGGTATGGAAAGAAAATATGTTCCGCCGGATTACATGAATTCTTTGAAAAATAATTATTGTGAGAAATGGATGATATTTGTAAAGCTATTTACAGGTAAAGTCTCTTAGAACGAAAGTGATCTGTAGCTATGGCCTGAGCAAATTTGATTTGTTTTCAGTAAGATGTAGCATTTTTTATTTTCTTTACAAAGCTGCTTACATATGTTTGAAATGCAACCGGTTTATATGGTTTTTCATTTTCCAATAACAGGAGAAGAAAGGAGAAGAAAAAGCGACAAATGTTTTGGAAGAATGGCTAACCCAGGACAGCTCTCCATTGGTACGATTTTTGTGACAATGAATTTATGGATTGATACAACCTCATTAAAAAACAAGACCTCGAGGATGCTCGCAAATGACTTATTCTTGATGCTAATGAGCGCCACTTTGCTTTGCAGGTGCCTATCATAATGAGATAGCAGTAGCCAGGTTTGTGTGAACTGGTGGCAGTTAACTGATTCTCAATGACTTTCTGGTTTATGAAATTACCATCCTAAATATCGTTCATAACTCCATTGGTCTGCTAATGTGTTAGAACTATTTTGTGGCTCAGGAATTATGATAGGGCAGCAATTAAACTTGGTCACACCGAGAAACTTAACTTCCAACTATGAGTCTTAAATGCCACTAGTATGGTTAGAGTACAAAGTGTCGTCTACATTTAAAGTCAACTTTATTATATATAGTGGGTTATACAGCTACGTCACATTATAAAGCGCATTGCTCTCCAAATGTTTGAAGAAGGGTCTTTTGATTATAACGCGTGTTTAATCTTCCATATGTGAGAAATAAAAAGTGACAGTTTGTGGTTCCCTGGTTTGCAGTGGGAGAAATACGATGAAGACGACTTTTTTCATATAGTTCGGTACATGAGTCGGAAAAACCTTTCTTTGAGTTTTGTAGAAGTTGCAATTCTTCATGAACATTCACCTGAAAAGAAGACTAGTGGTCATGGTAGAAAAAGGTTGGAAATTTCAAGGCACATATATGTTATTATGCAGTGGTGACCAATAATCAAAATTTCCTTCTACCTTGTTTCGGGTAAAAATGATAATTTGCAATGGTTCAGTGGCTTCTAAAAATGTTCTTGATTTTCATTTTCTGCAGACAGCTTTTGCTTCCGAGATCCAATCAGAGTAAATCTTCAGGTCATGCGAAGCGAATTGTGTTTACTAAAGGTAGTGTTGATATGTGCAGTGTTTCATTTCAAGATTTATAGATAGCAAGATGTCATTAATAGTTGCCCAAATCTAATCATGTATGTTTATTTGAGCTTAATTTCTAGTTGTTTGTTTCCAATAAGAGCAAATTGTCTCCATCTGCTTAACAATGTGCTGAAAACTCATATGTTCTTTTAGCAACACCCAACAAAGCAGCAATAGTACAAGAAGAATGGAAACTTGCTTATAGGGACCTATTTGGACCAGTAGATGATGTTGAGAAAGATGTTCCAACGACCAAAACAATCAAGTTCACCTTTCTACATGAGCTTGCAAAATATTCCCTTGGAGGAGCTGGAGATGGTGAGAATTTTAAAAATCCCTTCTAGCCTAAAAGTATTGATGCTTAAGATATTAGCCACTTCAATCCATGCTCTTTAAACTGTAATCATGTTTCTAGGCCATATATGTCTAGTCAACTCGCTTTATTATTATCCAAGAAGGATTGAATATGATTGCTTTCGAATGAAAATGTTGCAGGAAAAGGAAGCTGTACTTCATGCTAGTTCTCAACACCAATATGGTCTAAAGTACTAAGAACTTACATTCAATAGACTATACAAAACATTACTTGTTTAAATTCAATGTACTACATTCCTGTCCTCACGATGTTGGATTTTTTCTAGAAGCTTGGCAAATCATACCTTGTTATCAAATGCTCATAGCTCTTCAAATAGTTATATTTGTGTTACTTTGCTTCGATTCTAGATAATTGTGAGAAATGGTATTGAGCATGGTGATTCCATTAGGTTCAAGGAGTAATATTTAGCACTTAGCAGACATGACTCCTATTGTGCATGTATGCTAACAAATTAGTCTAAGAAACTCCAAATTATTTGAGTGAGAGAGAGAGAGAGAGAGAGAGAGAGAGAGAGAGAGAGAGAGAGAGAGAGATCCACATAATTTATTAGTTGACATTTTAGATACCTTTGATTCAGTTGATACACACACACACATACACTAATAAATATATAAATATATATAAACATAGAAAAGTGCACACACACACACACACACACACACACACATTCAATTGTACTTCCCAGGATTGAATCTTGAAAGGAAAGAGCTAAATCCTAATTAAAAATTCCAACCCTATGTAGTGTTGTGTTTTCTTTTCTAGTGTCTCTCTATTTTTCGTTCTCGATGGTGCAATTATCCTCCAAAGTGCTTCTCGAAGTACTTGATCATCCTTACTAAAGCATCAGAGATAGAGATTTATTCAAATCCATATTGATAGACTGTTGATATATTAAAAAATCTAGCAAAAGTTGATTGGGGCATCACACTAGCAGCATCTTGCCACCGGTCATGTTGACAAGCATACACTAGTGAGAGCCCAATAGGTATACTTATACCCTCCAAGGCCCATGCACCACTAGTAGTGCACTGTGACACCTCACTGGACACCTCTGCAGTCTATTTGAGCCACATCATCTAGTTCCCCAATGACTCACTGATAGACCCATACAAATCCACCATCAAGTGTTTAGGCCTACAACCATTAATTATCACCATGTACACATAAGGGCCCTAATTCCCTTATAGTCACAATTAACTTATGGGTTGTTGGTCTACCGGTCCCTAGCGTGGACATGCTATCCGAGACCAGTCATGGACATGACACAAGTAGTAGCCAAAGAGATGCTACAAAAAGAAGAGTAACACGTGAAGCATGGGTCAACCAAAAAGTGATCTTTGGTCCTTGGATCATACAAAAATTGTAGCTGAGGGCTATATCTTGTTGGCATTCCCCTATGAGGCTATGGAATTTGAAGAGCTTGGAGATGAACATGTCGGTGTCATAATCTCCACAATGCATGCTAGCTTGGATAATAATTTAGCATGTCAAGATAGCAGCTTGGAGAACATGAATGTTCAACTTTTGAGATGGCCAATCAAACAAGTTACATTTGAAGATGGTAGTGAACTTTTAGATACATCAGTCTTTGATGGTATAGAATGCCAAAATCAAGACGATATGCATGGTGAGAGAGGTGTCCATGAGATATTGAAAATTATGCAAGAAGATGTTGAGGGGCCAAAAGACTCTACAATATGTAAGAAAAAGATAAAATATAGAGTGGTCAATCGACAACTATCACAAAACAACAACATGTTGACATAGTCCAAAATTCATGATCTTTTGTCCACGAAGAAAATCCATGAAGTTGCTACTAAAGATTGTTGTGATAAGTGTTGCTGCCAACATGTCAAGAGAAAACAAATAGAGGAAGCTCGACGACAATATTGGAGTCAAACGTCATCAGATCGCATTACTTATGTTTGTGACATGTTGCTTACTTCACAAAAAAAAAGAAGGAAAGAAAAGAGCATTTTATATTACATTCGAGGGAGATTTGATCTATGCAAGGGCATGGTATATTATTCATGGAATACTAAAGGCTACAGATCACAGGTACAAAGCTGCATACGAACAAGGATCCAGAAAAGCATGCCATGGAAACACGCAAATTATTCGACGAGCTTGGGAGCATGTGGAGATGGCAAAGGCGATAATGCAACAATACGTTAATAACAATGCTGAGCAAATGCCACACAAGAGTAAGACTACTTTTGATGGAGAAAGAGAGACACAGCAAATACTATCAAGTGTTTATAAACAACAAGACATATTGAGGGAAATAAACATGACACAAGTCTGGGATTATAAAACATATCACATTCTCCATTTAGTAGACTTCGTAAAATTGTATTCAAACAAGTGTCTCTTTCCAAATCTAGCCCATTTTTCAAAATATGATGTATGCACATCCTTGAAAGTGAAGCTAGAATCAACAAAGTTGTTGGAGAGCGAGCAAAAATATTCATGGAGAAAAGAAAACATATGCTTGCCCAAATGAGTTGTCGCAACTTGTACTATTTTTGGGTTGTGATCCTAGTAAGAACTTGTGCATTGTCCATTACAACATGGACTAGATGAAGACATGCATACCATGACTAGAGCCACATCCAAAAATTTGAAGTCATGTCATGCAACTCTCCATATCTTTAACAGGAATGCTGACGCACGGACATGGAAGAGGTGCATATGGTCATTTTGCAATGGGATATTGGTCTTCTGATCCAAATTTTACAATTGGATCACTAGCACGATGTTTGAGACATTTAGAGCTTCCAAATGAGGATAGAAAAGGTGATTTCAATTTTAGTAGTGTGCCACAACAATCCATTTTTGGAGGATTGTTGGTGAGACATGCATTTGATTTTCATCAACAAATATGAAACAGAGGAGAAAATTCATCAACAAAAAACACAGATACACTCATGAACATAAGCCATTCTTCGAGTCAAAATGGTCACTTTAAAGCTTTGCCAAGAACTCTCTACCTACAACTTCATAATTGTGGTAGCGAGAACAAAAATAGATATTTGTTCACATTTCTCTCCCTTCTCACAACAAGGAACATATTTGAAATGATACATCTTGGGTTCTTAATGGTGGGCCACACACATGAAGATGTTGATGCAATGTTTAGCAGACTATCGGAGAAGTTACAGACAGCTTGTGTTTTCACTTTTTCCCATTTGATGAATGCGTTCATTGAGAGCTCATGCCTTCATCCCAAACCATACTTAATGCAAGAAGTACCAAATTTCTAATCTTTTATTGAAAATTATCTATGTGATGCAGGAGACACATTGGTTGGCCACAAAAAACCTCTCCAATTTCGCTTTTTTGTTAGAGATGGCATTCCTGTCATGCAATACATGATGAATCCCACAATGAAGATGTGGAAACCACAAGATGGAATACAATTATGGAAGAAAGACACAAATGGTTGTCCAATGTTGCCCAAAGGATATCTCCCTGCATTACCACTTTTGTCGACCCTTAAGGATCAAAGTATGGTTATTGATGGAATAAATAAGCATGTTTCTTTTTGGAAGAAATATATGGAACACAAAAATGTCAATCCAAATTATAGGGAATTCATTTCGCCTATAATTGCTTATTGGGAGAACATTATCAACATTTTAAATTCAGATGAAAACATTCAGAGTTATGTGAATATGATGGATGGTTTTTGGCCCAGGATGGGATGGATGGATGCTAATACAAACAACCCAACTAGCATGATAGAAGATGAAGAAGATGAATATGAAGAACACTATTGTGGTCCATTGAAAGATAAACCTAGGGTGCCATTCAAGAATCATATTGATGTGCATAAAGATCAATTTGTGCTGGTACGTCCCAATGACAAGATGTATCCAATTTGGCTAGGTGTTGCACTTTCAGACGTAAACCAACAAAAGACATCACCAAACTTCATGAAAGTGCTTCTTCAATATTGGGCTCCCATTTATTCGGAAAGATATAAGGATTGTTGGACGAAGCAACCCTTCCGATCCACAACGTTGGTCTATACAATTTACTTCAATTCCTGGTCAATTTGGTCTATACAATTTTAGACTCCCTCCGACGCATTAAGCATTGTCCACAATGGACATTTCTCAAATAAACATTTAAAATTTTTGGATACTCTTGGAAGAATTCTTCTTCCATCCATCTTTTTTTTGAGTCTTTTCTTTTCAAGTTTTAGGAGAACTAGTTCTCCTTCATCGTACTTGATTGCCCTCCGACACATATTTGCACTTTTTTGTTGTTTCTGTTGTGCATTTGCCATGGATTGTTGAACCTTTGAAAAGGTGTCTTGATAGTCCTACACAAATTCATCTGAGGCAAATATCTTTTCTTTAGTCCTTAATAGATGAGGCACAATTGGTTTTCCATACATTACTTCAAAAGGTGCTTTACCAGTAGAAGAATGAATGGTGTTATTGTAAGCAAATTCTAGAATAGGAAGATAGTGTTCCCATTGAGTCTTCTGATCACTTACATAATTTATCAACAAGTCTATGATGGTTCGATTAGTAATTTCACTTTGACCATCAGTCTGGGGGTGAAATAATGAAGAAAATTTAAGGGTTGTCCCCAGATTATCAAAAAGGGCTCTCCAAAAGATGCTAGTAAATCTTGATTCCTGATCCGACACTATACTTTTGGATAGTCCATGCGACCAAAAGGTACCACTAAACATTCATAAAGGCCAAAGTTAGTTCTGGAAGCAGTTTTATGGACATCTTCGGGTGCTACTCTGATTTGGTGGTATCCACTTGTCAAATCAATTCTACTAAAAATGCAAGATCCATTTATCCTATCCATAATGTCATCTATTCTTGGAATAGGAAACCGGTTCTTAGTTGTATTCTTGTTTAAAGCACGATAGTCCACACACATCCTAAAACTCCCATCTTTCTTTTGTACCAAAAGTACAGGAGAGCAACAGGGGGAGTTACTGGGTTTTATAAGACCTTTCTCTAACAAATCATTAATTTGTTTAGAAATTTCTTCTTGTTGAGAATGGCTTACCCTATAAGGGAGGTCTATTGGGTATGGAACTATTGGGTAGGATAATGTCTATCGTATGATCTTCAGGTCTTTCAGAGGGTAAGGATAACATCATCATCCATACTTTGAACAAACAACAAATAAGAAAATACTGCTTTCTTTAGTACCTTTGATACCTGAATATGGCTTCCCAAAGGGATTATTTCGCCACTCTGTCCAGCATGCACACTAACATCTTTCCAGAGGGTTGTGCATTTTGTGCCAAGGCATGCCTAAGATTATATCTACTCCCTGTAAAGGACCTACCATGAATTCTATAGGCTCATAGTAATCGGAGATTTGAAGCTTAGTTTTTCCAATTACAGAGTAAATGTTTGCATCACCATCAACAAAAGCACCTTTAGCCTTAAGCATAGATTCAGAGAAGGAACCAACTCCAATCTCTTGTGCAAGCTTAAAAGAGATGAAATTATGAGAGGAGCCTGCATCAAAGAGAATTAAACAGAGTTTGTTATGGACTTGTGCCCATGTCTTGAGGAGATCGTGGTTTTGAGTGTCTTAAATGCTTTGTACGGCAACTTGCTTCCCTTTGTCTGCACTTAAAGCTTTGGTATCTTTGAGTGGACATTTGAAAAAGAGGTGTCCATTTTCCCCACACTTGAAGCATCTTCCTTTCTTGCGATAGGCCTGCACTTGTTCTTTGGAAAGGCGTTGAGTCTTCTCTTTTGGAGTTTGAGTGGTGGGATGTTCCTTCCTTTTGTTTCCGCTTCCATTTCGATGATTATCCTGTAGTTCAATTCTGGTAGCATAATGTATGTCTTGTTCCAAAATATCACCTTGTACTAGATCTAAGCCATATTGTATACTTCTATGCAAACCCGAATAGAACTTTCTTTTCTGTTCTTTCTTGGAAATGGAATGTAAAGTCTGAACTTTCAAAAGCAACTCCCAAAATCTTTTTGCATACTCAACTACCTTCTCATTTTGTTTTTGACTAAAGATGTCCCATGCAACTAAAGTATCTTTTTTATATTCTTTTGGCAAAAAGTGGGCTTTAATTTGCTTTTTAAAGCTATGCCAAGTAGAAGCAGTTTCGTGATTAGATTCCATAGCTGCCCACCATAGAGATGCATACTTATCTAGATGTAACATTGCAAATCAAATCTTGGAATGATTTGAGTATCTGCTTTTCTCAAAGAAAGTATCAAGATTTCGAATCCAGACAAGCAAACTCTCTTCATTGCTACTATCTCCATCAAACTTAGAAAACTTAAAAAGTTTATTATCAATCTTAGCAAACCTCCTTTTCCTAGATCTAGTAGAGGATATTTACAAGTGCGAGTAGAAAGGGAAACTTGATTATTCTAGTGGTTGGAATAACATTCTCAACATCTTCTATTGGTTCAAATAGGTCCCTATAAGCGTGTTTGCATTATTCTTGTACTACTACTGCTTTGTTGGATGTTGCTAAAAAACATATGAATTTTCAGCACATTGTTAAGGAGATGGAAAAAATATGGTCGTATTGGAAACAAACAACGATTGGATTTTAGCAACTATTAGTGACATCTTGCTTTCTATAAATCTTGAGATGAAAAAGCATAGTGTTGTACGTATCATCACTACCTTTAGCAATAACGATTCGCTTCGCATCACCTGAAGATTCGCTCTGATTAGAGCTCCTAAGCAAAAGCTGTCTATAGAAAACGAGAATCAAAAGCATTTTTAGCAGCCACAGAAACATGAAAATTATCTATTTATAACAAGGCCAAAGAAAATTTTGAATATTTACCACCACTGCATAATAACACATACAAACCACCAGGTTTGACTCACAAAGTGTCATGCAACCACAATGCTCATACAGAGAGTCTACCACTATACTCTCGACCAACTGACTCGTCCCCAATCCAACTTGACCACAAGTGGACCACATGAACGACATGGCTCAAACTAAGGAGATCCCACTGCCACCATGAGACTTACATCCTCCATCTAGCTAGGCTAACATCCTATCAGACACTTACAAGTACGAACCTATAAAGCTAACATAAATGAGCAGCTGAGGAAATCTTACTGCCACCATAAGATTGCACCCTCACCAGATAGATAGCTAGTAGACAATGACAAGTCAATCAGCATAAATGACTACTTTGTTTTACCATACCAAATGCACAACCACATAAAACGCCGACTCAGATCTAAATTCCCGTGAGAAGGCCCTCCGATCACACTCTGTGCGATCTCCATCAGCTCTCCAACCTAGAGCTAGCTCTCAAAGCTTCACGCTTTGTCCGTTTGTGTTTGCAGTGTTTTGATTCCATCATGAATCCCACCTGTAAGTCATGTCCATGCCAATGACTCAAGTCTAATATGAAATAGCTGCCCCTTGATGATCATCCCATGTCATCTTGTAGTGTTATCCCTACCAGGTATTTCAATGCCATCTCTGATAACAAAGGTTTGGGCATCTACCCTGCAGTGTCCACCTGTAGTCCCCCAAGCTAGCTCCAAGCTGCTCCTGTGAATGGTTCCAAACCACTCCCTAAGAATACACTGAAATGTGAACTCCAAAGCCACCATCAAGTCCCTCACATGACGGTGCATGCCAATATCCGTCCTAGTGAACCTGTGAGATCTCCCATGGCCCAAACCAAACGATCTACATCCTGTCATCCCTGATGCAATACTGATATGGTAAATTGACTTGACTTACCCAAACTGGCAGTTGAACTGTATCTCTCCGATGACAAACCTGATATACTACTCCACAGCTACAATGACTTGATCAAAATTGAGTTATCGATTGTAAAACCACGAAATCATCACACTCACCACTCACCACTCACCAAGAGCATCTAAAGTGTGATTATTGACCCGTTTTTCATCCTGTGCATGTCCCACACATAGCTCGTCCAGTGCAAGTCCGCTATCTTGCCCAATGGCTTCCAACTGGCACCACCTCACACTTCCATCACCCTTGATCGTCAATATGTGTGTACATTCAAGATAGCCAATATGTGTGTACCTTCAAGGACCCCACAGCAAAATGGAGTGGCTGAAAGGAAGAATAAGGCTTTATGTAAAAGTGCTTAAGCTAAGATGTTAAGTGCTAATATTGAAAAACCATTTTGGGATCAAGCTTTGTTGTGTGCCAATTTCTTGTGCAATAGGTGGCCGAGTGCTTTTTGGATGGAAGGACACCTTTTGAGATACTATTCAAGAGGAGGCCGAGTGTCAACTTTCTAAGAACGTTTGGATGCATATGCTATGTCAACATTACTCTTGATGATAGGACCAAGTAGGAACCATCTTCAAGAAGTGGTATTTTTGTTGGATATAGTGAGGTGAGTAAAGCCTACAAGGTTTACATTCCTTCTACTAACAAGGTGATTGTTGGTAGAGATGTCATTTTTTATGAGGGGAACATTCCAAAAGTTTTTTCAAACATGATTGATGGAAGTGTGGATGGAACTAACATTCTTGATGTTGACGAAAATGATCCTATTTTTTATGGTGATGATGATGGACCTTCATCAAGCCAAAAGCCAAGGAGAACATCACGAGAAAGACAAGTACCTTCAAGGATCACATATGATCAAAAGGGTAAGCAAGTAGCTTCTGGAAATTATGTTGCCTCTTTGGATGAGCCTACAAGTGTAGATCAAGCAAGGAAATAAGAGGAGTGGATCCAAGCAATGGATCTTGAGTATCGAACTCTTATGAAGAGTGAAAGATCTTTTGGAGGATCTTCTTGTGTACATGGAGCTATGCATGTGGATGGATGTTATCTTGCTGTAAAATCAAGTATTGGATCTAGAAGACAAATTGTTCAATGACTTTAATGGTCAAGTTGAAGATTAAGAGGTTGATCTCAAAGCGCTTCAACTAGTCAAAAGGGAAGTTGGCAATTTGGAACTAGTCAAGAGCATCAAAGGAGAGGTAATTGGCAAAGGTGTTATGGATATGATTTTACAGTATATTGAAGACTCAAGTAAGCTCAAAGGAGTAGCAAGGAAGTGTTTTTCAAGTTTACTTTACTTTTTCTATCTCATGTTTGAGCAATTTTATGTGGATGTGTGCAAATCGTCAAGATATGGTAAAACTAGCTACATTGGTGAGCATTGTTTTGATGTTGGATTTGTACTAGAATTCTTGGCTGGTTTTGCTGATGGAAATGAAGCTATTGGAGGTTCATTATGTCACTCATTCATGTCCAAGTCATCAAGGCTTGATGGAATCTTATGGCAAGATGGAGATGGAGGCTCATTTGTGGAGTATCATGGTGGATACAAGATAACAAAGAGCAAAGGAGGAGGAAACATGCAAGCAAAAGTTGATCACTGTTTGTTTGCTGTAATTTTTCCATAGAGTTCAAGATTGATAGCATGGTGGAATCATTTCATTTACGTCCTATTTCATTCTTCATGTTACATGTAAAATTAATGTAAGAAATAGTGAAGCATCCCAAGTGGACATTATTCTCTATATCAATTATGGTTGTTTCTATTTTGAGCATTAAATAATCATTGAAAGATCTATTCTTGGGAAGAAGATCATTCTTATGATGGATCAAAGTTCTATCGTCAAAAACTATGCTAGGAGCAAGCATATTGAGGTGCAACAACACTTTGTTATGGAAAAAGTCATTGCAAAGGAGGTGGAGCTTCAACATGTGTCTTCAAGGGAATGTGTGGCTGATATCTTCAGCAAAGCATTGGGAAAGGACTTGTTCATGAACCATAGGACTTCACTTGGAGTGCTATCAAAGTGTATGCTAAAACTAGTTGAAGAGGGAGTGTGAAAGATTCAACTAGTTTCATCATATTTGCTATATTTTCATATTTGGCATATTGAGGCCAAAACTTGTTTTAGAATTAGAGATTGACTTGTCAAAGTTCATTAGTCAAAATGTCATTAGAATAAACACTTTTTGAAAGTGTGGGAAAGGTAGAATGCGAGTTTGAGTAGATTCAAATTTGAATAATTGGGTATATTGAATCTAGACCCAAAAATAGTAGGGTTTACATTTTGGAGGGAAATCCAAGTGGCCAAATAGGGTTTGGACCTGCTATAAAAGAATGTAACTCATGGAGAGAGCTATCTTCTCTCTTCTCTATCTCATTTCATGCTTATACATGGTTCTCTTGGGTTCTACTATTCATTGGTGCACTATCTTGGTGATTGCTTGCAATTCTATGTGTATAATGGTCATTCATTGCTATTTTTGGTTTCACACATGTGAAATACAGCAGCTCGCTAGTTTTGCACAGAGAAAACAACAATACTTTATCATTTCATTCAAGTTTGATCAAGTTCTATTTGTGTTTGCATCTCATTTTATGTGTAGATGCTGATTTTTCTACGTTGGTAAGGATCTTATCACTCCTATCAATAATTTTGCATTGATCAAATTCGAATTCTACCTTATGACCTAAATCTGTAATTCTACTTACTGATAACAGATTTGTAGAGAGTTTAGAAACATATAAGACTTTTGATAGTAATTTGAATAGATCATGCTGGAATTGCAATCTTATAGTACCTTCACCTTCAATAGTGTGAGTACCTTCACCGTCAATATTATTTTATGAATTTTTCTTGAAACTGAAAACCAAAATTTATGCACTTATTACCAACCTTCTGTATATATACACTCCATCATGTCTAAACAAGTTTAGTCCTTTGAAAATTATTTTAGTTCTACTGACACCATCTGAAATCCTTCACACTTTATTGAATAGAACAGAGGTTTTCAAGGCCTGACTAGACTCAGAATAACAGTGTGCCAATCTCTATAAGTAACTCCGCCTCTTGCCGAGTGCAAGGATCTTATCACACCTATCAATAATTTTGCATTGATCAAATTCAAATTCTACCTTATGACTTAAATTTGTAATTCTACTTACTGATAACAGATTTATAGAGAGTTTAGAAACATATAAGTCTTTTAATAGTAATTTGAATTGATCATGATGGAATCGCGATCTTATAGTACCTTCACCTTCAATAGTGTGAGTACTATTGTCACCAAGATTAACACATTTCTTCATGTTGTAAGGCGTGTAGGAATTGAAGATCTCACATTGATTGGTCATGTGTTGAGTTCTTCCATAATAAAAAAACCATGAATCATCCAAAAGTGCGCTTTGATCTTTGACCATGAATGCACATTCGTCCACTTCGACCTGGGAGATGATGAAACTGTGTTTGCTTATTGATCAAGTTGCTTGGCTACATTCTTCGCTTGGAGAATTCGACAATCCTTAATCTCATGGTTATTACACTTGCAATATCTACAAAATACCTTCTTCTTTGATTATGATCTGATGATTGTGCTTGACTTTGAGTCTGTTTCTGATTCGTTGTAGTCTTCTTGGAGCTTTTCTACTTCTATCGCTTAGAGCCTTTGTTGACATATAGAGCCAAAGAGGAGGAAGTAGTCGTAGTGTCTCGACTTCTTCGATTATCTTCTACAACAACATAGTGATAACTCTAGTAAGAGTTAAACCTGTGTGTGTTGATATGATCATCACTTAGTTTTCATATATGTAGAGAGCAAGCTTGAAAGCAATGTCATAATTGCATCTTGATCATCTATGACTGATCCGACAGCGGCCATCTGTTGCAAGAGATTCTTAATCTGGTTAATGTGTATATGAAGAGAATCACTAGTAGACATTTTGAATGTGAAGAATTTATTTCGTAGATGTAACTTAGTAGTTACGTCCTTCACATCATATAGTGAGTTCAAAATGTGCAGGCCATGGTTGAGGACCTGATTTGGTGACCAGTGGTGTAGCAGTGGATCTACAGGTGGCACAGGTGTTGGTACGATAGGATACGACTTATGTGCAGGCCTTGGTCATGTATTTGACGCTTTATCATTTGTGTTGATTTGCGTGAGTGTGTGTGGGCTTACATGTCGCCATGTCATGGGAGTTTAGATCTGAGTCGGAGTTTTATGTGGTTGTGCATTTGCTATAGTAAAACAAAGTAGTCATTTATGCTGATTGACTTGTCATTATCTACTAGCTATATATCTGATGAGGGTGAAATCTTGTGGTGGCAGTAAGATTTCCTCAGGTTGAGCCTCAGTTGCGCATTTATGTCAACTTTACAGGTTTGTACTTGTAAGTGTCTGATAGGATGTCATCCTAGCTAGATGGAGGATGTAAGCCTCATGGTGGCAGTGGGATTTCCTCAGTTTGAGCCATGTCGCTCATGTGTTCCACTTGTGGTCAAGTTGGATTGGGGACGAGTCAGTTGGTCGAGAGTATGGTGGTAGACTCTCTGTATGAGCATTGTGGTTGCATGATACTTTGTGAGTCAAACCTGGTGGTTTGTATATGTTATTATGCAGTGGTGATAAATATTCAAAAATTCCTTTGGCCTTGTTATGAATAGATAATCTCCATGGTTCCGTGGCTGCTAAAAATGTTTTTGATTCTCATTTTCTGTAGACAACTTTTGCTTAGGAGCTCCAATCAGAGCGTAATCTTTAGGTGATGAGAAGCAAATCGTAATCACTAAAGGTAGTGATGATACTTATAACACTATGCTTTTTATCTCAAGATTTATAGAAATCAACATGTCATTAATAGTTGCTAAATTCCAATCATTGTTTGTTTCCAATACGACCAAATTTTTTCCATCTCCTTAACAATGTGCTGAAAATTCATATGTTTTCTTAGCTACATCCAACAAAGCAGTAGTAGTAAACGAATAACGCAAACACACTTATAGGGACCTATTTGGACCAGTAGAAGATGTTGAGAATGTTATTCCAACCACTAGAAAAATCAAGTTTCCCTTTCTACTCACACTTGTAAATATTCTCTTGGAAGAGCTGGAGATGGTGAGAATTTTGAAAATCCCTTCTACCCCAAGAGTATTGATTTTTAAGATATTAGCCACAGAAATCCATCCTCTTTAAATTGTAATCATGTTTCTAGGCCATTTATGTGTAGTCAAACCAAGTTTAATTGATGCCCTATCATAATTCATGAGCCACACACACCAATGTAGCTAGTTTTACCATATCTTGACAATTTGCACACATCCACATGAAATTGCTCAAACATGATATAGAAAAAGTAAAGTAAACTTGAACCTTGCTACTCCTTTGACCTTACTTGAGTCTTCAATATGCTGTAAAATCATATCCATAACACCTTTGCCAATTACCACTCCTTTGATGCTCTTGACTAGCTCCAAATTGCCAACTTCCCTTTTGACTAGTTGAAGCGCTTTGAGATCAACCTCTTGATCTTTAACTTGACCATTAAAGTCATTGAACAAAATTTGTATTCCAGATCCAATACTTGATTTTATAGCAAGATAACATCCATCCACTTGCATAGCTCCATGTACACAAGAAGATCTTCCAAAAGATCTTTCACTCTTCATAAGAGTTCGATACTCAAGATTCATTGCTTGGATCCACTCCTCTTCTTTCCTTGCTTGATCTACACTTGTAGGCTCATCCAAAGAGGCAACATAGTTTCCAGAAACTACTTGCTTACCCTTTTGATCATATGTGAGCCTTGAAGGTACTTGTCTTTCTAGTGATGTTCTCCTTGGCTTTTGGCTTGATGAAGGTCCATCATCATCACCATAAAAAATAGGATCATTTTCATCAACATCAAGAATGTTAGTTCCATCCACACTTCCATCAATCATGTTTGAAAAAACTTTTGGAATGTTCCCTCATAAAAAATGACATTTCTACCAACAATCACCTTGTTAGTAGAAGGAATGTAAACCTTGTAGGCTTTACTCACCTCACTATATCCAACAAAAATACCTCTGCTTGAAGATGGATCCTCCTTGGCTCCTATCATCAAGAGTAATGTTGACATAGCATATGCATCCAAAGGTTCTTAGAAAGTTGACACTCGGCCTCCTCTTGAATAGTATCTCAAAAGGTGTCCTTCCATCCAAAATAGCACTCGGCCACCTATTGCACAAGAAATTGGCACACAACAAAGCTTGATCCCAAAATGGTTTTTGAAGATTAGCACTTAACATCATAGCTTAAGCACTTTCACCTAAAGTCTTATTCTTCCTTTCAGCCACTCCATTTTGTTGTGGGGTCCTTGAAGGTACACACATATTGGCTAGCTTGAAGGTACACACATATTGGTGCTCGCGGGTGATGGAAGTGTGAGGTGGTGCTAGGATCTGATAGAGGGGGTGAATATAAATTTGATGATTTTGAAGACTTTTGCAAAGAACATGGCATTAAAAGACAATTCACACAGTCACACATGCCGCATAGTAATGGTGTAGCTGAACGGAAAAACAGAACTATTATGGAAAGTGCACACTCCATGATGAAGCAAATGGGCTTGACCGATTCACTTTGGTCGGAAGCGTGCAGTGCGGCAATGTTCTTGCAAAATAGGAGCCCTACAGTTGCGGTTCCAAATGTGACTCCTAAAGAAGCATTTACTGGAATAAAGCCAAAAATCGACAAATTTTGTGTCATTGGATGTAAGGCCTATGTACATGTGCCAAAGGAGGAGCAAAAGAAACTGGATGCCAAAGCAATCAAGTGTATCTTTGTCGGTTATGATGAAAGAACAAAAGCTTACAGGTGTTTTGATCCTGTAATGAACAAGATTCACATTAGCAAAGATGTGATCTTTGATGAAACGCATAGGTATGAAGATGAAGACCATGCAAAAGGTGAAAGCATCAAGAGACTTCCCACAATTCTGGAGGAAGAAAATGATGATTTTGTGGTTTTACAGTCAGTAAGTCAATTCTAATCAAGTCATTGTAGTTGTGGAGCAGTGTATCAAGTTTGTCATCGGAGAGATACATTTCAACTGCCAGTTTGGGTAAGTCAAGTCAATTTGTCATATCAGTGTTGCATCAAGGATGCAGATTTCAGGGATGACAGGTCGTAGATCGTTTGGTTTGGGCCATGGAAGATCTCACAGGTTCACTTGGATGAATATTGGCATGCACGATCATGTGAGGGACTTGCTGGTGGCTTTGGAGTTCACATCTCAGTGTATTCTTAGGGAATGGTTTGGAACCATTCACAGGAGTAGCTTGGAGCTAGCTTGGGCGAATACAGGTGGGCACTACAGGGTAGATGCCCAAATATTTGTGATCAGAGATGGCATTGAAATACTTGGTAGGGATAACACTACACGATGACATGGGATGACCATCAGGGGGCAACTATTTCATACTGGACTTGAGTCATAGGCATGGACATGACTTATATGTGGGATTCATGATGGAATGAAAACACTGCAAAATGCAAATGGACAAAGTGTGAAGCTTTGAGAGCTAGCTCTAGGTTGGAGAGCTGATGGAGATCACACGGGGTGTGATCAGAGGGCAAAAACTTTCATGGGTGTTTTGCTACTGATCTACTACTGTAGGGGACACTGATGGTGAGGACTTCATGGTGTGCTCATTTGGGAGTACAGGTTGGCATTATAGCAAGGGGCCAATTTTAGCATTGGCATCGATGGGGAGGCATCTACCATCACGGGCATGGATAAGCTATCTATAGCTTTCATGCAGTTGGCTGTATTTGTAAGAGTCTAGGCTTGGCACAGGTATTGGAATTTCCATGGTGCAGATTCTCAAGCTATATACCTCAGTATGAGGGATCAGCTTTCAGGACTTATTGGACAGTTGGATATGCCTAGACATGAGAGCATATTGGTACAGGTGCAGGCCATGGTTGAGGACGTGATTTGGTAACCAGTGGTGTAGCAGCAGGTCTACAAGGTGGCACAGGTTCTGGTACGACAGGATACCACTTATGTGCAGTCCTTGGTCATGTATTGATGCTTTATCATTCATGTTGGTTTGCGTGAGTGTGTGTGGGCTTGCATGTTGCCTTGTCACAGGAGTTTAGATTTGAGTTGGAGTTTTATGTGGTTGTGCATTTGCTACGGTAAAACAAAGTAGTCATTTATGCTGATTGACTTGTCATTTTCTACTAGCTATCTATTTGGTGAGGGTGCAATCTTATGGTGGCAGTAAGATTTCCTCAGGTTGAGCCTCAGCTGCTCATTTATATCAGCTTTACAGGTTCGTACTTGTAAGTGTCTGATAGGATGTCAACCTAGCTAGATGGAGGATGTAAGTCTGATGGTGGCAGTGGAATTTGCTCAGTTTGAGCCATGTCGCTCATGTGGTCCACTGTGGTCAAGTTGGATTGGGGACGAGTCAGTTGGTCAAGAGTATGGTGGTAGTGTTGCGTCGGTGCCTCAAAGGGCACTGGGACTTGAGCGGTTTCCCCAACACGTGCTTAAGTCTAACATTCATCCATCATGCACTTACGTAAAAGCCAACTCAGAAACGTAACAACCTTAACCATTCAGACTTAAGAAAACTGGAATCCCAACCAACCCGAAAGCCAACTCAGAATCCGTCCCCAAAAGGTATCCAAAGGCAAAGACAAGCCACACATGAAACCCAAGGCATAGTGGTCACCAAACTGACCAATTGGCATAGGGCAAGCCCCATGTCGATGACAGGGACCCTTAGGCGCCAGCGATGCAAAAAGGTTGTAGTAAGGGTCCTTCCACTTGGACTAGTCCCGGAGGCAAAACTGAAATGGTAATCATCCCCAAGGATCAACTTTATTAGATTTGGAAGAGGTTACATTCATACATAGACTGACCGGTCTCGGGGTCACCAGCACGTGCTGGGCATTGTGCTTGGCTCATGCTGGTAGAGGGAGCTGAGACCTGGTGACTGGATTCTTGGCGCTGGTTGAGCTGCCCACGTTTTTGTCTGCCAGACTCCCCCTATAGTTTAGCTGTGATTCGGCGCACCCCCTCTGTTCTGAAACATAGTGCTTTCTGGTAAAGCACGCCTTTTGGGACTTATTTTTTATTTTGCTGATTAAGCCTGGCAAAATCAGTCTGGCTCTCGGACATGGGTCCCGGGAGCCGTTCCGGTGGCAGAATCAACTTGCTTCCTGACTAGGCCATGACTCGAGCTCCAGAGCTAGCTCATGACTTGTGACTACTTGACTGGCTCACCACAGGTCGGAGGCTCAGTCCTTGATGTTCTAACTTGCTATGGGACCTTAGGGAGTGTCACCCCTTAGAGTCTTATAGGGCACGCTGGGTGCACCTGAGTCAGCTTTACAACATCCTCCCCTCGTTTGAAAAAGCTGATGTCCTTATCAAGGCCAAACTAGACCTAGGACGTATGGCACGGGCTTAATTCACCGGCCTTTAAAACTTTGAATTACAAAATACATTGGCAGTAGCATAGGAAAAGTGTAGATAAAGTTCACTTACGTAAAACCTGTGTAAAGCTGCAAGTGATTTATTGGCAAACTTAAGAAAAATACCGGGAAGTTCCTTGAACTTCAGAATGGCCATGAATGTTTATGTAGGAGGCATGCCGCCAGGTAGTTCTTTGTGTGCTGATCTTGGAAAACGGCTATTGCGTTGGTTCTTCTGCAGATAATCTGCTAGTACTTCAGGGGCTCCCTCCTTAAGTTTGTCTTCGTACTCCCAAGAAGCCTCAATAAGTGGAGCCCGTAGCCACTTCACTAGATATTCACGTTGAACGCCAGTTCGCTTTCTATGTGTCAATATTTGTTCTGGTACAAGCTGCCTCTTCGTATCATCAAGTGTCGTTGGTGGGTGACGGAGTTCGTGTTGCCGATCAAATCGCTCATCTAGTTTGTACCGTTTGAGTAATGAGATATGAAACACATTGTGTATATCCAAGCTGGATGGCAGCGCTAATCGGTAAGCCACTGGGTTGATCTTCTTGGTGACATAATATGGCCCCGCATAAGGTCAAGTGAACTTACGAGAAAAACCTTTTGGTAATGCAATGTTCTTTGTGTTCAGCCATACTTGATCACCTTCCTCAAATTCCAGTTCTCGTCGATGTGGGTTTACGTCAGCTGCCATACTCCTTTGTGACTGCTCTAAAAATGCCTTCACCTTTGTCAGCTTTGTGTGCCACTCATTGATGAATTCCTCTACAGTGGGTACTGGTGTTTCCTGCACGCTTGTAAGAAAAGAGCTTGGAACAATCGGTAGCCGACCATTGCTTATCTCGAAGGGTGCCCTTCCAGTAGATCTGTTCACTTGGTTGTTATGTGCAAACTTGAGAATATCCAAGTAGTTGACCCAATCGGATTGGTCCCAAGCGACATAATTTCGTAAATATTGTTCAATCTGTCGATTGACTCGCTCCGTTTGCCCATCCGTCTGAGGGTGATATGTAGTACTGAAATTCAGTCCGGTTCCCACGAGGCGAAATAGACAATTCCAAAACTTTCCGACGAACTTGGTGTCTCGGTCAGAAATAATCGTTCTAGGTAGGCCGTGGTATTTGAAAACACATTTGAAAAATAACCTTGCCACTTCTTCAGCTGTCACTGAACTTTTAGTTGGTACTAGATGAACTTGCTTTGAAAACCGGTCAACCACCACATAAATTGAGTCGAAGCCTTGGCACCGTGGTAGTTGAACAATAAAATCCATGCTCACCGAATCCCATGGGTATGCTGGTACTGGTAATGGTTGGAGTAGTCCAGCCGGAGCTAGCGGTTCCACCTTCACTTGTTGACATGTCGGGCATGTTTGCACATAGGATTCAACGTCTGCCCACATACTTGGCCAATAGAAGCCTCTTTTGAGAAGTTCATACATGCGATTCACCCCTGGATGCCCGGTGGCTAGTATGTCATGATGTTCTTGCAAGACTTTCTTCCTCAGGTTGATGTTGTCTGGGACATATACTCTGCATTGTTTATAAACAACCATTTGATCTTCCCAAGTGAAATGTTTATGAGGCTTTCCCAGATGGAATTTGATCATTAAGTCCTTCGCCAACGCATCTACACCATAATTCTCCCTGATTTCTTGGAGTAGGCCAGTCACCTGAGTTGTCACTGTTGCCATCAAGTATTCCTGTCTACTTAGTGTGTCCGCCACCACATTGTTCTTTCCCGCTGTGTGTAAAATGTCTATATTGAATTTTGAGAGAAAGTTTTGCCATCGCATTTGCTTTGGCGTGAGCATACCTTGGGATGAGAAGTACTTGAGTGATACATTATCAGTGAACGCCTTAAAGGGTTTTCCTGCCACATAATGTCTCCAATGCTCCACTGCTTGAACTACTATGACCATTTCTTTTTCATGAGTTGGCCATCGTCGCTCTACGTCACTCAATTTCTTTGAAAATTATGCAACAGGTTTTCCGTCTTGCATCAGCACAGCCCCAATAGCAAAGTTTGACGCATCTGTATGTATTTCAAAAGGTTTGCTAAAGTCCGGTAAGGCAAGGATGGGTTCTTGAGTGATCTGTCGTTTTAGTTCTTGGAACGCTGCTTCACATTCTGGTGTCCATGTCATCTTCAGATGAGTTTTGGTCTGCCCCAACAGTGGTGCCACAATTTTGCTAAATGCCTCAATGAATCTCTTGTAAAAGTTACATAAGCCCACAAAGGATTTGATGCCATGAACAGTTTTAGGTGCTAGCCAATCCAAGATAGTCTTGATCTTCTTAGGATCCATTCGAATCCATCCGTGGCCTATAACATGTCCAAGGAAGTCAACTTCCTCCACCACAAACTCACATTTCTCTCTTTTCGCGAACAAGCAGTTCCTCCTCAGTCGTTGGAGAACTGTCCTTAAATGTTGAATGTGATCTTTAAGGTTCCAGCTAAATACTAATATGTCATCAATGTACACAATGACAAATTCATCCAGGCAGTCTTGAAATATATTGTTCATCAACGTGCAAAAAGTGGCTGGTGCGTTTGTTATACCGAATGGCATCACCAGGAATTCGTGACTCCCGAACCGCGTTCGAAATGCCATTTTGTGCTCATCACCTTTAGCTATTCGAATTTGATGACATCCAGATCTGAGATCTATTCGGCTAAAGTATTTGGCATGTTTGAGTTGGTCGAATAGGTCATCAATTCTAGGCATGGGGTACTTGTTCTTGATGGTACTCTTGTTAAGCATGCGATAATCCACACACATTCGAAGAGTTTTGTCCACCTTTTCCACGAACACATCGCTAAATTTTTCTAACAGATCTGCCACTTCTTTTGGCAAGGTTTCTTGTCGCACACTTTTCCCTTCTGGGACTTCTCGACAGATGCAAAGAAAGCACTTTGACCTTTTCCCTTTCGCCATTATTTTCATCGCTAATGCTGCAACCAGATTTTGTTCAATATCGGTATCCTTAGCATTTCCTCCGGGCAGGGCTTTTGTCACGCAGATTTGTCCCTTATAATCCAAGAAGACCAAGTTTGAGCTCCTACCCAAAACTGCGATACAGTGTTCATTTAACCAAGGGAGGCCCAAAATCACATCAAAGGCATCCATCTCTAAAATCACAAAGCTAAGTTTAGCCTTCCATCTTCCAATCTACACCGGGATGTTCAATGTCGCTTTGTCTGCATCTAGTGCTCCCTTCGCTGTTTCTACCTTGAGAGTAGATGTAACATTCCTGGTCGGCAAGCTGAATTGTTCCATTACGCTCCTTGAGATATAGTTATGTAAAGCTCCGGAGTCGATCATGAAATCTGACTTCCTCCCCGCGATCTTTCCTGATAAGAATAACAATCTTGAACCAATCTTGGGGGTTGCCCCATGGAAGTTCCTTTCCATACTTGTGCGTCGTCCACTCATAAATGTAAGCTCCTCTCACAACTCCCAACTAGATTAGATCACCTAGATCAAAACAAGTAGTCAGGGATAATTCAGGTCCAGGCAAGCACACCACAAACGAACATACCAACCAAAGTTAAACAGAGGATCCCTCTCAAGTCACATTCCCCTTGAGACCGGACGTAGGATCTTTGACTAGCCGCGCCCACACAAATCTATCACAGAATTAGTCCACGGGGAAACATCCATCCAACCATCCGTGCTTTCACCATTAAGCAGCACATTGCCTCAGTCACGCCCCACCACTTTTTGGTCGATAGCCCTTATAGCTAAACGATCGGCAGCTATCCCGCACCGGCAGCTAACCAGCCGTGCTTTACACCCGAATTCGAGCAGCATCTCTGTATCAATGGTTAACCCATACAGTTCGCATATGTCGCCCCGCACCCCACAAGGTACAAACCGTCCTTCACCTACCTAGGTAGCACGTTGCCTCATTCGTCCTACGTGCAGACAGCGCCAGGCCCGAACCGCGAGAACTGACCGTGCTTACACCTCGAGGGCAGCACTTTGACTCATCAAGTCCCCCGTTCTGTCGACCACCCCGACCGTGGACGCACCCGTGCTTACACTGTGGGCAGCACCTTGCGCAACGGTTGTCTTGACAAATCCCAAAACGTGGCCATCCCTGTGAGACTTGCGTAGCTGACCGGCTAGTCGGCTCTGATACCACACGTTGCACCGGCGCCTCAAAGGGCGCTGGGACTTGAGCAGTTTCCCCAACACGCGTTTAAGTCTATAATTCATCCATCCTGCACTTACGTAAAAGCCAACTCAGAAACGTAACAAGCTTAACCATTCAGACCTAAGAAAACTGGAATCCCAACCAACTCGAAAGGCAACTTAGAATCCATCTCCAAAAGGTAACCAAATGCAAAGACAAGCCACACATGAAACCCAAGGCATAGTGGTCGCCAAACTGACCAATTGGCATTGCGGCAAGCCCCATGTCGATGACAATGACCCTTAGGTGCCAGCGACGCAAAAAGGTTGTAGTAAGGGTCCTTCCACTTGGACCAGTCTTGGAGGCGAAACCGAAATGGTAATCATCCCCAAGGATCAACTTTATTAGATTTGGAAGAGGTTACATTCATACATAGACTGACCGGTCTCGGGGCCACCAACACGTGCTGGGCATTGTGCTTGGCTCGTGCTGGTAGAGGGAGCTGAGACCTGGTGACTGGATTCCTGGCGCTGGTTGAGCTGCCCAAGTTTCTGTCTGCCGGACTCCCGCTATTGTTCTGTTGTGATTCGGCGCACCCCCTCTGTTCTGAAAGATAATGCTTTCTGGTAAAGCACGCTTTTTGGGACTTAGTTTTTATTTTGCTGATTAAGCTTGGAAAGCCTGGCAGAATCAGTCTGGCTCCCGGACATGGGTCCCGGGAGCCGTTCCGGTGGCAGAATCAACTTGCTTCCTGACTAGGCCATGACTCGAGCTCCAGAGCTAGCTCATGACCTGTGACTACTTGATTGGCTCACCACAGATCGGAGGCTCAGTCCTTGACATTCTAACTTGCTCTGGGACCTTAGGGAGTGTCACCCCTTAGCGTCTTACAGGGCACGATGGGTGCACCTGAGTCAACTTTACAACAGGTAGACTCTCTGTATGAGCATTGTGGTTGCATGATACTTTGTGAGTCAAACCTCGTGGTTTGTATGTTATTATGCAGTGGTGATAAATATTCAAAATTTCCTTTGGCCTTGTTATGGATAGATAATTCTCATGGTTCTGTGGCTGCTTAAAATGTTTTTGATTCTCATTTTCTTTAGCCAACTTTTGCTTACGAGCTCCAATCAGAGCGAATCTCCAGGTGATGTGAAGCGAATCGTTATCACTAAAGGTAGTGATGATACGTAAAACACTATGCTTTTTATCTCAAGATTTATAGAAAGCAAGATGTCATTAGTAGTTGCTAAAATCTAATCGTTGTTTGTTTCCAATATGACCAAATGTTTTCCATCTCCTTAACAATGTGCTGAAAATTCATATGTTTTTTAAGCTACATCCAACAAAGCAGTAGTAGTACCAGAATAACGCAAAAACGCTTATAGGGACCTATTTGGACCAGTAGAAGATGTTGAGAATGTTATTCCAACCATTAGAAAAATCAAGTTTCCCTTTCTACTCGCACTTGTAAATATTCTCTTGGAAGAGCTGGAGATGGTGAGAATTTTGAAAATCCCTTCTAGCCTAAAAGTGTTGACTTTTAAGATATTAGCCACTTCAATCCATCCTCTTTAAACTGTAATCATGTTTCTAGGCCATATATGACTAGTCAACTTGCTTTCTTGTTATCCAAGAAGGATCCAAGAAGATTGATTTCATATGAAAATGTTGCAGGAAAAGCAAGCTATACTTTATGTTAGCTCTCAACATCAATAGGGTCTGAATCATACCTTGTTATCAAATGCTCTTCAAATAGTTATGTTTGTGTTTCTTTGCTTCGATTCTAGGTAATTGTGAGAAATGGTGAGAATTATTGAGCATGGTGATTCCATTAGGTTTAAGGAGTATATGACTCATATTGTGTATGTAAGCTAAGTGATAATTAGTTTAAGAAATCCCCAATTATTTGAGAGAGAGAGAGCGAGAGATCACATAGTGATTGAAGTCAATTTAATAAATTCACATTTTAGATACCTGGACTAAAAAAAACCCTAACCTTAAAGACCCTAAATCTTCAATATCTCCCCGCTCTCTCAAATCTTCTCTCCTCTCACGTTCTGCAACCTGCGCGCTCGCTCTCTCTATCTCTCTCTCTCACGTCCTCTTAGTCTCTCAATCGCATTAACCTCTCTCTCTCTCTCTCTCTCATCGCGTTTGTAACTGAGCTATTGTTGCAGATTACTACTGCCACCTCCCCCCTCTAAAACCCTGATCAATCAATAGCGTGGCAGCATATGTTCTTGATGATCTTTCAATCCAGCTCCAGAGTAAAGAGATTATTTAGCGATTTGCAAGGAGTGTAGCAGCCGCTCCCCAGCATTTGAATTGTAAGCATCAAAGGCATCTTTGGTGCATCTCTCTCTCTCTCTCTCTCTCATTGATCCATGCACCTCTTAATTCTATTGGACTATATTCAAGCACACCTCAATTTCCTATTGGACGTCACAAGGTTCCACCTCTAAATCCTATTAGACCTCTTGAAATTCATCAAACAAAAGCTTTACACTTGTCTACACTCTAATTGGCACGTGTTTAGTCTCTTACTCTATTTTGGCTCAACAGTGGCATTACAAGTGGAAGTGCATAATTTGCCATCTATGCCAAATTTATTCCTATCAACATCCTACACCTAGATGCTTGATGTAAAAAACATAAGACCCCTATATCTAACATAGATAATCTTTTTCAATTCTTCAGAGTTCCATGTTTACTAAAGGTAGTGTTGATATGTGCAGTGTTGTGGATTTCATCTCAAGATTTATAGAAAGCAAGATGTCATTAATAGTTGCTCAAATCTAATCATGTATGTTTATTTGAGCTAAATTTCTAGTTGTTTGTTTCCAATAAGAGCAAATTGTTTCCATCTGCTTATCCATGTGTGGATAATCCACGCGGAATCCAGAATCTAGATAGAGATTTATTCAAATCCATATCAGTAGACTGTTGAAATATTAAGAAATCTAGCTGAAGTTGATTGGTGGTAGTTTTTGTGTTGATGCGTTAGTCATGAAAAATGTATGGCGTAAGGCTTGGCATGATCGAAGATTGAATAGAAAAGATCATAAAGTTGGAGATTTGGTATTTATGATAAGATGAAGTTGTCTACAGGGAAATTGAAGTTTACAGCATAAGTTCTTATCATGTGAGACAACTTGTTTTTAGGAGTGCTATTTTTGAAACGTTTAGATAGAGAGTGCTTTAATGCTCTATTTAATGACAGTCAGTTACACGAGCATTGGCAGCCTAAACTTATATCTAAATCAGCACCTTGTTTTTTTCTATCTATTTCAATCTTTACTTTGTTGTTTTCCAATAGTTAATTCTCTATTTTCTCTGAAAAACACAATAACTATACATACATATGTATGTATGTATAAAAAAAAAGCATAAAATAAAAAGTTCAAAATAGTTACATTGTGTAAAACAATCTAAAATTAAACATGAAGAGACTAGAAATTATGCAGTGGTGACAAATAATCAACATTTCCTTCTGCCTTGTTTCGGGTAAAAATGATAATTTGCAATGGTTCAGTGGCATCTAAAAATATACTTCATTCTCATTTTCTGTAGACAGCTTCTGCTTCCGAGATCCAATCAGAATAAATCTTCAGGTCATGCGAAGTGAATCGTGTTTACTAAAGGTAGTGTTGATATGTGGAGTGTTGTGGATTTCATCTCAAGATTTATAGAAAGCAAGACATCATTAATAGTTGCTCAAATCTAATCATGTATGTTTATTTGAGCTAGAATTCTAGTTGTTTGTTTCCAATAAGAGCAAATTGTTTCCATCTGCTTATCCATGCGTCGATAATCCACGCGGAATACAGAATCTAGATAGAGATTTATTCAAATCCATATCAGTAGACTGTTGAAATATTATGAAATCTAGTGAAAGTTGATTGGTGGTAGTTTTTGTGTTGATGCGTTAGTCATGAAAAATGTACGGCGTAAGGCTTGGCATGATCGAAGATTGAATAGAAAAGATCATAAATTTGAAGATTTGGTATTTACGATAAGTTGAAGTTGTCTACAGGGAAATTGAAGTTTACAGCATAAGTTCTTATCATGTCAGACATCTTGTTTTTAGGAGTGTTATTTTTGAAATGTTTTGATAGAGCGTGCTTTAATTCTCTATTTAATAACAATTAGTTACACGAGCATTGGTAGCCTAAACTTATTTCTAAATCAACACCATGTTTTTTTCTATCTATTTCATTATTTACTTTGTTGTTTTCCACTAGGTAATTATCTATTTTCTCTAAAAAACACAATAACTATACATACGATCCCAATTTGCCACTAAAGTCATAGAGGATTATATAATAATTGCCAAAAATTTCCGACTATTACAGAGTGACAATACTATTAACATCCATCAATGAACTAAAAACTAAACACTATCAATCTTCTCACTCACATTCATCCGCATCTCATCCTCACTCTCATCTATACTCTGTTTTTCTCTCTCCCACACAACAGAAAAAAAAAAGTCTATCTTTAATTTATTAGCGAAACATATTTTGGTTCGCGCCAAACATTTTTTTATGGTCAAAAAAATTTGTGTGGATTATCCATGCGTGGATAATCCACGCGGAATCTAGGATCTAGATAGAGATTTATTCAAATCCATACTAGTAGACTGTTAAAATACTAAAAAATCTAGCGAAATTTGATTGGTGGTAGTTTTTTGTGTTGCTGCGTTAGTCATAAGAAATGTATGGCGTAAGGCTTGGCATGATTGTAGATTGAATATAAAAGATCATAAAGTTGGAGATTTGGTATTTATGATAAGATGAAATTGTTTACAGGAAAATTGAAGTTTACAACATAAGTTCTTATCATGTCAGACATCTTGTTTTTAGGAGTGCTTTTTTTGAAATGTTTAGATAGAGAGTGCTTAAATGCTCTATTTAAGGATAGTCAGTTACAAAAGCATTGGCAGCCTAAACTTATTTCTAAATCAGCACCATGTTTTTTTCTATCTATTTCATTGTTTACTTTGTTGTTTTCCAATAGTTAATTATCTATTTTCTCTTGAAAACACAATAACTATACATACATATGTATGTATGTATAAAAAATAAGCATAAAATAAGAAGTTCAAAATAGTTACATTCTGTAAAACCATTTAAAATTAATTATGAAGAGACTAAAAATTACCAGAATTGATATTTTTTAAATAAAATAGTCAAACCAATCTTTGCAAAGTTTACCATTGATTCAAAATAGTACAATCTGCTTAACTTGAGCTTTGCGAGGGTTAGTTTGCATCATACGTAAGTTTGCTGTGCAATGTCATTATGAACCATCCTCGACCTAGTTGATAGGCACTAAACATCAAAATTGACTCGAGAGAGGGTTAAAACCATGTGAAGCATGATTATTTATAGTACTTATGCGGGGGTAGTTCTTTGGTGAAGGTTCAACCCTCATCGAAGCTCTAGTTACTTATTGACCCTTCAAGAAGATCTAGAGATCGTGTTTAATAGTAATCTATATGTTTTGTAGTTTTTTTCCCATAATTGCCAAAGAAGGAATTTGTCTAATATATAAGTTTGAAATTCGACTCATTTTGCACAAATGCTAGTGAAGCTCATACACGTACTTTTTATGAATTTTGCTTGAAACTGAAAACCAAAATTTATGCACTTATTACCAACCTTCTGTATATATACACTCCATCATGTGTAAACAAATTTAGTCCTTTGAGAATTATTCTAGTTCTATTGACACCATCTAAAATCGTTCACACTTTATTGAATAGAACAGAGGTTTTCAAGGCTTGACTAGACTCAGAATAGTAGTGTGCCAATCTCTATAAGTAACTCTGCCTCTTGCTGAGTGCAAGGATCTTATCACTCCTATCAATAATTTTTGCATTGATCAAATTTGAATTCTACCTTATGACCTAAATATATAATTCTACTTACTGATAACAGATTTGTAGAGAGTTTAGAAACATATAAGACTTTTAATAGTAATTTGAATTGATCATGCTGGAATCGTGATCTTATAGTACCTTCACCTTCATTAGTGTGAGTACTATTGTCACCAAGATCAGCACATTTCTTCATGTTGTAAGGCGTGTAGGAGTTGAAGATCTCACGTTTATTGGTCATGTGTTGAGTTATTCCATAATAAAAAAACCATGAATCATCCAAAAGTGTGCTTTGATCTTCGACCATGAATGTACCTTCGTCCACTTCGGCCTGGGAGAAGATGAAATTGTGTTTGCTTATTTTTCAAGTTGCTTGGCTACATTCTTCGCTTGGAGAATTTGACAATCCTTGATCTCATGTTTATTATGCTTGCAATATCTACAAAACACCTTCTTATTTGATAATGGATCTGATGATTGTGCTTGACTTTGAGTCTGTTTCTGATTCGTTGCAGCCTTCTTGGAGCTTTTGTGCTTCTGTCACTTAGAGCCTTTGTTGACATATAGATCCAGAGAGGAGGAAGTAGTCGGAGTGTCTCGACTTCTTCAATTATCTTCTGCAACAACATAGTGATAACTCTAGTAAGAGATAAACCTGTGTGCGTCGATATAATCATCACCCAGTTTTCATATATGTATAGAGCAAGCTTGAAAGCAATGTCATAATTGCATCTTGATCGTCTATGACTGATCCGATAATGGCCATTTGCAAGAGATTCTTAATTAGGTTAATGTGTATATGAAGAGAATCACCATTAGACATTTTGAATGTGGAGAATTTCCTTCGTAGATGTAACTTAGTAGTTACGTCCTTCACATCATATAGTGAGTTCAAAATGTCCCAAACTTCTTTTGACGTTTTAGCTTCAGCTATGTTTCCAATCTGTGTATCTGATATATTAAGGATAATAAGCATGAAAGCTTTACCGTCCTTCAATTTCCACCACAAGAACACATGTAGAAAATATCCACATGAATATCCACGCACAATACAAAGGAGGACGCGCGGGCAAAAAAAATTTACGTGGATATATCCGTGGATTGGCTTGAATATTCGCATGGATATGGACACATGGATGTTTCACGCAAGTGTCATTTTGGCAGCAGATCGGCCGGATGTTGGGAAATTTAAATTGCATGGATTATCCATGCCAACTCCGACACCCAGCAGCTAGGCAAACCTTGGACACCGGAGCCGGAAATAGAAAAATTAATTGCACGTGGATAATCCACGCCATAGTAAACTTTTTAAAAAGAAGACTCGGCTTTCGCGTGGATAATTATCCATGCAAAAGTATTTTTATCCCTGGGATATCCAGAGAGTTGGGGCGGTTAATACTGCGTGGATCAATTTTTTTATATCCACGCAATACTCACGCAAATAAGTTTCTGGATTCCGCGTGGATTATCCATGCGTGGATAAAACACACAAATTTTTTTGACCAAAAAAAAACCTTTGGCGCGAACCAAAATTTGGTTCGGTCCTAAATTAGAGATCGACTTTCTTTTTTCTGTTGTGTGAGAGAGAGAGAAAAAGAGAGTATATATGAGAGTGAAGATGAGATGGGGATGAATGTGAGGGAGAAATTTGATAGTGTTTAGGATTTTGAGTTCACTGATGGATCTTAGTAGTATTGTCACTCTGTAATAATTGATATTTTTTGGCAATTATTATGTAATCCTCTATGACTTTAGTGACAAATTGGGAACGAATGCCAACAGGCCAAAAATTGTCCCACTTCATTATTATTGTTGCTAGAAACACCAAATCATGTGTAGATGTTGCAAATTGTTTGATGGTTGGATCTGGAGAATCTGTGCATTGCTCCACAAAAGATTTGAGACCTCTCAAAAAATCCATTTGAATTTTGAAGCCTAAAGTTTAAGGTATAATGGGCCGATTTTAATGTGCACTGTAACCTTGTAGTCCATAGGAGTGCCACACTCTACCCATGTTCAGGTCCACATAGGGTGGCCACCCTATGGGAAGAGGAAGCATGATCCCCTATGACTATTCCTGTGGTGGCAAGGGAGGCTTTATAGGCATGCAAAGTTAAAAATTTATTGGAGTAATATACAAAATGCATGAATGCCCATTGCTTAGAGTAATGGGTCAACAAAAAACGACTTTTTCCATGCTAGGGAGCAGGAAAATATCATGTTGAGAAGGCATAAGTCACGGGCTTTGTTTTGAGGATTGGTGTGAATAGAACTAGAATAATTCTCAAAGGACTAAACTTGTTTACACATGATGGAGTGTATATATACAGAAGGTTTGTAATAAGTGCATAAATTTTGGTTTTCAGTTTCAAGCAGAATTCATAAAAAGTACGTGTATGAGCTTTACAAGCCTTTGTGCAAAATGAGCGAATTTCAAACTTATATATTAGACAAATTGCTTCTTTGGCAATTATGGGAAAAAAACTACAAAACATATAGAGTACTATGAAACAAGATCTCAAAATCTTCTTGAAGGGTCAATAAGTAACTAGAGCTTCGACGAGGGTTGAACCTTCACCAAAGAACAACCCCCACATAAGGACTCCAAATAATTATGCATCACATGGTTTTAACCCTCTCTCGAGTCAATTTTGATGTTTTGTGTCTATCGACTAGGTCGACGATGGTTCATAATGACATTGCACAACAAACTAACTTGTGATGCAAACTAACCCTCGCAAAGCTCAAGTTGAGCAAATTGTACTATTTTGAAACAATGGTAAACTTTTCAAAGATTGGGTTGACTATTTTATTTGAAAAATAGCAATTCTAGTAATTTTTAGTCTCTTCATGTTTAATTTTATATTGTTTCACATAATGTAACTATTTTGAACTTTTTATTTTATGCTTTTCTTTTATACATACATACATATGTATGTATAGTTATTGTGTTTTTCAGAGAAAATAGATAATTAACTATTGGAAAACAACAAAGTAAAGAATGAAATAGATAGAAAGAAACAAGATGCTGATTTAGAAATAAGTTTAGGCTGCCAATGCTTTTGTAACTGACTATCATTAAATAGAGCATTGTAGCACCCTCTATCTAAACATTTCAAAAAAAGCACTCCTAAAAACAAGATGTTTGACATGATAAGAACTTATGTTGTAAACTTCAATTTCCCTGTAAACAACTTCATCTTATTATAAATACTATATCTCCAACTTTATGATCTTTTCTATTCAATCTTCGATCATGCCAAGCCTTATGCCATACATTTTTCATGACTAACGCATCAACACAAAAAACTACCACCAATCAACTTTCGCTAGATTTTTTAATATTTCAACAGTCTACTAAAATGGATTTGAATAAATCTCTATCTTTGATGCCTTAGTAAGGATGATAAAGAGCTTCTAAAACCACTTCGGAGGATACTTCCTCCACCGAGAACAAAAAATAGAGAGACACTAGAAAAAAAAACACAACACTACATAGGGTTGGAATTTTTAATTAGGTTTTAGCTCTTTCCTTTCAAGATTCGATCCTTGGAAGTACAATTGAATGTGTGTGTGTGTGTGTGCACTTTTCTGTGTTTATATATATTTATATATTTATTAGTGTATGTGTGTGTGTGTGTGTATCAACTGAATCAAAGGTATCTAAAATGACAACTAATAAACTATGTGGATCTCTCTCTCTCTCTCTCTCTCTCTCTCTCTCTCTCTCTCTCTCTCTCTCTCTCTCTCTCTCTCTCTCTCTCTCTCTCTCTCTCTCTCTCTCTCTCTCTCTCTCTCTCTCTCTCTCTCTCTCTCCCTCTCAAATAATTTGGAGTTTCTTAGACTAATTTGTTAGCATACATGCACAATAGGAGTCATGTCTGCTAAGTGCTAAATATTACTCCTTGAACCTAATGGAATCACCATGCTCAATACCATTTCTCACAATTACCTACAATTGAAGCAAAAGAACACAAACATAACTATTTGAAGAGCTATGAGCATTTGATAACAAGGTATGATTTGCCAAGCTTCTAAAAAAAATCCAACATTTGCAAAGCAGGCATGTAGTACATTCAATTTAAACAAGTAATGTTTTGTATAGTCTATTGAAAGTAAGTTCCTAGTGCTTTAGACCATATTGATGTTGAGAACTAGCATGAAGTACAGCTTCCTTTTCCTGCAATATTTTCATTTGAAAGCAATCATATTCAATCCTTCTTGGATAATAATAAAGCGAATTGACTAGACATATATGGCCTAGAATCATGATTACAGTTTAAAGAGCATGGATTGAAGTGGCTAATATCTTAAGCATCAATACTTTTAGGCTAGAAGGGCTTTTTAAAATTCTCACCATCTCCAGCTCCTCCAAGGGAATATTTGCAAGCTCGTGTAGAAAGGTGAACTTGATTTTTTTGGTCGTTGGAACATCTTTCTCAACATCATCTACTGGTCCAAATAGGTCCCTATAAGTGACATTCTATCTCATATGTTTGCTTCCACGTTAGCTCCGATTTTTCATACTTCATATCACAGTTAGCTATTGTGCTGCTTCATTGTAAGTTTCAACTACAAATAATTTTTTCTTAGGCAATCGCAATCCTCTACATCGATTTTGCCGGTTAACTCTACGTGAGAGTGAAATTCACGGGCAGCTATGGTAGGGAGGAGTAAGTATAAAGGTGTTTATCACAGAAAACGAACGGGAAGATGGGAAGCAAATATCTGGTATGGAAAGGAAATCTGTTCCGCCGGATTACATGAATTCTTTGAAAAATAATTATTGTGAAAAATCGATGATATTTGTAAAGCTATTTACATGTAAAGTCTCTTAGAACGCAAGTGATCTGTAGCTATGGCCTGAGCAAATTTGATTTTTTTTTTGTAAGATCTAGCGTTTTTTATTTTCTTCACAAAGCTACTTACATATGTTTGAAATGCAACCAGTTTATATGCTTTTCCATTTTCCAATAATAGGAAAAGAAAAGGCGACAAACGTTTTGGAGCAATGGCTAACCCAGGACAGCTCTCCATTGGTACGATTTTTGTGAAAAAGAATTTATGGATTGATACAACCTCTTTAAAAAACAAGACCTCGAGGATGCTCGGAAATGACTTATTCTTGACGCTAATGAGTGCCACTTTGCTTTGCAGGTGCCTATCATAATGAGATAGCAGCAGCCAGGTTTGTGTGAACTGGTGGCGGTTAACTGATTCTCAATGAATTTCTGGTTTATGAAATTACCATCCTAAATATCGTTCATAACTCCGTTGGTATGCTAATGTGTTAGAATTATTTTGTGGCTCTCGAATTATGATATGGCAGCAATTAAACTTGGTCACACCGAGAAACTTAACTTCCCATTAGAAGACTATGAGTCTGCAATGCCGCTGGTATGGTTAGAGTACAGAGGGTCGTCTGCATTCAAAGTCAACTTTATTATATATAGTGGGTTATACAACTAGGTCGCATTATAAAGCGCATTGCTCTCCAAATGTTTGAAGAATGGTCTTTTGATTTTAACGCGTGTTCAATCTCCCATATGTGAGAAATAAAAAGTGATAATTTATAGTTCCCTGGTGTACATTGGTGACTGAAATACGATGAAGACGACTTTTTTCATATAGTTTGGTACATGAGTCGGAAAAACTTTTCTTTGAGTTTTGTAGAAGCTGCAATTCTTCATGAACATCACCTGAAAAGAAGACTGGTGGTCAAGGTAGAAAAAATTTGGAAATTTCAAGGCACATATATGTTATTATGCAGTGGTGACAAAGGTAGTGTTGATACGTGCAGTGTTGTGCGTTTCATCTCAAGATTTATAGAAAGCAAGATGTCATTAACAGTTGCTCAAATCTAATCATGTATGTTTATTTGAGCTAAATTTCTAGTTCTTTGTTTCCAATTCGAGCAAATTGTTTCCATCTGCTTAACAATGTGCTGATAACTCATATGTTCTTTTAGCAACACCCAACAAAGCAGCAATAGTACAAGAAGAATGCAAACACGCTTATAGGGACGTAGATGTTCCAACGACCAAAAAAATCAAGTTCACCTTTCTACACGAGCTTGCAAATATTCCCTTGGAGGAGCTGGAGATGGTGAGAATTTTAAAAATCCCTTCTAGCCTAAAAGAATTGATGTTTAAGATATTAGCCACTTCAATCCATGCTCTTTAAACTATAATCATGTTTCTAGGCCATATATGTCTAGTCAACTCGTTTTATGATTATCCAAGAAGGATCGAATATGATTGCTTTCAAATGAAAATGTTGCAGGAAAAGGAAGCTGTACTTCATGTTAGTTCTCAACATCAATATGGTCTAAAGAAGTAGGAACTTACATTCAATAGACTATAGAAAACAATACTTGTTTAAATTAAATGTACTACATGCCTGCTTTGAAAATGTTGGATATTTTTAGAAGCTTGGCAAATCATATTTATCAAATGCTCATAGCTCTTCAAATAGTTATGTTTGTGTTATTTTGCTTCAATTCTAGGTAATTGTGAGAACTCGTATTGAGCATGGTGATTCCATTAGGTTCAAGGAGTAATATTTAGCACTTAGCAAGCATGACTCCTATTGTGCATGTATGCTAACAAATTAGTCTAAGAAACTCCAAATTATTTCAGAGAGAGAGAGAGAGAGAGAGAGAGATCCACATAATGAGCCAAGTAAAGTTGTTACTTGGCATTTTAGATACCTTTGATTCAGTTGATACACACACACACACATACACTAATAAATATATAAATATATATAAACACAGAAAAGTGCACACACACACACACACATTCAATTGTACTTCCAAGGATTGAATCTTGAAAGAAAAGAGCTAAATCCTATTTAAAAATTCCAACCCTACGTAGTGTTGTCTTTTTTTTTCTAGTGTCTCTCTATTTTTTGTTCTCGGTGGTGCAATTATCCTCCGAAGTGGTTCTAGAAGTTCTTTATCATCCTTACTAAGGCATCAGAGATAGAGATTTAGTCAAATCCATATTTGTAGACTATTGAAATAATAAAAAATCTAGCAAAAGTTGATTGGTGGTAGTTTTTTGTGTTGATGCAATCATGAAAAATGTATGGCATAAGGCTTGGCATGATTGAATAGAAAAGATCATAAAGTTGGAGATATGGTATTTATGATAAGATGAAGTTGTTTATAGGGAAATTGAAGTTTATAACATAAGTTCTTATCATGTCAGACATCTTGTTTTTAGGAGTGCTATTTTTGATGTGTCTAGATAGAGAGTGCTTTAATGCTCTATTTAATGACAGTCAGTTACAAAAGCATTGGCAGCCTAAACTTATTTCTAAATCAGCACCTTGTTTTTTTCTATCTATTTCATTCTTTACTTTGTTGTTTTTCAATAGTTAATTATCTATTTTCTCTGAAAAACACAATAACTATACATACATATGTATGTATGTATAAAAAAAAAGCATAAAATAAAAAGTTCAAAATAGTTACATTCTGTGAAACAATTTAAAATTAAACATGGAGAGACTAAAAATTACCAAAATTGCTATTTTTTAAATAAAATAGTCAAACCAATCTTTGCAAAGTTTACCATTGATTCAAAATAGTACAATTTGCTCAACTTGAGCTTTGCGAGGGTTAGTTTCCATCATCAGTTAGTTTGTTGTGCAATGTCATTATGAACCATCGTCGACCTAGTTGATGGACTCAAAACATCAAAATTGACTCAAGAGAGGGTTAAAACCATGTGAAGCATGATTATTTATAGTCCTTATGCGGGGGTTGTTCTTTGGTGAAGGTTTAACCCTCATCAAAGCTCTAGTTACTTATTGACCCTTCAAGAAGATTTTGAGATCTCGTTTCATAGTACTCTATATGTTTTGTAGTTTTTTTCCCATAATTGCCAAAGAAGCAATTTGTCTAATATATAAGTTTGCAATTCGACTCATTTTGCAAAAATGCTAGTGAAGCTCATACACGTACTTTTTATGAATTTTGCTTGAAACTGAAAACCAAAATTTATGCACTTCTTTTGTGGAGCAATGAACAGATTCTCCAGATCCAACCATCAAACAATTTGCAACATCTACACATGATTTGGTGTTTCTAGCAAGAATAATAATAAGTGGGACAATTTTTGGCCTGGTGGCATTCGATCCCAATTTGCCACTAAAGTCATAGAGGATTACATAATAATTGCCAAAAATTTCCAATTATTACAGGGTGACAATACTATTAACATCCATCAATGAACTAAAAACTAAACACTATCAATCTTCTCACTCATATTCATCCCCATCTGATCTTCACTCTCATCCATACTCTTTTTTTTTCTCTCTCTCACACAACAGAAAAAAGAAAGTCGATCTCTAATTTAGGAGTGAGCCACATTTTGGTTCGCGCCAAAGGTTTTTTTTTTGTCAAAAAAATTTGTGTGGATTATCCACACAGAATCCAGAAACTTATTTGCGTGAATAAAGCGTGGATATAAAAAAATTGATCCACGCAATATTAACCACCCCAGCTGTCTAGATATTCCATGGATAAAAATAATTTCGCGTGGATAATTATCCACGCGAAAGCCGAGTCTTTTTTTTAAAAAGTTTACTATGGCGTAGATTATCCATGCACAATTAATTTTTTTATTTCTGGCTCCGGTGTCCAAGGTTTGCCCAGCTACTGGTTGTCGGAGTTGGCGTGGATAATCCACGCAATTTGAATTTCTCCACATCCGGCCGATCTGCTGCCAAAATGACACTTGCGTGGAACATCCACGCGCCCATATCCACGCGAATATTCACGCCAATCCACGGATATATCCACGCAAAGTTTTTTTTGCCTGCGCGTCCTCCTTTGTATTGTGCATGGATATTTGCGTGGATATTTTCTACATGTGTTCTTGTGGTGGAAATTGAAGGAAAGTAAAGCTTTCATGCTTATTATCCTCAATATATCAGATAGACAGATTGGAAACATAGCTGAAGCTAAAACGTCAAAAGACATTTGGGACATTTTGAACTCACTACTAAGCTACAACTACGAAGGAAATTCTTCACATTCAAAATGTCTACTGGTGATTCTCTTCATATACACATTAACCAAATTAAGAACCTCTTGCACCAAATGGCCGTTGTCGGATCAGTCATAGAAGATCAAAATGCAATTATGACATTGCTTTCAAGCTTGCTCTCTACATATATGAAAACTGGGTGATGATCATATTGACACACACAGGTTTAACTCTTACTAGAGTTATTACTATGTTGTTGCAGAAGATAATCGAAGAAGTCGAGACACTCCGACTCCTTCCTCCTCTCTGGCTCTATATGTCAACAAAGGCTCTAAGCGACAGGAGCAGAAAAGCTCCAAGAAGGCTGCAATGAATCAGAAACAGACTCAAAGTCAAGCACAATCATCAGATCCATAATCAAAGAAGAAGATGTTTTGTAGATATTGCAAGCGTAATAACCATGAGATCAAGGATTGTCGAATTCTTCAAGCGAAGAATGTAGCCAAGCAACTCGAACAATAAGCAAACACAGTTTGATCATCTCCCAGGTCGAAGTGGACGAAGGTGCATTCATGATCAAAGATCAAAGCACACTTTTGGATGATTCTTGGTTTTTTTACTATGGAACAACTCAACACATGACCAATCAATGTCAGATCTTCATCTCCTACATGTCTTACAACATGAAGAATCAAATACAATGTAAATGAAATGATTCCACCATGCTTCCAACTCTGAACTCTGTGGAAAAATACAGCAAACAAACAATGAATGTGAGTGATCAACTTTTGCTTGCATGTTTCCTCCTCCTTTGCTCTTTGTTGCCTTGTATCCACCATGATACTCCACAAATGAGCCTCCATCTCCATCTTCCCATAAGATGCCATCAAGCCTTGATGACTTGGACATGAATGAGTGACATAATGAATCTCCAATAGCTTCATTTCCATCAGAAAAACCATCCAGGAATGCTAGTACAAATCCAACATCAAAACAATGCTCACCAATGTAGCTAGTTTTACCATATCTTGACAATTTGCACACATCCACATGAAATTGCTCAAACATGACATAGAAAAAGTAAAGTAAACTTGAACCTTGCTACTCCTTTGACTTTACTTGAGTCTTCAATATGCTGTAAAATCAAATCCATAACATCTTTGTCAATTACCACTCCTTTGATGCTCTTGACTAGCTCCAAATTGTCAACTTCCCTTTTGACTAGTTGAAGCGCTTTGAGATCAACCTCTTGATCTTCAACTTGACCATCAAAGCCATTGAACAAAATTTGTCTTCCAGATCCAATACTTGATTTTACAGCAAGATAACATCCATCCACTTGCATAGCTCCATGTACACAAGAAGATCCTCCAAAAGATCTTTCACTCCTCATAAGAGTTCGATACTCAAGATCCATTGCTTGGATCCACTCCTCTTCTTTCCTTGCTTGATCTACACTTGTAGGCTCATCCAAAGAGGCAACATAGTTTCCAGAAACTACTTGCTTACCCTTTTGATCATATGTGAGCCTTGAAGGTACTTGTCTTTCTAGTGATGTTCTCCTTGGCTTTTGGCTTGATGAAGGTCCATCATCATCACCATAAAAAATAGGATCATTTTCATCAACATCAAGAATGTTAGTTCCATCCACACTTCCATCAATCATGTTTGAAGAAACTTTTGGAATGTTCCGCTCATAAAAAATGACATCTCTACCAACAATCACCTTGTTAGTAGAAGGAATGTAAACCTTGTAGGCTTTTCTTGATGATGGATCCTCCTTGGTCCTATCATCAAGAGTAATGTTGACATCCAAAGGTTCTTAGAAAGTTGACATCCGGCCTCCTCTTGAATAGCATCTCAAAAGATGTCCTTCCATCCAAAATAGCACTCGGCCACCTATTGCACAAGAAATTGGCACACAACAAAGCTTGATCCCAAAATGGTTTTTCAAGATTAGCACTTAACCTCATAGCTTTAGCACTTTCACATAAAGTCTTATTCTTCCTTTCAGTCCATTTTGTTGTGGGGTCCTTGATGTTGTATACTCCCTCTTGATCCCATGCTCCTTGCAAAAGGCCTTGAACTTGGTAGATATGTACTCACCACCATTGTCACTCCTCAAGCAATTAATCTTTGTGGAAAATTGGTTCTCCTTTGCATTCTTGAATTTGATAAAGACATCATACACTTCATCCTTACTTTTTAGTAGATGGATCCAACAAAATCTACTAAAAGCATCAATGAATGTTACATACATCTTAGCTCCACTATTGCTGATCGTAGTAAATCCATGATTGTAGATTTTGATATAGATCTAGTATAGGGTTGTCTATGTGACTTTGACAAAGCACAAGACTCACAAACATGTTTGATGCCACTTAAGGAGCTTGGAAGACCTATCACAATCTTCTTCCTAGCCATTACCTCCAATGACTTGAAGTTGAGGTGTCCCATCCTTTTATGCCAAACCTCTTGAATAGGTATTTGCTCCCTTGCAACACATCCAACTTGGTTAGCAATAACAAAAGCATCTAGTTTGAACAACTTCCCTTGCCTTTTACCTTTTTCAATCAAGACATCCTTCCTTTAGATCAAACGAGCATCTCTATCAAACTCCACCTTGAGGCCTTTACTTAGCATTTGACTCACACTAAGCAAATTCTTGGTAATAGCTGGAATAAACAAGACATCCTTCAAATGAACATTCCTATTTGTAGAGAGAGATACAGAGAAAATCCCTTTGATTGCACACTCACCATCATTGGCCATGTAGATCACCCTCTTGTCATCTCCATATGCCAACAAAGAAGTGAAGTACTCTTTGTGAAAGGTCATGTGTGAACTTGCTCCACTATCAATCCACCGATGATCTAGATCTCCATCATTAGCAAGCATACATGAAGACATCAAAAAAGCATCATCATTTGCATCTTGAACATCCAAAACATCTTCATCAAGAGTAAGATTACTTTGCTTGTCTCCTTGATCTCTCTTCTTCTTGTAACACTCACTTGCAAAGTGTCCTTTGATGCCACAAAGCACTTGAGCGTTGATCTATCCTTCTTTTTTCCACTTGAAGAAGCATCCACTTGATCTTGCCCTCTAGAGCACTTACTTTGGGTTTTTCCCTTTGTGAACATAGCATCCTCTTGAAGTGTCGATGTAGAACCACCTCTTGCTTGAAGCCTATATTCCTCATTGATCAAGATCTCTTGAAGATCCATCAAACTTGCCAAAGTCATTTGAATAGCAAGACTTTGAACAATTTGAGCATGAGCATCCAACAAGCCATTAAGAATTACTCGAATAAGCTCTCCTTCCTAAATGCTTTCGTCAATGCAATCCAACTCATCATTCAATGCTTTCATTCTCAAAACAAAAGTACTTGGACTTTCTTCATTCTTTTGAAAACACGAAAAGATTTGCCTTATTAGAGTCAACACTCTAGAATTAGACTTGGATTCATAAAGCTTCTTTAATGAATTCCAAGTTTTCAGAGATGATGTGCACTTACCAACTTCCTTGAGAAGTTCATTGGTAACATTCACCTTTATCATGTGTAGAGCCTTCTTGGCCCTCTTGTCATACCTCATTTGATCTTGTTGTGTTGCTGGTCTCTCCTCCAAACCTACAACAATATCCAAAACATCATTTATCTCAAAAAGTGACTCTATCTTCACTTTCCACAATGAGGTAAGCCTATCATTGGCTTCCCCCATACATGCATTCCTGGAGGTAAGCCTATCATTGGCTTTCAACATGACTCCAATTGAGGTTGCCATGTAGCAATGACCTGATCATCTCTTTCAACCTGTTTCAATGCACAAAGCACTCCTTTGAACAATAGCAAATGCTTTCAAACGAAATCACCAAGATTTGAATCTATCTCAAAAATTCTCTTCTAGCACTTACATTAAGCAAATCAACATATAGAATCATGGAATCTTGATCAACCTATGATCTATCCTCAATCTAATGACTTTTGCCACTTCTTAAGATTTAAACACACTCAAATGAAGTCCAACAACCTCGCTATCTAGAGATCCAATCAAAATTAGGGTTTTGACAAAATCACAAAAAATTGACTATTTCAAATCTACATGTAAATGCTTGAAAATTTGATATGCAATCTATAAGCCACCACTTAGGCTAATCCAATGATCCAAAAATTGGCCAAATCCAGTATGTGAACACAAAAATCAGAATTGATCAAGTTTATAGACCTATATAGGGCCTTTTATAGTAGGTGCAAACCCTATTTGGCCACTTGGATTTCCCTCCAAAATGCAAACCCTACTATTTTTGGGTCCAGATTCAATGTACCCAATAATTCAAATTTGAATCTACTCAAACTCACATTCTTACTCTCCCACACTTTCAAAAAGTGTTTATTCAAATGACATTTAGACTAATGAACTTTGAAAAGTCAATCTCTAAGTCTAAAACAAGTTTTGGCCTCAATATGCCAAAAATGAATCCTTCTAGTAAGGTCGATCTCCGTGTCTGTCATAGCTGCATCCTTGGAAAGCAAGCTAGGATTCCTTTTAGATCAAACCATATGCATGCAACGAAAGATCTGTTAGATGTTGTTCATACAGATATGTGGGCCTATGCAAACTCCCTCATTGCTAGATGCAAAGTATTTCATTACCTTCATTGACGAATTATCTAGAAGAACATTTGTTTATTTCATTAAACAAAAATCAGAGACTTTCATCAAACTTAGAGAATTCAAAGAGCATGATGAGAATAAAAATGGTAAACAAATCAAAGCATTGAGGTTAGATAACAAGGGAGAATACATCTCCAATGAATTCAAGGAGTATTGCCTTAACAATGGCATTGAGCAACAATACATCACTTCCTATTTGCCTAAATCAAATCGTCTTGTTGAGAGAAAGAACAGAATCCTAGTTGGATCGACAAAGTGCACATGTGATACTTATAAAGTGCTTCTGGGCCGAAGTTGTTTCAACAACAACCTATATTTAGAACAGATGTTCTACTAAAGGCCTCTTAGACAAAACACCATTTGAAGTTTGGATAGGTACCAAACCTTCTTTATCAATTTATGAGTTTTTGGAGGTACTACTTTTGCGCAGATTCCTCATGATCTCAGAAAGAAGCTCAATATCTAGAGTATCAAGTGTGTTTTCATCAGCTACACTACTTCAGATCAAGCCTACAAGTTGTTCAATCCCATCGAGTCGAAGATATTCACTAGCCGAGATGTCATCTTCATCGAAGATCAGTTTCAAGGCCTGAAAGAAAAGGGAAGCTGTTGCTTTGAACTTTCCAGTTCCTTAGTTGACCATTCCTATTGAAGCTCCAAGCTCTTCTACTCTTGACGAACAACAAATCAATAATAGATCGGAAGATGATGATGTTGCAGATCAGCAACTACAGTATGATGTAAATAAACAACTTCCTGTATTACCCAAAAGATCTTCAATGACTAGCAGACCACCTAACTGGTATATTGACAAGTTTGTAGATTATCTTGTTTAGGAACCAACATCTGTCCAAGAAGCACTCAGTCAGCCTAATTCATATCTCTGAAAAAAGCTATGAATAAAGAGTATTCATTGCTTATCAAGAACCAAACATGGACGATTGTTTAATTACTTGCCAACAGAAATGTAGTTGATTGCAAATGGATTTTCAAAGTCAAGTACAACGCAGATGGAAGCATCAACAGAAGAAAGGCACGACTTGTAGCCAAAGGATTTTCTCAGGTTTACAATGTCAATTACACTGAAACTTTCAGTCCAGTAGTCAAGCATTCTTCTATTCGGCTTTTGCTATCATTTGCCGTTGTATCAGATTTGGAAATACATCCAATGGATGTACAAACAACATAACTCAATGGAGTTATCGAAGAAGGCATTTACATGGTGCAACTCGAAGGTTATATTATCAAGAGTAAACGCAAACATGTGTGCAAACTCCATAAGGCACTATATGGCTTGAAGAAATCTACTAGAGCATGGTTTCAAAGGATCAATACTTTTCTTATTGATCACGACTATACACCTAGCTCTTCAGATTCAAACGTTTACTTCAAAGCAATGTAGCAATCTTTTATCATTATCACTTAGTATGTGGATGATACATTGCTTTTCAGCAACAGTACTGATTTGATAAAAGAAGCTAAGACAATGCTATCTTTCGAATTCGACATGACCGATCTGGGATTGGTATACAAATCCACAGAGATAGAAAACAGAAGTTGATCCACATTACACAACAGAGGTACATCTTCAACAATTTAGTCAGATATAATCTGATCAATTTCAAGTTAGCTCTCCCGCCAATGGAACCAGGACTCAAATTGTCAAAGGACCAATGTCTCCAAGCAATTCACGAGAAGCAGCAGATGCGTGAGTATTCTTACCATTCTATTATAGGATTTCTTATGTACGCCACGATCAATATTAGGCCAAATATAGCTTTTGCATTCAGCTCTCTTAGTTAATATATGACAAATCCTGGTATGTAAAAAGATTTTGGGAGTTGCTTTTGAAAGTTCAGAGTTTACATTCCATTTCCAAGAAAGAACAGAAAAGAAAGTTCTATTCGGGCTTAGATCTAGTGCAAGCTGATACTTTGGAACAAGACATGTATTATGTTACTAGAATTGAACTGCAGGATAATCATCGAAATGGAAACATAAACAAAAGGAAAGAACATCCCGCCACTCAAACTCCAAAAGAGAAGATTGAACGCCTTTCCAAAGAACAAGTCAAGTGTGGGAAAAAGGGACACCTTTTCTTCAAATTCCACTCAAAGATACCAAAGCTTCAAGTGCAAACAAAGGGAAGCAGGTTGTCGTACAAAGCATTTAAGACACTCAAAACCACGATCTCCTCAAGACATGGGGAAAATCCATAATAAACTCTGTTTAATTCTCTTTGATGCACGCTCCTCTCATAATTTCATCTATTTTAAGCTTGCACAAGAGATAGGAGTTGGTTCCTTCTCTGAATCTATGCTTAAGGCTAAAGGTGCTTGGAAAACTTAAGCTTCAAATCTCCGATTAATATGAACCTATAGAATTCATGGTAGGTCCTTTACAAAGAGTAGATGTAATCTTAGGCATGCCTTGGCACAAAATGCACAGCCCTCTGGTGGACTATAATAAGCATTTGATTTCATGGAAGCACAAGGGTAAAGATGTTACTATGCATGCAGGACAGAGTGGCGAAACAATCTCTTTGGGAAGCCATATTCAGGCATCAAAGGTACTAAAGAAAGCAGTATTTTCTTATTTGTTTTTTGTTCAAAGTATGGATGATGATGTTGATGGAAATACGTATTCTTTGGACAATAATAGAAAAGACTTTTTACTAAAGTATTCTTCTTGTTTTTTTGATGAGCTACCAAAATCCTTACCCCCTGAAAGACCTTAAGATCATACGATAGACATTATCCCTAGAAGTTCCATACCCAATAGGCCTCCCTATAGGGTAAGCCATTCTCAACAAGAATAAATTTCTAAACAAATTAATGATTTGTTAGAGAAAGGTCTTATAAAACCCAGTAATTCCCCCTGTTGCTCTCTTGTGCTTTTGGTACAAAAGAAAGATGGGAGTTTTAGGATGTGTGTGGACTATCGTGCTTTAACAAGATTACAGCTAAGAACCGTTTTCCTATTCCAAGAATAGATGACATTATGGATAGGATAAATGGATCTTGTATCTTTAGTAGAATGGATTTGACAAGTGGATACCACCAGATCAGAGTAGCACCCAAAGAAGTCTATAAAACTGCTTTCAGATTTAACTCTGGCCTTTATGAACTTGTAGTGGTACCTTTTGGTCTTACTAATGCTCCCGCAACATTCAATAGAATGATGGAACGAATCTTTCGACCTCATAAACGTTTTGTAGGAACATTCTTTGATGATATCTTAGTCTTCAGTGCAAATGAAGAAGAACATAAAAGACATCTAGATATCGTCTTTAGAACTCTACAAGAAAACTCACTTCTCATAAAAGGTAAGAAAACAAATTCTTTCTAGAAAAGATACACTTTCTAGGACATATGATTTCAAAGGAAGGAATCCAAATGGACCCTTCTTAAAGCCATACAAGACTGGCCTAAACCAAGAAATATTCATGAATTTCGGTCTTTCCTAGGCTTATGTTCCTATTATAGAAAATTTATTCGCCATTTTGCTCATATAGCCTCACCACTACATGAACTCATTAAGAAGAGAGTAAATTTTTATTGGTATAAGAAAGAGCAAAATGCCTTTGATAATCCGAAGCATGCACTTACCACTGGACCTGTTCTTATCATTCCTGACCTTCGTAAAGCTTTCTTTGTGGAAGTGAATGCAAGTTTAGACTGTATTGGGGCAGTCTTAAACCAAGAAGGTCATGTTGTAGCCTTTGAAAGCAGACGACTTCAAGGGGCAGAAGTACAGTATGACATTTATGAAAAAGAACTTTTGGCCATTATTCATGCCCTTAAGTTATGGAAGCACTATCTACTAGGAAATGATTTCCTAGTTAAAACAGATCATCAAAGCCTTAGGTACTTTCTCACCCAGCAACTAATTCGAGAAAAACATCTAAAATGGGCTAACTACCTTAGCACTTTCCATTTTTAGCTACTTCATCACCCAGGAAAGGACAATAAGGTCGCCGATGCATTATCAAGAATCCCCAAGGTCAACCATATTTCTCTAGCATATCATGAAGATTTCCTTCCTATGAAAAGTATGTATGCTAGTGATTCCGACATCCAGCATATCTTTGAAATATTTGAAAGAAATCAAAGTCATAAAGACTATGTTTTGAAAGAAGAATATTTATTCAAAGAGGATAAGCTATGTATTCCTATAGCATTTAGAACCAAGATCCTTCAAGAAACCCATAGTCCTCCCTATGCATGACATAGAGGAATTAACTCTGGAATCTCTGAAAAGGTTCTTTTACTGGCCTACCATGCATCAAGACACAAGGCATTACATAAATGCATGTCTAATCTGTCAACACAATAAAGATGAGCGAGGATTAAAAACTCCAGGGTTACTTCATCCCTTGCCTATTCCTGAAGCACCGTGGGAACATATTACCATGGACTTTATCTCTGGGTTCCCTAAAACCAAAAATGGAAATGAGATGATATGGGATTTAGCAAACAGGCTCATTTTATTCCCTGTAAGAAAACGCTTAAAGGACCCGCAACTGCTCATTTGTTTATTCGTCACATCTTTAGGTTGCATGGACTACCCAAAAGTATAGTGTCGGATCGGGATACAAGATTTACTAGCAACTTTTGGAGACCCATTTTTGATAAGCTGGGGACAACCCTTAAATTCTCTTCTTCCTTTCACCCCTAGACTGATGGTCAAAGTGAAAGTACTAATCGAGCCATCATAGATTTGTTGAGAAATTATGTCAGTGATCAGAAGACTTAATGGGAACACTATCTTCCTATTCTAGAATTTGCTTACAATAACACCGTTCATTCTTCTACTGGTAAAGCAGCTTTTGAAGTAATGTATGGAAAACCAATTGTGCCTCCTGTATTAAGGATTAAAGAAAAGATATTTGCCTCAAATGAATTTGTGCAAGATTATCAAGACACCTTTTCAAAGGTTCAACAATCCATTGCAAATGCACAACAGAAACATTAGAAAAGTGCAAATATGCGTGGAGGGCAATCAAGTACGATGAAGGAGAACTAGTTCTCCTAAAATCTGAAAAGAAAAGACTTAGGAAAAAGAAGGGCAGCATGAAAGTCTACCCAAAACTAGCCCAAAAGTATTATGTACCTTTTAAAGTCAAGAAAGTAATCAATGAAGTTACATGTGAGCTTGACTTACCTATTACTTGGAAAATCCATAACAAATTCCATGTAAGCTTGCTCAAAAAATTCAATGGTCCGGAACCATAAGGATTTTCAGATTCCGAACCACCAGAAATTCAAGGAACTGAAAAAATCCTTCAACCTGAGCAGATATTGATGCACCAGATGAGAACTGGAAGAAAAGAGATAACTTCTACATTATACCTCCTCAAATGTAAGAACTATCCTACTACGGATGCAAGACGGATGGAAGAAGAATTCTTCCAAGAGTATCCAGAAATTTTAAATGTTTATTTGAGAAATGTCCGTTGAGGACAATGCTTAATGCGTCGGATGGAATGTAAAATTGTATAGACCAAATTGACCAGGAAATAAAGGCTATCCAGTCTTCCATTCTTTTTGTATGAAACGTATTTTGAGTATTATAGCTTATTACTCTAACTGATGAATTATGAGTGCAAGTATCATTACTTGAAGACAAGAAATGAAACTGTAGAGCAATGCTAACAATGTGATATGCAGGTTCAAGAAATATAATCTAGTGATGAACCATTTGATGGTATGGCTTCTAACCTTTTCCTAAGGGTGTGTGCAGGTACTAAGAAGAGTACCTGAAGAAAGAATTCAAAGAAGCTTCTTAAAGCTTAAAGATGGTACCTGAAGAAGGCTCACTCGAGTCTATAAAGAAGGCTCACTCAAGTCTATAAAGACTGGGAGAAGAAACCAAAGGACTGATCACCCTTTGTGTCACACTCCACTATGATTGGGGATGGGCAACCAATAGAAAAAAAAGCCTAGGAACTGATGAAAATTATGCGCGGTAAGATGGACATATGCAAAGCCTTTTTTATGACATGAAAAACACTTGGGTGGATCTCAATATTGTACACAAAGAAATATTCAACTTAAAAGTGACTAACATTGAATGTTAGGCTACCTACCTTTTATCCTTATCAATATAAATCTTGAAATGAAACGCACAACATTGCACGTATCAACACTACCTTTAAGATCCATAATTTGTAAACTTCTGGTTGATGTAAAAATCTAAGAATCCATCTTCCCAAAACCACTCTATATGTAATTGGCCTTGGGCCAATTGATCTTGCATAATTTTAAAAAAAAAATCCTTCGCGGGGGGGCGGTGGGTTTAGGGTTTAGGGTTTAGGGTTTAGGGTTTAGGGTTAAAGCTCTTCCCTATGTTTTTGAGTTCTTTTTCAAGTTCTATTTAACAATGTTTTGATGACTTGTTCTTTGTTTTAAGTCACAACTTCTAATGTCAGGAAATAGTAGACCTTCACTTCAAGTTCACATGGTACAGGAGGGTATAGGGTTCTGGAGCTATCCTACCTAATATGCTATGGATCATGGGTGAGTTGTTCACCACAATAGTGGATCTAGTGCATCTGCTTTGGCTTGGATGCTATGATGGATGTTGTGGGGAGATAGGCTCCTTGGTGGGAGGCCTATATACTGTCAAATCAGAGTTGGCAACGTCAAGTATGGGAAGTTGAGCCTGCATGAGATGTAGGAGAGGCAAATCATCATCAATATCTCTGGGAGATGGGCGAGCTACTCAGGTATAGCCTATGGTGAGGTTTGTCTACATTCATTCATTGAGTCCTTGGAAATGGATGGGGATCAGCTTTCAGGACTTATTGGACAGTTGGATATGCTTGGACGTGAGAGCATCTTGGTAGAGGTGCAGGCCATGGTTGAGGACCTGATTTGGTGACCAGTGGTGTAGTAGTGGATCTACAGGTGGCACAGGTGTTGGTACGATAGGATACCACTTATGGGTAGGCCTTGGTCATGTATGTGACACTTTATCATTCGTGTTGGTTTGCGTGAGTGTGTGTGGGCTTGCATGTTGCCTTGTCACGAGAGTTTAGATCTAAGTCGGAGTTTTATGTGGTTGTGCATTTGCTACAGTAAAACAAAGAAGTCATTTATGCTGATTGACTTGTCATTGTCTACTAGCTATCTATCTGGTGAGGTTGAAATCTTATGGTGGCAGTAAGATTTCCTCAGGTTGAGTCTCAACTGCGCATTTATGTCAGGTTTACAGGTTTGTACTTGTAAGTGTCTCATAGGATGTCAGGCTAGCTAGATGGAGGATGTAAGTCTCATGGTGGCAGTGAGATTTCCTCAGTTTGAGCCATGTCACTCATGTGGTCCACTTGTGGTCAAGTTGGATTGGGGACGAGTCAGTTGGTCGAGAGTATGGTGGTAGACTCTCTGTATGAGCATTGTGGTTGCATGATACTTTGTGAGTCAAAGCTGGTGGTTTGTATATGTTATTATGTAGTGGTGATAAATATTCAAAATTTCCTTTGGCCTTGTTATGAATAGATAATTTCCATGGTTTTGTGGCTGCTAAAAATGTTTTTAATTCTCCTTTTCTGCAGACAGCTTTTGCTTTCAGAGCAAATCTTCAGGTAATTCGAAGCGAATTGTTATCACTAAAGGTAGTGATGATACGTACAACACTATGCTTTTTATCTCTAGATTTATAGAAAGCAAGATGTCATTAATAGTTGCTAAAATCCAATCGTTCTTTGTTTCCAATACGACAAATTTTTTTCCATCTCCTTAACAATGTGCTGGAAATTCATATGTTTTCTTAGCTACATCCAACAAAGCAGTAATAGTACAAGAATAACACAAACATGCTTATAGGGACCTATTTGGACCAGTACAAGATGTTGAGAATGTTATTCCAACCACTAGAAAGTTAAGAAAACACAATTGAAAGCACCCGACCGGATCAATCACCACAACACAACTTCCAGTGCAACAAGAATACATAATTACTCTCTTCAAACTGTATATTCCAGAACTAAAAAAAAAGATGAGTTCCTTAAAAACACTCAAAGGGCTCGTAAAAGAAAGATGGCCCGATAACTCTAGAACTAAGCACACATGGTGCCGTCGAAATAGGAAAGCACTGTAAAAGTCAATCATTGCTATTTTAACTCTCTCCCTCAATGATCACGTCACTTTTCATTTTAGAGTATACTCTATTCATGGAACATACCTCCATGATAGCATTACAAATAAAAGCTTTTTACATAACTTGGTCTAAGCCAAGTTTAGCTCTAAAAGTTTCAAACTTTTCTTTACTTAAAGCTTTTGTAAATATATCAGCAACTTGTAACAACGTAGAACAATGTACAATACCAATGTCTTTAGATTGTAATTTTTCACGCACAAAGTGATATTTTACTTGAATATGTTTTGTCCTTGCATGAAAGATTGGATTTTTAGCCAATTGTATTCCGCTTTGACTGTCACAAAAAATAATAGTGGGATTTTCCTGCTTCATGCCAATCTCACATAACAACTTATGTAGCCAAATAGCTTCCTGGGTAGCAAAACTCAATGCTTTATATTCGGCTTCTGTGGAAGAAAGAGAAATAGTATCTTGCTTCTTGCTAGACCATGAAAAATAGCCGCTACCAAAATTGAAGGTATAACTTGTTGTTGACTTTCTATCATCTATACTTCCAGCCCAATCAGCATCAATATAACCTTGCAACTTAGGTAAAACACTTTGTCTTTTGTAGACTAGACCAAGGTTCGGTGTACCTTTTACATATCCCAAAGTCCTTTTTGCAGCTTTCCAATGGTTCAAAGTGGGTGATGACATGAATTGGCTAATCAAACTAACAGCGTAGCAGATATCAGGACGTGTAGTTGTAAGATATATTAAACTTCCAACTAGCTGACAAAATAGTGTAGTATCAACATGTGCACTATCATCAATACAAGATAATTTCTTACTAGCTTCGTAAGGGGTGATGAAAGGTTTGCACTCTGTCATGTGAAATCTCTCCAATATCTTGCCTACATACTAGTTTTGACATAACCTGATATCACTGCTAGTTTGCCATACTTCGACACCCAAGCAATAGTGCATAAGATCTAAATCTGTCATCTCAAATTGTTTGCACAAGTTGGCTTTGATAGAACAAGTAAGATTCTCATCATTGCCAGTGATAATGATATCATCAACGTAAAGTACAATCAAGGCAATGCTATCATCATTTATAAGAACATAAAGATTTGGATCTGAATTTGTTCCCCCCCATGTGTCATGTCTTTGGATGGATTCTATCTCTTCTTCCATTGCCCTTTGCCACTCTTTGTGATATTTTGTCTCATGAAAGGTTGATGGCTCTCGACACTTCAAAATGTCAGCCATTAAGGCATAGTTCACATGATAACGATCGGGAGACTTCCTTTCCCATGTTGATCTTCTCACTTCACTTTGTGTGCTAGATCCTGTTTGATTTAGCTTTGCATCCTTCATGATCTTTTCATACCATTTTGATATCTTAGATTCAGGTGATACACTACGTGGAGAGTACGTATCCCAAGGAGTGTCCAAGTAATGTCTCTTACTTCCAACCAATTTCTCCTTCATTGCTCCTATTGGCAAGTACCTCCCCTTAGGCTCTTGAATAGGTGGTGTTTTTTCATATTCGCCCTCTCGACTTTCGTCCTCATGTGCATCATTTTGTGGAGCATCTTCATCATTTTCTTCCTCCAGAATTGTAAAAAGTCTCTTGATGCTTTCACCTTTTGCATGGTCTTCATCTTCATACCTATGCGTTTCATCAAAGATCACATCTTTGCTAATGTGAATCTTGTTCATTACAGGATCAAAACACCTGTAAGCTTTTGTTCTTTCATCATAACCGACGAAGATACACTTGATTGCTTTGGCATCAAGTTTCTTTTGCTCCTCCTTTGGCACATGTACATAGGCCTTACATCCAATGACACAAAATTTGTCGATTTTTGGCTTTATTCCAGTAAATGCTTCTTTAGGAGTCACATTTGGAACCGCAACTGTAGGGCTCCTATTTTGCAAGAACATTGCCGCACTGCACGCTTCCGACCAAAGTGAATCGGTCAAGCCCATTTGCTTCATCATGGAGTGTGCACTTTCCATAATAGTTCTGTTTTTCCGTTCAGCTACACCATTACTATGCGGCATGTGTGACTGTGTGAATTGTCTTTTAATGCCATGTTCTTTGCAAAAGTCTTCAAAATCATCAAATTTATATTCACCCCCTCTATCAGATCTTAGCACTTTTATGCATGCCTCTAGTTGGTTCTCTACCATAGTTTTGAACTCCTTGAAACGAGCAAAAGCGTCAGATTTCTTCTTCAAGTAATAAATCCATGTCCTTCTCGAGTAATCATCTATGAAAGTCATAAAATAATATGCTTTTCCCAATGACATGGTCTTCATTGGACCGCACAGGTCGCTGTGAACTAGTTTTAGCGGTTTCTTAGCTCTTGCAGCTCCACGTTTCTTGAATGTCTCTCTGTGATGCTTTTCCATGATGCATCCTTCATATATTGCATGGTGATCATCCTGAAATGCTGGTAAGCCTATTACCATCTTCAGCTTCGCCATCAATCTCAAGCTCCCATAGTTCAAATGACCAAGTCTTCTGTGCCATAACTCGGATTGAGATGCTGTTGAGATGGCCAAACCATATTCACCTGATTTTGTAGCATCCAATTTATAAAGGCCACAGTTACTATCTCTATAACCCTTTGCCACCACTTTGCGGTTATGGTTCGTATCCTTCATAAGGCATCCATCCTTGACAAATTCAACTTTAAGATGTTGATTTGCCATTACACCAACAGAAAGCAAACTCTTTTTGAGTCCAGGAACATAAAGTACATTAGGGATATTTTTAATTTTGCCATCAGGAAATTGCACATGTACATTGCCCACACCCTGTATCTGGCATTCCTCTCCATTGGCTTGAGTGACCTTATCCCCATCATGGATTGGTGAGAACTTTTCAAACCAATCATGTTTTCCGGTCATATGCCTTGTGGCGCCTGAATCTATGAACCATCTGGCACCATCATCAACTTGGGATGAGAATGTCGATGAGAAAACACTTGTCTCATCATCTTCTCCATCATCTTCGGCAATGTTTCCTTGTTGAGTCACTTTTCCCGCCTTTATGTCTGCTTTCTTCTTATAACACTCGCGTGCCCAATGGCCCGGTTTGTGGCAATAGTAACATTTTTCTTTCTTCTTCTTTTTTCCTTTTGAAGACGATTCTCCTTCGTCATCATCATCCTTGGATTTCTTAGAAATCATTTTCCATCCTTTCTGCTTGCCTTTAGCAAGCAAGGCTTGATCCTCCTGTGGAGTTTGTCTTGACTTCACCACTTCGCGACGCTGCTCTTCTTGCAACATGATTCTGTGGAAGTCTTCAAAAGTAGGCAGCCTCTCCCTCGAAGCAATGCCGCTCACAAGCATCTGTAGCCCTTCCGAGACACCGCTAATTGTGGTATGTACCAATTCAATATCTCTGATTGGTTCTCCAATTGCCACAAGTTGATCTCTTAGCTCCTTTATCCTGGTGAAGAAGGATCCCACTGATTCATTTTCTTCCATCCTTATTGTGTTCAATCTCGACTTCAAGTACATGGCTCGAGCTAGATTGCAAGTTTGAAATTGCATTCTAAGAGCTTCCCAAACTCCCCTAGCTGTTGTGGCATCACTTATGTGAGTCATCACATGGTCTTTCACTGAAAGATTGATCAAGGATAATGCTCTCTATGACTTTTTATCAAAGGCCCTTATATCACCTGGAGTGGTATTTGGTTAGACTTCAATACCTGCCACAATTTCCCACAACTCTTTTTCCATCAAAATGCTCTTCATTTTGAATTTCCAGATGTTGTAGTTAGAAGCCCCATCAAGTTTGCTTGCATCACTTAAAATGGCCTCATGGATGTTTGCCATCTCCGAACTGCTTAAAACTTCACCTGCAGGCTATAAAGTGTATGCTAGAGCCAACCGTGATGTCAGAAATCGAAAATAATGACCTCCAATTTTTAGCTTACCATGCCACCCGCCGCTCTTTCGCCAAATTGAAAGCAAAACTGGTGTCGTTTTCCAAAATGCTTCACGTCACCAACTCCCAGCTTCTTGCCCAGTAGAATGGTGTAATCACTTTTGACGCACTTCGAACACTTTCTCCACGGCAATCACTATGTTTTGGTGTACCGTACTTGTAGGTACAGTCAGGGTGCCCTTCGTTCGGAGGCTATAGCCTTTCGTTTGGTCAAAATAAGCTAAAGGAGGTGAAAATAAGGGCAATTTGGGTTTTTAAACTGTTTCATCAGTGTAAAAAAACTTCACCCTTCAAAGACTTGGGACCCAACAATTTTTTCAGTTTGAAGATTTTTAATGAGGTTTCAATGCACTTTGCACTTTAGACCCCTTCAGACTTTTTCACTTCAATCCAACGGATCCTTTAGATCCAACGACCCACCCATTGTGAATGACCATCGTTGATCTGTATGAATCAAGATCAGACGGTTGTCAACGCGTTTGTGCGTTGATCAAAGGCCCTCGAAGTACTGAACACTTCGGGCCGCTAGCTGGTGATCACGACTGAGCGTGCGACAGCTCTCGCGACCTCTCCTCTTTCTCTCTCTACCAACGATGGAGTTTTCTCACTCCTTCACAGGCTATGGCAGCTCCTCATTAATCGCACTAGTTGCCTTCCTCCTCCACAGCCAGTCGCGGCCTTCCTACTTTCACAGCTTTGAAAATGTCCTCCTACAAGGAGATATCTCTGATTTTGTCTCTTGAAACCCTAGCAATTTTAAAGAGAAAAATATACTGAGAATTACTCAGGCTTTCCCCGAGCTTTCCTTTGCAGCTCCTAGCTGACTGAGGTCGTCCTACTGTAGGTTATCTTCTGCTCCAAACCGCTCTTCAAACCGTAATTCAAACCAATTACAAATGCCAAGCAACCCTCCAGAAGAATTTTTCAGCTTCAAACTTGCTTGCTTTTTTATTCAACCAACAATTTCCTGTCTCTGAATCCTTTTTACAGTTTTGAGACGTTCCACGAATC